>JADLZN010012118.1:0-497643 GCA_018155175.1 Sinocyclocheilus anophthalmus | reverse complement strand
TTTACGGGGGGGGGGGGGGGGGGGGGGGGGGGAAGAATTCGCTCAGAGTCCAGGACTGGTGCTGATGTCATGGTTCACAATGAACCTCTCAAGGACATATTTCTTTCCTATTCGTTTTGCATATCTCCTTTAAGACTCATCAGCTGGTTTCTTTGGAGCAGTGATCCCTCTCTGAGCCGCATCTCTTGTGTGATACATTAGGAGCAATTAGCCACTAGATGAAAGCACTTTAATTACTAGCCGCAGGCAAACATGCACAAATATTTGATGGGAAATTACTGGTGATTTAAAAGCTCTTTTCTCTCTCGCTCACTTTCTGTCTCTCTCTATCTGTTGGCAGCTGAGCTGAACTCACTGTGATAGAAGAGCTCACAGCTGTGAAAGTCTGAGTTCAGAGATTAGGGTTTCTCTCACTCGTCTGCTTTAACTCTACATGATGAGAGGTGCTAGCAACTGAAACAACTCGTTGCCATTTAATTCATGGCTCAAAGCCCAAATGTGAAATCATCTCTGACTATGAACCCCTGAGTACTGTTACCTAAACTGGATTTTTAAAAGACTGATGTAATTAATTCAATAGTCTTTCTAATGAAGTCCAGCTCTCTTTATGTTTCATCATCTCTACTAAACTGAGTTTTCAAGAATTTCAGGGACTAGTCAGCATCACTTAGCAACTGTTTAGATTTTTTTTCCCTCAGTGGATCAAAACAACTTTTTTTCATTCAGTGGGTGGAAATTGAGAAGTTTGTCTCGGATGTCTGAAGTCCAGAACTCCATATGCCGACACATATGTGGAATATGCCACTCATTAAGCAACTAAATAAATATATTATGAACAAAATCATGATTTGATGTCTGCGGTTTTTGAGACGGGTGTGATTTTGCAAGAGATGGTTCATGTATTTTGATGCTTTGAGTAAAACAATGACATGCACTCTGTCAACATCTTTTTGGGGGGGGGAAAAGAGTGCAGTCCATACTTTAAATGAAAAAATATATATATATATCGTTTTTATAGTTATGTACTTATGCAAATTTTATATGTAATTATTTATATAATATAATAAAAAATTAAATAAAGAGAGCGAGGGTATCAATATTGAGGAAATGCCAACTGTGCAAAAAAGCAATGTTTAGATTCATACGTATGTAGACCTAAGACATAACAAGCCACTAAATGCCACACTCACTGTGTTCATGGCTCTTTTGAGGTTCATTCCAATGTAAATCTCAATCCTGTGTTTATTGCTGATTAAAGAAATCTTTATTTTATATCAAGTGTTGCAGTAATTGGCTTTTTCTCCAAAGTATTTTGTATCAGAGGAGGCTGCTCTAGTATTTTCTGTTGGGGCCTAATGGTGCAATTAATTTCCCTCCATCTGTTCCAGAGACTTTTAAAGAAAATAGATTTTTTTTTCTTTTGCTTGTGCAGCTCTCTAAACGGGCTCTAATGAAGGAGATAGTCCATATCCTTGCTCATCTCAGGGGCTCGATGTGGGAAGTTAGTTTGGAGGTGCAGAAGACTGCCGATCTGGGCCTGTCTGCGATCCCTGCTGTGAATGTATGTGTGTGTGTTTGAAGGTCAGTCCACACACACATCTGTCCACAGACACCACATTTCGAGGGATTAGCCCTGTTTATTAATGGCAGTGTAATTGGTGCCCGGCACGGGGTGTGTGTCGGTGCCCAGAGAGCAGTGGCATCATTACTCTCTCCCTGCTCCCATCTCTCTGTCTTGCTGTTCCTGCCTACCTCATTACTCCAAAAGAACGATGGATAGCTTGGGGGCACACTCATCTCCCTAGGAGGGAAGGAAAGGTTGATCAGGTCATTACAGCTCCGGCTCCCATCATGCCTTGTAGTCCGCCTCAGAGATAAATGAGCAGATTAGCATTAGCTTTTAGCTCCAAACAACAGAGTATTAGCATAGCCACAGAGCTCGTGTTGATGTGATTGGACGGGGGGCATGTAAATTAGCATGTTCAGAGCGACCGTGAAAACATGATTGGATGGGAGGATGAGTTGAGCCTCCTAATTAACACTTCTTTGGTGTTATCAGGCCCTGGCATTAGTGCAGGGGTTTAGCCTTGAGTTAGTAACGCTCTCTCTTTTTGTTCTCGTCGGCTTATATTCCCAAGACAATCCTAGTCTTATGAAATCAGCTTCTGCAATCTCTCTACTTTGGTCAATGCTGTGTATTTGATCCCTGCTTCAATCCGAATAAAAGATGGCTGATCTCGGATCAGGCTATGGCACGCTTTTTGCTGATCAAAATCCCTGCTTCTTATTTAAACAAACTGAATCCGAAGCAGTTAGTAAGTTAAAGAACATGATTAGTGAATACTGCCCTCAGGCCTTAGCTTGCTTGTGTGTGTTTAATGCCTTTAGTGCAGAATCTGAGACTGGCTTAGTGCAAAAACAGTGTAAATCCTTGTTTAAAAACTCACAGCCGGAGGAGGCGAATCCTAACCTCACTCTGCTCGGTACGATAAGAGCTTTTCTTTCAGTTTGACTCTCAAAAGGGTTTATTGCTCAAAAGAGCACAATATAAAACCTTGGAAGCTTACAAATATTTAGTTCCAGGTTAATATACGTAAGTCTTGAGCATACATTTTCTTAGTAGCTTATGTTTTTATGCTCTGAATTCAAAATATGTCATTGCAACTGGCCACAAATAAAGCTTTTTATCTTAAACCACTCAGGGCACCTCATCATCAATGGCATAGTAACACCTTGGAAACTAATCATGTTTTGAGAGTGTAACACAAATAGTCAGGAAAAGTGTTTACCTGTAACCTCAAACCACAAAGCATTTGGTCTTTTTTTCCTCTCCTGTCATTTTCAGTAAAGTATATTCGGTACTGAGAATCCAGCGGTTAGTGATTAGAGCTCCACATCATGTTTGGAGGTTCTGTCGACGGTTTGCATCTGATTAGCAATTACCCCCATTCCCCACAGCAGAAAAAAAACGAGCCGTGATGGGGTCGGACAGAGAAAGAGCATGTTCCTTGTGTGTTTCCATTAGGGCCGGGCTCTGCCAGGGCGTCCAAGGTTTCTCCGATTCACCACCAGCCGGTCATGAGTTTGCATGTAATTGGACCCAGTCAGGCCAGCTGGTTCTGTTTTGGTTCGTGGAGAAAATAAATGTTTTGTTTCTCTGTTTTGGGGCTTTCTCATTAGGTACTTATAAAACAGGACTTTGAAGATTAAAAAGCAGCGCTCACCAAGCCAGCCAGACAAAAAAGAGCCCTGCCGTGTTAGCAAGGCATCCTGAGTTCACCAAGCACATCTTTTTCAAATACATTTTGTCTCTCAATTACATCGCACAGCTTTACTGTGGCATAGGGGAGGATTAGTTCAAGAGTTCAGCATCTTTCACTGATTAAGCCAGCCCCTCGGGGGGGGATATCATCTCACGTCACACTCCTGTTTGTGGTTAGGGCGGGAACCGCAGCTTGCACAAACTAGTTCCACTGTGTGCTGGTGCAATCTTTGTTGCTGTCATGGTTGTTTTAGGTCGGCTAGCCTTGTACAGCCAACTTGAAGTTTGTACTTCGTGTTGTGGTTGCACGTCCCAATGCCAGCCCGCTGAAGGCATTCAGTTCAGCAATCACAATGAGAAGCACTCATAACCCTGATGAAAACACAGCTTAAACCACCCTATGATGGTTCATGGTCAACCAGTCTGGCCAAGCCGTTTAGGTTGGTCTGTTTTGGTGGTTTTAGGGGGGTTTTGGACACTTTTCTGCTGGCCAGGCTCCCAATTCAAGCAGTAGTATATCTTTAAAAGTATATTTTAAATCCCCTGTAATATATTCTAATGTGTTATGCTTGTTTCAGCATTTTTCAATTCTTTTTCAGTTATATTTTAGATATAGTATTGTAAATTACTATGTTTTTGCTCCACCAAAAAAAGCTGAATTAATTGTGCAACACGGAGTAGTGGTGCTTCATTCCTGCATTAACTGATCCAGCTATTCATTCATCAAGACTGAATGTTTCTGAATGAATCAATGTTTCTGATCAACTGGGTTCAACTGGATGAATGGTTCAATTACTTATTTATAAAGACAGTCATTTGTTTTGTTCCTGAATTAACCTAGGTTTTTTAATAAATCAGTTATGTTGAGTGAATGAATCATTGATTCATACAGACGCATCCAGATATGCACTCCTTTCTTCTATATAGTAGATGAAAGTAGACGAAAAGAGTAAAGTGTCTGAATTCATGGCATTCATGAAGCAGTAGCGAATAAAAGTAACTGGATGACACACATTCATGCTGTATAACATGCATTTTTTTTCTAATGGTCGCAGGTTGAGTGAATAATCCACTGAATCGTAGTTTGTAAAAAAATTTACTTCTTTGTTCCCAAATGAATCAATGTTTTGAATGAATTGATTAGTGCGAATGATTCCCTAATTCATTTATAAAAACAGTCACTTGCTTTGTTCTTGAATAAATCATTTGTGATTTGGTTGATTCGTTATATAAATTAATATATAAAATCTTTGATTATGTGGTTTATTATTTTTTCTTAACTAAAATTTAATGCAGTTGAGTAAAACTGACAAATTAATGAATATGACAATGAAATATTGGCTACAATTAAAGTAAATATTCATCAAAATACAAATAAACTATAGTAAACAGCTGTTAAAATTCACACTGTTTATATAGAATACAACATTTTAGGAACAATTTTAACTGAACAGCCTGAATATTTTTGCCGTATTTCTTTAAAGGCCAAACCATGCAATATATATCTTAAGATGTGTGTACAATCACTCACTCGCACCCTAGCAGATGAAAGTATGCGGTAGGTATCGTGCTTGAGAGAGACAAAGTATGCAGCCAGGGGAGAAAGCAGTGGTGAATGTGTCTGTGGCACATCCCTCTTTGTCTTCTGTGTGTGTGTTTGAGAGAAAGAAAAGAGGCAGAAGCCACACACCAGAAGTAATAGTGTGTGTGACCACAGGCCAGAATCTAATAGCGAGGCTGCTATCATGCTGAGCAGCAGGTGTTATTGGCCTCTCTTCCCGACTGCCGTGCCCTCTTGCACCCCGGATGACTCTCTTGACCGTAGGGGGTTCAGAGGAGCCAAACACTGGGTCAGCCAGCATAGCAGGCACGGGTGAGAGGCCAAACATATGCCTGAAGAGAAAACGAGGGGGGAGGAAGAGAGATCTGTTTGAACAGAAACAGCTTGAGAAGCCCCCATCTTCTTTTTGCTTTGGATTGGCGTTCTTGTTCTGTTCCAAATAATAGATCTCTCTCTAAGCCGGCAGCTTGACGACAGGCACCGTTGCTTTGATTTAGGGCTTGTTTTTCTGGAGCAAAACTTTGCACCTCTCAGGGAAGATGTTTGATGAATGTGGTGCGATTTATTTGTTCTTTTTATTTGATGTGAAAGAGTAAAAGAGAAAACGCCCGCCGTTTCTCTCGGATCGTGCTTTAAACCTTACAGATTCGAGCCTTCTTGCCATGGATATATGATGGAATATAATGAATAGGCCATACTGTGCCATGTATATGATCGTGTATGCATGAGATGTTTGTCAAAGAATGTACTGCTTATTTCAATCAAGGATAGTTGAAAATCAGCATCTCACCACGTTCTTTTGTTTTCCCTCAAGGGCAATGAGTTGGATGAACGTATAATTATTATTAATAATATATACAGTGTTGGAAAGGTTTAAAAATGTAATCGGTTACAGATTACAAGTTACCCTATTTAAAATGTAATAAGTAGTGTTACTATTTCAGTTACTTTATTAAAGTAATGTAACTGATCACATTTGATTACTTTTTGATTACTTTTCTAAATTGTTTATGTCTTCAACTGTTTATCATTTTTAAACATGTAAACCAGGCAGGGTAAACATTACAGTAGTACTCAACACTGATTACAGTCAGACTTTCAAAATCCTTTATCTCTTGAATTACAAAAAAAAATTATAATGATTTAATTTTAAAGCACAGCCACCACAAAATCAGGCTTTAGCACCTCTTTATTTTGAGATCGTTCTGAGGTTAAATTCTGATTTTAAATCATAATGTTTAGTTTAATAGCTATGATACTGTTTTGAATTCAAATCTTGCACAGCTATGACAGGAAACACTGGCAATCCTTTGTATCATTAACATTGTCATAAGTAGTGCAATTTAATTACATGTTTTTTTCTCAGTAACTGTAACAGATAGTTACATTTATTTTGTAATTAAATTGCGTAATTCTGTTACGTGTAACTAGTTACTCCCCAACACTGTATATCTACTATATACCATATACTAGAGTAGATATTTATCTGCTGGTCTTGGAGTAAAAAGCACTTTTACCATGATTTGGACACTGTAGATGTCAGTTTTGTGCACC
Source organism: Sinocyclocheilus anophthalmus (assembly GCA_018155175.1). Taxonomy (NCBI): domain Eukaryota; kingdom Metazoa; phylum Chordata; class Actinopteri; order Cypriniformes; family Cyprinidae; genus Sinocyclocheilus; species Sinocyclocheilus anophthalmus. Next base: position 491,266 of record JADLZN010012118.1, on the reverse strand, counting down.
TTAGGAAGCTCATGACTCATGATTTGCACTTTCCACGTTGTCTGCCATGTCTTACATCATCAAGACTGTTGTTGTTTTAAACCGTGGCTTTGATGCTCTTGCTAATTTGTCTTTCTCAGAGCGAAAAGGTCTTCGGCGAGATACGGAGACAGGCAGGGAGACGCTGCGTCTTCATTAGCTGTCCTATAATTGGTTTTGTAACAAATAACTTCCCATTTTAATCAAGCCGCATGGCAGACAGGCTGAGTGCCAGCATCTTTGCATCTGTCAAAACGTCAATGGCGTCTCGGAATAGAAAGCGGCGCGCAGGACGGCCTGTGTACGCTGTGTACAAACACGGGGAGAAACGGCTCTGTCAGGCAGATGATGCCTACAAACAGAGGAGACACCTGCCTCGGTGCCTGCTGGCGTGTTGATGCTGAAGTGTTAGAAGTAAATAGACTTTAACATTAAGATCACTGAGCACGATGTTTGCTTACAAATACAACAGATGCACTCTGGCATGACGCATTCAAAAGACTACATTTTTCTTCAGAATAAATATTGAGTTTCAAACAGAAGACACAGAGGCCGTTGGTAAGCTTGCATATATGGGGATTTTTATGGTTACGCTTTAAATAAATATAGCTTATATAAAATGCATTACATTAAATTTTTTATGATGTGTTTGCGTTGTTATAGGTTTAACTCAACACATACTTCATTATTCATTAATTATTATTTAACTAAGTTACAGTTAGGGTTTAGGTTTTTGTGTTAGGTTTGGCTTGTATTTTTTTTTTAGTAGGCTGTTAATTATTCATTGTAATGTTAAATACAGTGTGACCATATCGCTTTGTTGTCTATATAGATGGATGGCTGGATATAATTACTGTTATAAGTGTACATTTTTTTTTTAATACAAAAATTTAATAATATAAAGGAAATAACAAACGTTAGTAAATATAATAGGGTATAAATAATTTTATTTAGGTTATAAAATATAATAAATAAAATGCAATCTAAATAATAATATAAATATTTAGTATCTTGAAAAGATGCCTTACTGTATGGTTATAGACCTTTTTATTTTAGTTCATGTAGAATGACCTATTGCACAGCAGTAGTCTACTGTGATATAAATATGGTAACCTTTATTTTAAGGACCAATTCTCACTAATAGCTTGCAATTTTAGCAATTGGCTGTTTATTAGTATTAGATAGCCCATATTATGCCTTAGTCTCTGTATGCCCATATTTTAGATCCCTTAACAACCCACTCCTAAACCTGAACAACTCCAATTATAGCAGCAAATAGTGAGGTATTGAGGGAAAACTTTTAACTTTATAGGGAATATGTGTCCCTGTTCTAAAGTGTTACCAAAAAAAATTACTCATTCTAAGATTTTCGTTGTACACTCCCCGACATTACTCAGTCAGGAAGTGAAGCAGTCACACTAAGTCTTGTATGTGTGTGTTCTCCAGTCTAATACACTCAACTCAGTTGAGTTGAAATGCTCAGAGGTGTCAGAATGGCTGACCTCCCTCAACGTTTTGACTGAGTGACATTTCCCATGATGGTTCTGCAGTCAGAGGCACGCCAGCAGCAAAACAAAGGCTATTGCAGGGTATGTGCGTGAGGGCTGGGGGGAATGTGTGCGTGTGTGTCCTGTGTCCTGCTGTGTTACTCTGACTATGGGTGACAGGTTGACAGCCTGTGACATTTGATGGCTCTGTCTCCTGATATTTTCTTAGGCTCAGGTTGTATGTTGTGTCCCTCACTGGAGGGCCTCAGACAAGCTCATCACCTGAGGGAACCCCTTTTAATTTACCCATTTAGCATTGAAGCATCATGCTGCCCTCTGTATGCATATATAATATGGTGAATCATGCTGAATGAGCCTAGTTAACATTTCAAATAAATGTTCCATTTTGGCAAAAAAATTTTGACATGATTTCACTTTAGTAGGCTGTCTTTTTTGCTTTGAAAATTAAAATTTCAAGATATTTTGGAATGGAGTAAATTAATGCGTTTGATTTCAGCAGAATATGTCAGAGTACAGCAGCCTCCAGTCTTGACAGAGGTCGGCAGAAAGCGTTCTGGTCTCAACAAGCTCCCAAAGTGTTCATGAAGCAGGCCGACACCTCGCCTCATAACGCAGTCAGAGTATTCTCCAGAGAACAATTATCTCTGATCCAGGGAGTGCACCAATGCTGAGCAATCTCTCCCCAACATCCCTGCAACACTTAATTAACTGTTAGCAGAGTTTGCACATGGCGGAGAGGAAGATGTCACAGATCATCAAGTCTCTAGGTGCAGTTACAGCAATTAAGGGTCTTATCGCACCTTCTCTCGCTTTCTCTCACTTTATCTCTCTGCACTCATTTGGTTCACTTCCAGCTCGTTTTAAGAACCCAGCATGCTAATCAAATCATTTCTGCTAAGCAGTTCCACATAGTTATTTAAAGTCTTAATAATGTACAACTCTACACCTTGACACGCGCACAAACTCATATTCACACCTTTACAATCCACTTCCTCAAATCACAGGATACACAGCTGTTTTGTTCTTTCACATGTTGTCACCAAACAATCATTTATTAGACTAAACGAATCGTGCTCTCTCTTTTTCTCTCTCTGTTCCTGTACAGGTTTCGCTCCCTTGCATAGATATATAATCCCATATTGGACTGATATAACAACATAAGTAATACATGTACACTACCAGTCAGAAGTTTTTGAACAGTAAGATTTTAATGTTTTTTTAAAGAAGTCTCCTTTGCTCACCAGGCCTGCATTTATTTGATCAAAATAACAGAACAAAAACAGTAATATGTGAAATTAAATAACTGCTTTCTATTTAAATATATATTTTAAAATTAGTGCTGTCAAACGATTAATCGCGATTAATCGCATACAAAATAAAAGTTTTTTTTTGTTTGCATAATATATGTGTGTGTTTTGTGTATATTTATTATGTATATATAAAAGACACACACAAACAGTATATTTAGAAAATATTTACATGCATATATTTATATTCATATAAATGATATCATATATAAAAATTTCGTTTAATATATAAATTGTCACCTATTTTTTCAAATATGTACATGTATGTTTGTGTATTTATATATATACATAATAATATACACAGTACACACACTTATATTATGTAAAGAAATACTTTTATTTTGGATGTGATTAATCGATTAACAGCACTATTTTTTAAAATGTAATTTATTCCTATGAAATCAAGCTAAATTTTCAGCATCATTACGCCGTGCTCCCATGCTCCCTTCGAAATCATTCTAAATGCTATTTCCCTGTTCAAGTAACATTTTTTTTTACCAAAATAAATTATTATTATTGTCAATATTTAAACAGTTGAGTACATTTTTTTCAGGATTCTTGATGAATAAAAAGAGCCCACGATCCAAATTTAAGATCTTTTGTAACATTATCACTATAATTCTTAATACTATAATTCACTTGAAAGAGCAGTTTGCATGTACAGAAAGAATCCAACCTTTTCAGCTCTCTACCACATTTTTTGCTACTGAATTAAATCCTTTTACATCTTTGCTTTTATGGTTACAGTCACCATTAGAACATGATTAGCATTTAAAATCATGTGATACTCAGGTATTTAGATATCACCAGTGATATTTGCCCCGCCGTATTACCAACCACATGCATAAATATAATACAGCATCAGTTTTGCTTTTGATTCTGGCATATGCTTTCCGTCGCCTTGCTTCCACTATGATCTATAAAATGACAATGCAATTTCTCAAGTCAGGCATTGTTTCACTTAGTCCTCTTTCTCCACCCCCCAGGTATTTTTCCTCTTTGGTGGAGCCACCAGTGGGTGCTTAGGCACTTGGCCCTGAAAGTGGCTGAAGTGAGATGCATTATGGCCTCGAGTGTTGCCTTTTGAATACACAACGCCTCTTGACTGCAGAACACCAGCCTCACTCGCTCTCACTCTCGCTCCTCATGGACAGATTGCTGTATTAACGTTCCTTGTCCAAGTTGCTTTAACATCCAAACAGATGCCGTGTTGAATACCACACTGTGCATAAATTTTATTAGAAAAATTTACCAGTTTGCTGAGGTTTGGAAGCGCTTTAATTTGAAGCCGTGTTTTCAATATACCCAGTTTCTATTATTTGGTCTAAACCTGCAATTGTCGTTTTTAGTGTCATTGAGCTGCTTTATAGGTTTTTGTATATAATTTTAGAATTTTGAGTTGTTATTTTTATGTTTTTCGTAATTATGTTTTTACTCATTTTGCTTTGTCTTTTTTAAAATGTGTTTTTATAGTTATATATATATATATAGTATAAATATTATAAATATATATTTTCAGTTTTAGTTATTTAAGTACTCCCAATCTAAACTAAAATAAAAGTTAACAGGTTGCCTTGTAACTAGGGGAAATAAAATATTAAAAGTTTATAATTTATTTATATTTTTATATTGCTATATCCATTAACATTTATTTTGTTGACAAGTAACAGATTTTTTTATGGTTTTAATTTTAGTGACTATATAAATCACCAACGAATATGTGTTCTATTGTAAAATATTAATATAACACCATATAATATTCACAATAATTTCTATAATATAGAATACCATTAGACATAATGTTCCAGTGTACTTAAATGCCTTATGAATACATTTGTAACAATGCTGTATTTGTATACATTGAAAAATAAGGTAACACTTTAAGGTGTCCTTGTTACACGTTACATTTATTATAATAACAATTAATTATGCATAGTTACATGCAAGTAAACTTAATCCTAACCCTAACCATATAGTAACAACATGTAGTTAATTAATATTACTCAGTACTTGTTGTAATGTATAATTACACTGTAACAAGGAAACCTTAAAATAAAGTGTAACCAAAAATAATTAATATATTGCAGTAATTGTTTTGTAACCACCCAAACTAGGATGGGCTGAGTTAGGTTATAATCTCCCTGTGTGTTTTACTGTCTCTCTGCTTCACTCAAACTGACCTGAAGCCTGATGCTTAGCACTGACAAGGCTGCAGGTTGACCCCTGACCCCTGCCCTGTGCTCGTCTCTCTGGTGTGTTCTTTGTCAGGTGTTAAATGAGAACTCTACATCTGTTGGCCCTGACAGTGCAACCTGGCATCGATCCTCCCGACAGCCAGAGGAGCAGTAAAGGGGGAAAGAGGTGGGGGTGGAAAGACGGATAGGAGCAGGAGTAGATATTGCAGAACAAAACGGATGAGTAAAGAAGCTAGAATTTTACATTTTCTGAAGATAGTATGACTTCTGTTCGCCCATGCAAAACTCTTCGTCAAAATTCTAAGGTGTCTTTTGTTGTTGCTAGGTCAAAACTAAGGTATTCAAAAGATGTCTCTATGATAGGCCAAGTCCCACCATTTAATAGATTGGATTTTGTTCAAATAATAGTGATGCTTGCTTTAGCAAATGTATACACTTCTGTGCACCTGCTGTTTGTGTGCAATTATACATGCCTACGTGTCTTGCTCATGGTGACCCATCACAATGCCTCTCACTTCCTCTGAACGCCCTACAAGAGTGCCGTTAATTCACTCTTGAGGCCGGCAAGTGCTTTGTCATTTGCATAAACCCGGTGGCTGAGAAATCAGTAAGCGTTACACATTCACATTCTGCCCACGGACCACCAGCCAGACAAATATTAATGAGCAATCTGAAGAGAATGATATCACACGTTTGATTGGCTGCTTTTTTGTAGCATGCAGAATCAAAACTTAGATGATTGTAAATCAACCTGAAATCATCCATCATTATATTAAGTAATAAAAGCATGCTTTGGAACACTTTTGGACTAAATTAGGGTTATTATAGTTAACTAAAACAAAAACAAAAAATACTTAAAATAAATGTGACCCTGGACCACAAAACAAGTCATAAGGGTCAATTTTTCGAAATTGAGATTTACACATCATCTGAAAGCTGAATAAATAAGCTTTCCATTGATGTATGGTTTCTTAGGATAGGACATTGACTGAGATACAACTATTTGAAAATCTGGAATCTGAGGGTGCAAAAAAATCAAAATACTGAGAAAATCGCCTTTAAATTTGTCCAAATTAAGTTCTTAGCAATGCATATTACTAATCAAAAAATTAAGTTTTGTTATATTTATGGTAGGAAATTTACAAATATCTTCATGGAACATGACCGTTACTTAATATCCCAATGATGTTTGGCATAAAAGAAAAATCAATAATAATCACCCATACAATGTATTTTTGGCTATTGCCACTTAAGACTGGTTTTGTGTGTTCTAGCGTCACAAATGTTAACTGAAACAAAACAAAACTTATTTCAACTAGCTACCAAGGCAAGTTTTCTCTTTTTTTTATTTACTTTAACTTCATGTACAAAAATGCTAAAAGCAAAACTGAAATAAAAATGAATAAAAACCTGTATACACAACAAAAATATTATTTAAAATCTAAATCAACAGAAACAGTATAATAATAAAAAACTAAATATATAACAAGGTAACTAGTTCAGAGTTAATAAAAACTATCATAGCCTATGTATGATATGAAATTTAGTATTATTATTATGATTATTATTTAAATAAATGGTTCTAAAAAAATCATCTCGCCAAGGTGGACAATTAAAAAAAAATCCCTGGTGGATAATTACTCAAAGTGTTGAAACAGTGAGTGAATAGGCTGATGGATAGATGGATTGATTGTTTCAGCTCTATCAGTCATTGGTCTGGTACCACAGTCACCTTCACATTTCCCTGAGCACCTCAACCAGACACTCTACAGAAATAATAAGACCACAGAGAGAGGAGAGGAGAGGAACGGAAGGAGGGAACACATTTCTTTCTCTTTCTCTCCCCATGGGTGCGGTGATTGATGTGCTGTGTTAGTAGGGTATTTCCCCCATGTCTCTCTCCCTCCATCTCTCTTTGCCTCTCTTGCTCTCGTTTTCCCAGATGAAGGTCTCATCAGACGGCTCTTCTAAGGCAAGTGGACAGGTTTCATTTTGCCTCCATTACAGAAGCCACAGGAGAATCATTCTGCTTCAAAGGCCTCTGATTGTGTAATCAGCCATTTGCTGGAATGCTTTGAGTAATCAGGGAACAATTGTATGCTGGGAAGGATCAAGCATCTGTGTGTGTGACTGCGTCCCTCTGTCTGTCTGTTTGCCCGTGACTTGGCCTGCTTCACGAGCGGTCGCACGCATGTCAGTCAACCCTGAAGTATTTACAGCTGACCATCTCAAGTCTAAAATGTAACGTTTGACCTCTCTCTAACGCATGACCCCAGGACAAACTACAAAACAGCTAACAGACTGGAAGACAGGCCTGCAGGCATGATACTTTTTGTTAAAGAGAACAGATTTAAGGTGCATTCACACTGACTACTGTATCAGGTGGTTGACTTGAGGTTTCTTCATCGTTACAAATCATGTCATTTATTAATTAAATGATTCAAAATATTACTCTATTAAATGTTCTGTTTATTAAATAGTAATATGTTTTGAGTGCAAAAACACTATTAAGTACACTTATTTACAAATTTTTACCATTGAGTTTGAATATTTTCCCCCACAATTAGTAATATATATATTATATATATATATATATATATATATATATATATATTTAATATATATATATATATATTATATATTACATAATTGAACACTGATCTCATTATCACCATCCTTTACTGACTAATTCCAGAAGAACTTTGGGCAACTTCTCCAAGATGATTCAAGAGACGGACCTGCAATGATGAAATCAGATCTCTGTGTGGAGCACTGGCTGTTGTCAGAATCCTTGTGCAAACAAAAATCTCACTGGTTTATTACAATTAATTGTGAAATGAATGTCTGGAAATGTAAACTGATATTTTCCAGGAAAATTCACAGAAAAATCCAGTCATCATTTATTTAGCCTCATGTCATTTCAAACCTATATGACTTACTGCAGGGTAACACAAGATATTTTCAAGATTGTTGGCAACCAAACAGTTTTTGGTGCCATTAACTTCTATTATATGGACCAAAAAAAGAAGAAGAAAAAAAATTCTGCAAAGCTGCTTTGAAACAACATAGATTGTGAAAAACATGCTAGAAATCCCATAAAAATGAAGTCCCATAAAATTTGTTAGCCAATGAGATCAGCCACAATAAGACTGCAGGAATTCTCATTAGTAACTTATATGTGTCAGTAATAGTTTGTAGGAGATGCACTGGAGTCACTCTAGTGCTGTAAGCAATATTATTTCCTAAAGCACTCAGATATTTAGTTTGTGTGCAAATGTAATCCAGCAAAGGTGGATCCCAGCATCCTGAGACACTTGTTCAGCATTTGTTCTATCAGTTTCAGAGGCAGTGATTGAGTAATTACTCTCCGTGGTGGGAGAGTTTGTTTTGAGTGTTTTGTGAGTGAAGACATATCGACACTATGGGGAGAAATCGATGTTTCGGGGCTGGGGGTGAGACAGACACGGAGAGAGCATGTTCAATTCATGTCTCCACTCGTGTGAGCTTCTGTATCCCAGTGTTTTTGTGTTTCACCAGCAGGCCTTGTGGATGAATTAGTAATGCTAAAAGAAACCCTGTTATCTTTTAAATGCAGTTCACGCCGCTCAGCCTGGTTAATATAGTTAGCTGCTCAATTTTTTATGGCTGTGCCGAGTGTAACCTTCGATTTAACAAGAGCTGTTAATCCTGTGGGCTCTAAATAGTCTTTTTGATGCGTTGGAACACAATGTTTGCCACGTAACTTCTGAAAAATGCATCGGGATGGGAGCAGGGGGAATCAGACACGGCCAACTGAACAAAGCAACACCACAGAAAAGTGAGGGAAAAAATGACCATGTGTGTTTTGCACCACAGTTCCCCCCGGCAGGGCCGTGAGGATACACTCGCTGGGGGGCTGCTGGGGAAGAACAGAACAGTGGCTCTCTCTGTGTGTGTGTGGTGTGTGTGTGTGTGTTTGTGTGTGTGGGTTGTGTGTGGTGTGTGTGTGTGTGTGTAAAGAGAGAAACAGAGTGTGTGTGGTTTGTGTGTGGTGTGCTGCGAGCGATTGTCACGCTGCACACTGTGAGGAGAAAGTGATGCGGGACTAGGAGGCATTCTAATTAACGTCTTTTATTATAGCCAAACGGGAGACACACAGGAGTCCAGGAGATACCACTACCACAGGGGATTGAATGTTGTAAACCAACTCTAGACACCTGAAAACACAGGGCTTTAAAGGGATCGTTCCCCCAAAAAAAAATGGAAAGTTTTTTTATCTGCTTACCCCCAGGGCATCCAAGATGTAGGTGACTTTGTTTCTTCAGTAGAACACAAACGAAGATTTTTAACTCAAACCGTTGCAGTCTGTCAGTCATATAATGAAAGTGAATGGGATCACGGCTTTGAGAGTCATAAAACGTATACAAACAAAACCAAATTAAACCCTGTAGCTTGTGACGATACATTGTTGTGTAAAGACACAAAACGATCGGTCTTTGCAAGAAACTGAACAGTATTTATATGTTTTTTTTACCTCTGATTCATTGCAATGTCCGAACTGTCCTGAGCGCTGAGACCTGAGACCTCACAAAGCGTGAATGTCACTCCTGTTTTTTTTATGTCTTCAGGGTCCGAGTTTTGAGGTGCCATTTGGTTGTAACTCTCAATAGAGATCGCTCTCAGCACCTGGAAAAGTAGAGCTTTATTCTGGCACAGATTATGTTTGCTTTATGAGCCGCAATCTGGCTTCTGATGGTTGTATGTGTTGTTATAATGGTTTGTAGTAGCAGTCAGACATTAAGGTTCTAATTGTCGGTCCATGTGTTCAAGTTTTTCTGACGCAATGGCTTTCTTGAAGCTTCAGCATGCAGCGTACTCTCTTGTATGTGTATTAGTCTGGGTTTACAGTGTTCTTCTTGAGATGATCCTTCCCTCACTCCAGTTAGATCAGTGTGTGCTGTGAGACTTTAGGAAGTCAGTGTGTGTAAATAATGTGTTCATAGGTAAATCCTCCTACAGACTCTCTCACACTGTTTTTGTGTTTTTCAGTCTTGTGTTGTTAAACAGAGGTCAGGCTAAGCCAGGCTCACACAAGTCACACAAAAGTCACACATTATCCCATTTGCCTACTTCTGCCAGACTTAAAAGCTGAATTAGATTGCCCCACATGAACATATAATATCTATATATGTAATAAATATAACTTTAATTGTTTTATTTTTATTTATAATTTTTTTTTGTTTTTTTTTTTTACAAAACCCAAGAAAAAAAGTATGTTATGACTAGTATCTGTTCATAAATATAGCCTTTTTTTGCTGGTAAATATTTCAATAAATAAATGACTGAGAATACATACAACATTTACATCCATCCATCCATATTTATTTATTTCACTGATTGATGCTTATTTAAATGTAAAAAAAAATAGTAATATATAAAGATATTAATTTATATCTTCCATGGAATTGCATCATCGTTTTGGGGAAAATTTTCTGGGTATTTTGCAAATAATTAAAAACGATTTTTGGTTTTGTTTTCCTCTTGTTGTAAAGAAAACTAACGAAAATGTAACCAACATTTTCTGGCATATTTGCAGTACATAACTGTAGCTAAAAATATTAATAATTAAAAAATTATGTGGCATGCCAGTGAAGTATTGGCAGGGTATGTAATAATTTGAACTAATGGTCCGACCAAACCAGCAGAAAAAAAATCTGTACTGTTGAGCAGTGTTACCTACACAAAGCAAGCTTTCACACACAGATCAACCTGACATGAAACTCACCTGCTCACACGTTTCTACATGCATACACACACAAATTACACACACTCATCATGCACATATGTTAACACTCTTCTCACATCATCATGCACACGCATACACATTCTCACCCATTAAAAAGCTGTGCAAATCTATATAAAAACAAATCAACACCCCTAGACTCACTTTGTACAGTGTGCACGTTCTGCACGTGTGTGTGTTGTGCAGTGGAATAAACCGTACTGTGAATGTGTGCTTCTCTCCTCTCGGGGCACAGGCCTCACAAAGTGCACATTTAGTTTGTCAGAGGGATATAAGTGTCGAGAATGAGAGGAATTCCTCGATGCGGGTTCTGTGCAGGCCTTCTCAAAGGCATCTCTATTACAGCCACACAGGCGGCCCTTATAACACAACACACAGATATGCATTGCAACCACCTGGAAATCTACTCTACAAATCAGTATAGCCAAGCCGCACAGGAGATTGAGTGTAAACATGCAAACACACTCTGAATGGGCTCCTTCAGAAGAGATTTAACATGATATAGTGGCTCTAATGCTTTTAAACACAACTTTATGAAACATTTCCTATGGCTCTAAAATCTGATTGGATGAGGCACATTCAACACTGTTGTTAATAGTGGTTTACCAGTTTGTTTTTTTAATGGCAGATGATGATTTATGGAGGGCAAGATGAACGGTGTAGTGCTAGTTTGTGTGTGTAAACACGACCATTCAAAAGTTTCAGTAAGTATTCAATATATATATTTGTTTTCAAAGAAGTTAATAATCTTAAGACTTAATACTTTTTGCAATTAATACTTATTCAGCAAATTGAAACTAAGAGAATGTAAGGAAACTTGTTACAAAAGCACATAAATCCTGTTCTTGTGACCTTTCCATTAATTAAAGAAGCCTAAAAAAATTTAATGGTTTCCACAAAAAAAATATTAAGCAGCATGTGTGTGTGCGTGTATAGTGTACATATATATTTAGTGCTGTCAAATGATTAATCGCGATTAATCCCATCTAAACTAAATTTTTTTTAGATATATATGTGGTTATACTGTTTATATTTATTATGTCTATATAAAAACATATGCATGTATTATTTTTAAAAAAATATGTTCTGTTTATATCTTAAATATATTATATATAAGATAAATATAAGAATATATTAAAATGTAATTTTTTTTTTAATGGTCTTTAATCATATTTATGTTGCACTGTTGCCCCTTCACCATGGTAAAATCACTGTAATGCCTCTTATCTTCTGCCTAGGTTCTACAGTATTTTGTACAACCTAGAGCAGAAAATCTAACGTTTAAGATGCTGAGATAACCAGCCTTAACTAATTCGCTGGAAGGAATCTCAAGCAGAATGAGTAAATCCACCTTTCCTAATAGATGGTGATATGTTGTGTCACATTGTCAGTCTCCGCTTGTGTAGGCAAGTCGGCACACTCGAGATAAGACAGCGATTAGTGTGCTTCCTGATAACGACACATGTTAATCAGTGCAGACATCTCATATCTGTTGTGTGTTTGCGGGCTCTGATACACCTCTCTTATCAGTAATTGTTTTAATTGCCGTGTGCGGTTAATGAGATTCTGTCACAGATAAGTCTAGAGCAAATTGCAGGCGAGGACTGTGATTTGCCACTGCCGGCCCACTTTGAAGGGGAGATAATGAAAGGCCACGGTCACCACAAACATGGCGGGCACTCTCGGGGGGAGGGGCCAGAAATGAGCATGAAATATTTAAATCCATACAGCTTCAAAGTAGATCCTCATGTGCCATAGCCTTCACTTTCATCTTCATCGCCTCGTTGCATTACACACACACACGCATGCAAGCGCTCGTGTCAGCCAAAGGGTTAAGAGCGCTGTAGAGACTATTCCATTCTTCCCATCACACCCTCTTTGTTCAGTCTCCCCCGTCATTTCTCTCGTTCATTCTGCCGCGTTCTCCTGTTACCTGCAGGGAAATCGAAGCTCTCTGTCTTTCTCTCCCACAAGATTTCTGACATGTTAAAGCTTTCTGTCACACAGGGGAGGCACACCTCCTCCCATCCTCCTCTCCATCTCTCCGTCTCTCTGCCCCCCAGCAGGGTGGCAGCCAGAGAGAGAACAAGGACCTTATTTAGCTCAGCTCTCCCTGTGAAACGCAATTAGAAACCCCTCCAGGGTCGGTGGGCTGAGATGCAGTTAGAGAGACGGAGAGGAGGAAGGGGGGTTGAGAGAGACCTCCCTTGATGCCTGTCAGCCTGCTGGCGTTTGAAGTCTTGAGGCCATCTCTGATCCCCAGAGAGCCGGTCATCAGACGCCCACTTTGTAGCATTTCAGCCCAATGAAGCCCAGAGTGAGTCTGCCAAGGCGGCCGAGGGAGGGGCCGAGTCGTATTACTGCGTGCTGGGACTGACAGAGAGGTCTTGACAGAGCGTTTGAGAGGCCTAGTGTTTCTGCTGCCATCCAGAGCGCTCTGGGCCCCAGCAATCTGTGGCAGGTCAGACAGATTTTGATGCCGCGTTTCCCGGTTATTTCCTGCCGTGATTCACCTTAAAGCCGCAGCGGGACATTTCTCTGTCTCGCTCGCCCTCCCTCTGTGTCTGTCTGTCTGTCTCTCATAATCCCTTTATTCTGCTTTCGCTCTCTCTCTGTCCCATGCTTGTTTTCGATACTTCAAAAATAGGTATAATATAGGCTAACCTCAACCTACTAATGAACAAAAGCAATCAAAATTAATATTGTGAAATATTATTACAATTCTATTTGAATGTATTTTAAAATGTAATTATCACTTGTGATTGCAAAGCTGAATTTCAGCCATTATTCCAGTCTATCAGTGTCACATGATCCTTCAGAAATCATTCTAATACTGATTTGGTGCTTAAGAAACATTTCTTATTATTACCAATTTTGAAAACAGTTTTCCTGGTTAATATTGTCTTTGATAAATAGCATTTATTTGAAATAGATTTTAGTTTGTAGCATTGTCTATACTCTCATTTTTGATCATTTTAATATGTCCTTGTTGAATTTAAGTATTTCTTAAAAAATATATCTTACTGACCCCAAACCTTTCAATGGTACAGTAGGTTATTATTGTTAATAAAAATTATTATGACGATCTGATGAAATGTGGGGGGTGGGGGTGTACTATCATATGTATAATATTACAATAAAACTAAATGCACAGATAATTATTATTTATGTATTATCATTATTTAGTTGTAGTATTTTCAGTCTGTGTTCAATGGTCAGGTATAATTATTCTTCAAAACCTGGCATTTGACTATCAAGGGATGATTGAATCAATCAATCAATAACATATAAATGACTTTACTTTTTGACACTTAAATTTGATAATTAACAATACGACAACAATTAACTGGCATGCAGCAAAGTGGTCACTGATTCAAGTGTAGCAATCTCAAACAGCCTGGAGCATCATTTCCTGAAGTTTTTTTCTAGCCAATTTGAGCCGCCATTAGGCAGGGGTATTAATAGGGGATATTCATAAAGCCTGAACCAAAATGCCCACAAACCAGATCAGTGTGCTGGTTCGCTCTTTTTAGCTCTGAGCAGTTACACCTTTATGATACTGAGGAAGAATTAGATTTTTAACATGGTGCACATTATGACATAATGTTCTCATAAAGAATGTTTCCATGTGTGTTATTACTTTCACGCTATAGCTAGCTAAATAATATCCATATGGCACGGGTTTATTTGAATGAATAGTTTCTGAATGTGTTTAACCACTATTATTTTCTTTGCATTCATGCATTCATTGGTGTTTCTGCTGATTTTTATGGCTCTTTTGTGTGACTACAGCACACAGAGTGACTGACTGCTCTGAAATGACTCTTGGCACGGTGACCCGTGCTCTCAGTCATGCCTGTAATTTGGACCAAAAGGGCCCTCTGCTTTTCTCTCCTTTCCTTCCCGCTGAAAACATGTCGAGTGAACAACAGATGAAAACTTATTAAGGGCGTAACCAGAGCATTTGAGACAGGAGGGATAAACCAATTTCCCCGTCCAGTTTGTTTTAAGAGAGTGAGAGAGCAGCTAGACCTGCACTGGGGCTTATCAGCCAACTGGCTCGACTCTGGCCCGTATCATTACGGGCTTCCAGATGGAGATAATGTTGAACATTGTAGTGCGCATACCATTTGCCTGCTCTAAACCGGCTTTTGACTGAGGGAGATAGTATAGATAAACTGATAATACTTCAGTTACACACTCGCCCTCTCTTTTTTTCACTGGGTAAGCTGAGTGCCTGTGTTTCCTGGACCTGTGTGAAACCATACACCATGTGAGGTTCATATCGCAAAGCGTGGAAGCGGAAGATAATTTAGTCTGAATAGGCTGCTTTTAAAATTCCTAATGTCTCGCACTCCCATCTCCCCCTCACATTCGTGTTACCTAACATTCTCCATTCTTATCACACGTCCAATTGTCAGTATATTTTTAAAACATCACTGAACAAGTGTGTTGAAAGTTTACACATAATATCAGTGTGTGAATTAGTGTTGCACATCACATATTTGTGTGTGTTACTGCAGGCCGTGTACAGCTTCCCCCTACTGTTATGTGCTGTGTGAATGACAGATTAATATATGTATGGTAGGGAATCTGAGGAAGGAAGAGAGAGCGGCTGTCAGCGTGCTGTGTTTGGGGAGGAGGGAGATTAGAGGAGCTGTCATAGGCTGCGTTGAGCGGTCTCACACAGATAAGTCTCAGCAGCAAAAAGTGTTGTACCGCTGCCTGAAAACAGGGAGCGAGAGATGGAAGATTATCTGGAGTTTTGTGTGTGCGCCGCTCAAGGTTCACCTGTTTTGTTGACTGTTCCATTTCAAAGTGTTCACGTCTTTGGCTATTTAATAATGCATGCAAATACCTCTACAAACAAACCAGTAATACTTTTCTACAGTTTTTTGCCCTACTTTCAACCACACTTTATATTTAATACAAAAGTGACAGGGTATGATGAGGGGAAGCCATGGTGGTCCCAACCAAACAGTTCAACGACCATAAAAATGCAACACTATTTATGTATTGTCCATATAGAGTCTGAGCAAGGATGAAACCAAATGCAATAATTTAGTATAGGATATTTAAAATTAGGTAGGAAATTCTGCCATTGTTTACTTTCCCTCATGTCATTCCAAGCCTGTATGACTTTCTTTCTTTCTTTCTTTCTTCTGCACGACAATACCAACGATGGGTCCAATTTCTATTTAAAAAACTTTGACAGATGAAGGGATAGTTCACCCAAAAATTTAAAAAGTTGATGTTTATCTGCTTACCCCCAGGGCATCCAAGATGTAGGTGACTGTTTCGTCAGTAGAACACAAACTAAGATTTTTAACTCAAACCGTTGCAGTCTGTCAGTCTTATAATGTAAGTGAATGGGAATCATGGCTTTGAGAGTCAAAAAAACACACAAACAAAACCAAATTAAACCTGCGGGAAAACTCCGCGCCTCGTAACGATACATTGACGTCTTAAGACACGAAACGATCGTCTGTGCAAGAAACTGAACCGTATTTATATCGTTTTTTACCTCTGATGCACTGCAATGTCTGAACTGCCCTGAGCGCGTCCTCGCCGGCGCGTGACGTGTCATCTTCTTCTTCTTCTTCTTCTTCTTCTTGCTTTACAGCGGATCGCAGACTTATAAGTGCATGACCGCCACCTATCTCTCAAATGGACCATTGACACTCCTAATTGAGATTGTAGATAGAGTGTCAATGGTCCATTTGAGAGATAGGTGGCGGTAATACACTCATAAGTCTGCGATAAGTCTGAAAGAAAACAGGTTGACAATCATATTGAATCCAACATTTGGTAATAATATAACATCATAAAATATTTACAAGAAATGTTTTAAAAGGCCGGTCATGTCTATAGGGGCTACAGCCACGTGACTTAAATGTGTGCTAACCACAAAGCCACGGGTCACACATGCTAACTAAAAAAAATGTTGGTTTAAAAGTGGTTTATGGTCTCTCCAGAGGCAACAAAAGGTGTAGCTGTCCCACCTTCCCATTCATTCCTCTTGTGAACAGTGCCGTGTAAAGACCTGTGCTTAGCAGATTGCAGACAGGAGCTGCGGATGGAACCGGAGGAGACTTATCGCTTTGAATTTCTGTTTGTGGAAAAGAACCGAGGAAAGAAGATCACTCCATCTTTGCAACTGTGTCCACAGCTCTTTTGTCTCATGAAAACTCTTTCCCCTCCTCTGCGCTGGCATTGTTGATGTGGTGTTTTACACACCACTAATACCATCCCGAAGGCCTCCCAGATGAGCTGGTCAATGTTCCCTCCTGACTGGTGAAGTTTTAAGTGTCACTAGAAATGGACCTCTCTTTTGAGTGCCTCTCAAAGGCCCCAGCTGAAAAGAGCACAGAGAGAATACAAGAGAGGAGATTACAGACAAGGGCCAGTCAGAGCTACCCTATTTAACACATTATATCCAGTCCCCTCAGGTTACACTTATGCACAGCAATATTTTAAAAGAGAGCGAGGGAGAATGAGAATGAGAGATTGCTTCCGCAATAGCCGTAGAGACCATAACAGAGCGCCGATCTCCTGTGATTGCAATCTAGCGCAGAGTTCCTGTGAAATTAAACCATGCGTTTTGAGTGGGAAAGAAAGCAGAGAAGCGAATGGGAGGGAGGGATAAAGGCAAAATGCGGCTCTGGTTACTTTGAAGCAGAGGATCAAGGCCAGAAAAGGAATAAAATATGACAAAACGACAGCAGAAAGGGCTTATGGTCTATACACTATGTACTGGCATACATAGCATAACTCCAAATATTAATGTTTGATCTCCTATTCCACTTTTCTGGCAAGCTTCACCAAGTACTTTTCCATACCCCACTGCCACTTCAAATTAGTTTCTTGGCAGCTTTACTACATGTTCTCTCACTGCATTTCCTTCCATTTCTTTCTTTCTCTCTCTCTTTTTCTGCCTGCCGTTTCATTTGAATTAAAAATAATCTGCGCCGAGAGATCCGGACGTTAATTGTGGAGCGGAGAGCGGTAATCACAGGCTTGAGGTTTCGCTCAAATCTGATGATAGGCATTTAGGAAAGCGAGCTCTGATTTCGGGGAAGAAGGCTGCTTTGGTGCACCTCATCCAAACCCCGACATGCTCCATATATGTAATCATAATATAATCATATCTATTTAATCAAATATAGATGAAAAAGGGACATTTTTTTTTATAGCCAAACCAATTTTGCCACGGTTACTCTACGTCCAAATAAAAATATACTATGCGGTTTGGGGAAAAAATGACAAGCATAATATATTATGTAGTAAATGTGAACCTCAAATTAAAAAAAAAAAGAAAGTAATATCATACATGGATCTGTTTTAATTTTAAATGAAACTTCATTAGAACTCATTGCTCATATAAATATCCATAACCGCACGTGCAATTACCAGTGATGTTTCCTTGACTCTCAAAGGGTGTTTGATAGTGGCCCTGCTGACAACCTGATCCTGGGACCCGGAGCAGGGGGCCCCTAAGCAGTGCTGAACTTGTCCTCCATTGCCTGCACTTAGAGTCTCATAGGCCTAATAAGCTTCAGCTGCCTCTGGATCCTTAAAGCCTGTTGGCCTGAACCTAGATTACCTCAGGCTTGTTGTGACAGAAATTAGCGGAGGGCAAAAATGTGTGAGTGGGAGTATTTTAAAAGTCCACCCCCTCCTCTCCCTTGAGTGGCATTGACTTCTCTGTGTTGTGTTAAGAGCCAGTCTGGTCCCTTAAGATGGTTTACTGCATTTAATTTCTTTTTTACTGTCAGTTTATCTATATGAAGTTAAGACAAATAAATGCAAGAAGACAAAAACACAATTTTATGCAAACTCTAAATATATTTTCGTACACAATTTGGTGTGAGTGTGTTTTGTAGCTAATAATTTAGAATAATATGTTATAGTAGTAGTATAATCTTTTACTACAAATAGAAGCAGAATAATAGTTTTAAGACAGGTAGTATTATAAAGTATTTTTAAAATGTAGCTTTATTTTCATTGTATTTTATTTTGCAAATTTTGAGACATTTTTTCTATTTTAATTCTATTTTAATAATTTAAAATTAACATTTCATTTTTTGTTTCATTTTGCAATTCTAAATTTCAAAGTTCAGTTTCAATATATGAAAATACTGTACTCTGTTGATTACATGTGCTGAATTTGTGGAATAAGTATATTTTAATTCACACAGAGAAAAATAAACTCATGTCTGTTTGGTTGAGGCAGATGTTGGAGGTTGAGCGGGGTCTTACTGTATATTGATGGAGCGTGCAGCTCCTTTTTTCCCCCAGGCTCAAAGGAGAAGGGGTGGGAGATATAGAGAAGGAAAGATAAACATCCAGCAATAAGCTAACACATTCTCTTACTCTGTTGGGGGCAGTCAAGGTCAGAGGTCACTGCAATGCGAGTCCCTTGTTAATCCATTGACCCGCAGTGCAGAGGGTTAATACTGGTTTGCTAAACCAAGGGACCCCAAATCAGTCAGATTATGGAGATTTTCCAGGAATGTCCGGCATTATCTGAAGATTGCTGGATTGTTTGGGTTTGAGTGTTCATGGACTGAGGTTAGTGGAATTAGATCTTCAAGCTTTTCCTCAAACCCGGAGGGAAGGAGGTTAACATTACACCACGGTTTGGAAACACAATTAAGTCCCGTCTTAGCGTAATCGTCGCAGACGTGGTTGATCAGTTTAGTCTTTAATTATTTTTCCTGGTGTTAAATAACCTGCCATGTTAGTCCCAACAATACACAGCGCAGCTCTCTCCCTCTTCTTATTTTTTAAGGATGCGGTCACATTTAGAAAAGAATCCTTGCAATATAAGCAAAACATTTCCCCATGCAGATTTCGCATCGGGTTCAGGTTTTTCAAGTGGTGACCAGAAAAGTATTCTACTTTGAAAGTGACTTCGGTTTTCATACATTGACACTAATTATTCAGCAGGGCAAAGGGTGCTGTTCTGGGTCAGCCTGGGTGATTCTAAACCCTGTGAAGGAAGGCTGTGGCAGGGAGCCTTGATTGATTGGTGTGTGCTGCTCATGAAGAGAGGCTCTGTCTCCCTCCCCCTCATAGTAGCTGCACCCCCTACTGGGAAATTCATTAGCAGCTGACATCATCTCAGTCCGGCCATAGAGTGAAAGAATATCATTCTATCCCAGTTCCCTCCTCTTCTCTCTCTCGCTCCGTCTCCCGTTTGCACTCTGTCAGGACTCCTCTGCCAGTAGCTCTCACTGAGCGTCGTACACACACACACACACACACACACACACACACACCGTCTGTCCGGTGAAGCTGAGCGGAGGAAGCACGCTCCCTGTGTGTGAGGCAGAAACAAGCGGGGGGTAGGAGCTGAATGAAGTCAGGTTAGAATCAGGAAGTGGGAGGACCTGGTCTCGCTGTGGGTGAATGAGAGAGAGTTTGTGTGGATAGAGGCAGCACTTGCGCGAGGAACGGGAGCCAGCGACAGGACACGAGCTTGAAACCAGCGACGATTTCGAGGAAAGGAAGCGGCTTTACTCCACCCATTCTGCCGATAGGAGAAAAATACTGTACGCTTTGTTGGATTTTCTTGCTCTGCACGAGCGCGCGGGAGATGGTTTGTCAACGGAGCGCGCGCCCCTGAAAAAAAGCACACAAGTCCGTGTCCGTTAAGCGACGGTTGGCGAGGATTTCAAACGACCAAGTCGCACGAAGAGGAGGACGAACTGAAGGATTTCTCCACTTCTCTGCGCTCTTGGGGACCAGACACATGGCTGCCTTTGTCCGAGAGCCTCTCTCGCTTTGAGCTCTGGATGTTTTTCTGGTTTCTCTTCTTCCCTTGCAAAGGTTCCTTATTTTGCATGGCTGTCAGTCGCTCAAAAGGAGCGAGAGGAATTCGCCGCCTGTTTGTGGATTACTTTGTTTGACAAGCAGAATGTGAAACGGCGTATTTAACGTTACTAAACCTCCTGAAAGTGATTTCTTGACTTGTTCTTTTCGTCCGTGCCAACCTCGCCACATCTAAAGGTACACCTCACCTTTATATCCCTCTCAAATGGATTTTTTTTAAAGTTCATATTTCGATTACCACAATGTCATTCGACGTTTTAGGGGAAATAAAAGCAGTTTCGGTGGATTACTCGATGGCTGGAGGATTAGGAGCGCTGTTTTCTTGTCGCTGGTTGTGGATAATTGTAACGTTAGTTGAAATCTCTGCAGTGAATGTTGCCAGATGTTTTTTGAATAAAGCGGTCGCGCAAACGCATCTTTGTGTGGAAGCGATGTCTCTTGAAGTCATGTGTTAATGAATGCATATCACATTATTATTATCATTATTATTCACGTCTTCAGCTGTGAAAATGGCGTGAACGTTTTTTATGGAGCTAATTTAAGCTAAGAAATGTATTTTAAATGGGCAAATATTTGAGAGGGTTGTCGCACCTTGTCAGTGTCGTTTTTGCCTCGAGCTGGATATGGATATAGTGTTGCTAAACCTGTCAGAATAATTGCTTTACAATGAGCTGTTTTTCTGATAATATATTCATAGCTATGTATTCAACGAAAGACATAAAAATGTCCCATTGTAAGTCTACATCCACGCAAAAGCTCATCTGTTTGTTAGTGTTGGTTAATTATTGTAAAATTGTTTAAAAAAAATAAAAAGTGCACATAGCTCTGTATTATTTTTCTCTCGAATGACAGTGGAGAGTAAGGTTAGATGCTAATGGGTGGATTGTAATGGTTCTATCTTTGTTGCTGTTTAGCCAATTTAATTAGCCGATGCCCCTTTGACACCACATTGTCACTTAAATAGGCTTTCATTACCTAAACGCTGTGTAAATTGCAACGCTGGATGTTTGCACAATAACATAGCAATGTTAATGTGTTCAACCCGGTTTCAAGTGCAGCGCGTCGTTTGGCGCATGGAGCCACAGTGCCATCCAGTGGCCGCTCTGGGAATTGACTGAATGTTTTCTCCATTAGTGCTGCGCTACCTTTGATGATGAAGCCCACCTGCTTGGTTCTGAAACAGATGTACTGACTCTCTCTTTCTCGCTCCCTTCTCAGGGCTCAGATGCCAGCTCAGAGAAACTCTTCAGCACAGCTGCAGTTAAAGGTACGTGGTGGACTTTCTTTATTCCATTCTGCATGTATGTTTATTGCTTGTGCAAATCACAGTTGTGTAATGGTTGTGTAATGGATTTTATTGTTTCTATAGAGGCACATACTCTAAATGGTTATGGTTGACAATTAAAATGAAATTATATTTTAAAGGCCTTATTTTAATGTTACTAATTGATCTAAAAATGAATATTATCATCACCACTGTATGTGAGGATAACCCTGGTCTATATAATATTATGTGAGTAACTGTGAAGCATGCAGTCTTTGATGCTTCACAAGTCATAAACTAGAATCCGTCACATTATTTCAGACAACCTTATTTACCAATATTGCATTCAGATTACACTTAATGTGTTTTGCTTTCCGGGGTGGCATGGGAAATAACGCATTTCCTCAAGGCTGACTACGATTCCATTGACAGGCACAGTGTGTTGTATCCGTGCTTTCTCACAGCTTATGGGCTGGGAGAAATCCATCTGAGCCACTCTGTTAAACAGATCCCAATGTGCTGCCGAGTGATGAATGAGAAAATCCATTTCAGGCGCGCAGCATGTTTAAACGCCACACACTGGGTCCCATGTGCAGCGGCGTCTGGCTTCTGTTATGGAAATTGATTAGTTGTGAAATGCTAAATAAAGGTGCTGGATCTGCGGCACAGACGGTAGTGGAAGAAGCAATTCTACCCTGCTGGTTTGATACTCCTCGTGTGTGATATTGTTTGCCGTGTCTATTTTAAAAGCACGCTTTGTGTTTATACAGTGAGGAACTGCGATGCGCGCACCGTCTGTTCTTTGTGTGCATGTAAACGTCCCGCCATGTGCGTAGGAAGTTGGTTCGTGTGGAGTCTGCGGTAAGAACGCGTAAGTCAAAGGATCCGGGGAGTCAGTTGAGTTGCTTTTAAAACCTCAGTGTCTTTAGACAGCAGGAGCCCATCAGCACACCGCTAATTTGCTTTTAAAGTCTTTGGAATTTGAGCTCCCCCATTTTACAAACCCCGGGCAGGCCAACATAATGGAGCCCAGCCTTGTGAATCCACATTCCTCTGTAATGGTGCGTTACCAGGATGGAGAGCATGATGGGTGGGATGGGGTGGGGTGGGTAGGGGGCGATGGCGGCTGGAAAGAGATCTGACCCCGGGGAGGAGGTGAGAGAGAGAGCGACTGATTGATGCAGACAAGCCCCTTGTTCCTCCTTTTCCCCCTTGCTTCTCTCCCTCGGGACCCCAAACACATTTCCCACATTCTGCTCTTTGAAGGCCTTTCGAGGTTTGATTTGTGAGGTTCACAGGGAAAGGCTTTCCCTCCTGGAGACGCCTCGCCGTGGCCATTACGACCCCTCTGAAAGGATTAAAACTCCCATTGTGCGCCTTAAACTAACACATGCCCGCCTGCTCTGCTTCTGAAAAGCTGGCGCTTGGGAAACAGTACACAAATATGCTTTCTCTTCTCACTGACTGCCAGGCCACTTCGTCTCCCTTCAGACTCTATTTCCATTTAAATGTGTGTATTTTCTCTCTCGTTTCCCTCTCTCCTTCACGTTCCCCTTGTCCCCTTCTCGCCTTGCCATATGCAAATCTTTTCATTGGCAGAAGGGATGGAGAGAAGAGGATCGTCCTCCAAAGCACAGGTGCAAATGAACTTGGGCGCTGTGGTATTTTTATTGGAGGGTTTTAGGAAGATGAAAGCTGGCGAGTGTACACAGGACGCTGCTTTCTGTTACAGAGGATTACCATTCGCTCAGACTCTTAACCCTTACGAACAAAAGAAGAAAGAGAACGTAGAACTGAAGAGCTGAGAGACAGGCAACAGAAAAGCTGTCAATATTTGCCTGGAGCCTAGAACCAGAGGCTCGCTGCTGTGTTTTTCACGCTTAGGTGGTTGACGCTCACAAAATGCCTCACATTCAACAGCGAGATGAGAGGGAAGAGTCGCCTCTGAGGGGAAAATATAGATCAAACTCCAAAAGAGCAGAGCAAAACTGATCTTAGATCATTTATTGGGCTGTAGGCCATTTTGAGCACTGGAGAGGGAAGAGAAGGAGGGATAAACAGATGTCATTGTCAGTTTTGTCACATAATTTGTGGCAAATTTTAAGATTAAAAAGACAAAGTTAAAAATTAAACAATTTCCAAAGTATCAGGAAATTAATAATAATCCAACTATGCACTAAAAATGCACTAACCTCTAGGTATCTTAGAGTTGATCTTGCTTTATGGATGGTAATCATATTACGCTTCTATAGAGGCACATAGCTACATAGGTTGTCCTGTAAGTGACAATGTTTACATAGATGCCCACTTCACATGTTCTTTGCCGAATTAGACCTTCTCTTCGCCTCTCCTCTCCTCTCCTTTTCTCCCTCCTGATGTTTTGTGTAATTGTTGCTTGTTTTCTTTTTTTCCCTCCTCATTGCGCTGTCTCTCACTCCTATTAAGCAGAATCATTAAATGTTCGACTTAATTACTGTCTCTCTCACATAGCCTGCAGGTGGCTGCCAACCAGCCTGCCTCAATTAGTGTATTAATTTCCTTTTGCTCGATTTCGAAGCAAGTAAGAGGGAGAACAACAAGGAACTGTGACCAGTTAACTACTGTGATATGTAACTAACTATGTTTCATCAAGGGATTCTGAGACTCTGTAGCACTATCTTTGTTTATCTGTTTGTTGATAAGAGGTGTTTTTCAATTATGTTGTTCCCTCCATGCTGTTTAATGTGAGACCAAACTGTTTGCAAACACGGAGCAGACCATCATTTTTGCATTTCATCATATTTGGTTACAGTTTATTTTAAGGTGTCCTTGTTCCAGTGTAATTATACATTTAAGTACTGAGTAATATCAATTAACATGTGGCCTCCTTACTATATGGTTAGGGTTAGGATTAGGGTTTGGCTTAGTGTTATTTGCATGTAATTATGCATCATGCATATAGCATGTGTAACATGGGCACCTTAAAATAAAGTGTAACTTATTTTTCTGTTATTATCTTAGGATCTTGAGAAAATGACAAAAAAAAATTAAAATGCATGGCTTCCAGTTTGGTGTTGTTATGAACTTGAGATATCTATACTAATTAGGGATGCACCGAAATGAAAATTCTTGGCCGAAGCCGAACAAAATGAAACACTGGGCCGTTGACCGAATACCGAACGTGGTTTTTCACATTTTTCCCCCATGTAGGCCTATTTTGCCTTTTTTTTTCACCATTGCATTGATTAAATTGTCAAAATGTGCTTTTTACTGTTTTGTCCTGCTTTTCAAATTAAAAATCAATTAAAAAACAAATATTTACTTAACACTGAACATTTTTTTAGCATTCTAGCAGACATTATACCAAACAATTAAATTAATGAATAAAGTTTGTAAATAATATTTTTTGGTATTTTTTGATCTTGAATCAGGCATGTATTTTTTTACTGTACAACTAAAGGCAGCCTTGCTGAGCAGAAGATAATTCTTTTAAAACATAATACATTACAGATCCCAATTTTAACACTGTGTGAATGTTATAATAAATGTATTAATAGAGCTGTTGTAGGGTAATTATTATTATCATTATAATTGTCTTACTTTTTTATTTCATTTTACAGAACAACAGTAAAATTACAAAAATTACATTTATTAATGTTGATGGAGTTCTTTCTTTTTCTCAGCTTTTATTTTGGCAGAAACACGCAGGAAGACCTCAGTGCATCTTTTTGTTGACAACAGCATGCAGATTTATAAATGATTCTCATTACGAATTTGGGAAGATGTTTGTCGCACGTATCACATTGTCACATGCCTTAAAAAAAAATTCACAAAAATGTTACTGAGTAACTGACGTGTAATAAGTTCAGTGTAGATTTTCCTCGCGCTTTGGACTTTGAACCCTGGCGCCACGAGCTCGTGCAGCGCTGTCAGAATACATGCAATTCGTGCGTGCATTAGAAAATATAACATTCTGCAGTTTATTTACTAACCGCTTGAGGTAATTTCGCGATTTCAATCATCATACAGTAACCTAACCACCAGCATTAACCACCTCATCTTCTCATCGGAGATGCAATGCAGCACTAAAGGGTGCTTCGTGCTTGTAATGATTTTGATAGTTTTAAATACTTTCACACTGCCGACATGTTTGGTGCATTAGTGCGTGCCTCTATTTGATCGCGTTAGTCATTGTTCGGTACATATTATTCGGCCTTTTCGCTTATTCGGCCGAACAACGAAAGAGATTTTTTTGCTATTTTCGGCCGAATAATTCGCGTGGCCGATATTCGGTTTTAGGTGCTGCATCCCTAATACTTATAAGTTATATTGACAAAAAAAATCTTCAAGATGTCTCTGAAGAGTCTGTCCAATGCAAATTGGTTTTATTCTGCAAATACAATTAGAGGGAACATTAATTATTTTCGTTAATTAAATGCTTTTTCACTGTAAATGTCTGATATCTTGTTTATTGCAGATTATAAATTGAGTCTGACATTGTATTGGCCATATTTAGACTTGAATGATAAGACAGAGCTGTCACTACAGACTCCACTCCAGATACCTCATTATACTACTCTCCTCTCTCTCTCGCTCTCTCTATCTTCTCTCATCTCTTATCTATCTATTTCTCTCTCTCTATCTTTCTCTCTGTCAGTATGCTGTCAGTGTCCCACTTAGGAGCGCCTCAGCATAGGCCCAGACCACTAAACAGATTGTTTTTGATTTGTTTGGCAATAATTCCCAGTAATGGAATTTGTTTTCATTTCTAGCATCATTCATAAGACAGAAGGTAGCCATTTTGTGAGTGCTGTGTTTTATGTATGCCTGGTCACGCATTGAATGAAATCTAGCTACTGCCACCAGTCACACAATGTCTGCTGTGGTGCACATCTAATGCACAATGTAATATTTATTTGTTTAGTACATAGCTTGGTTGCTTATATATAAAAATCCCAGAAGCTGATCAGATGTCTTGTACAATATTGAATGAATGAGCACTTCACAAGCATGAAGGCAGGCAGTGGAGCACACATCTGAAGAGCAGGACTCGGGTGAGGCCCTGTGTAGAAAGTGTAATTTCACTGACGATGACATTGTCGAGAGATTGAAAAAGAGGGGGAGAGAGGATGAAGAGAAGGAAAGAAGAGGCAGTGAGATGAAGTTTGAGGCAGATGAGAGTTGTTAAGAGCTGGATGGATGGATGTGGAGAGCTCTTGAGATAGCGGAGCGCTCGCTGAGTGCTGTTGTCTCACAAATGTCTGATGCTTCAGGAGTGTATGTGTGTGTTTGTATGAATGTTTGCATACCAGATTTTGTGTGCTTGACACTGGCTTGAAATGCTTTTTTTTTGCATTTCATGCATGCTTTCCACCTTATTTTGCAACATGGAAATAAGCTGTTTCCTGTAAATAGACAAGACTGCCTGTTTATATAGGTAAATTACTAAAAGAATAACAAAGTATAGTACACTGTAAAACTATTTGCACTACAAACCAATGTGTTTGTTTACAATATTAAATTGAAATAACATAGAAAATACCAGTTTGCAACAACAAGCATCATAATGAGTCTGTATTTGTACATCTAAAATAATTGGTAGCGGTTGACAGGCACACTCTTGCACAACCTTGCACATTCACAAGTGCAACCTTGCACATTCAAGTTAAAAATGTCTGCATCTGCTCTAACATTGGAAATAAGGTGGATAAAACAGATGTATGTAGCTTTTAAATAGTTGTACGTTTGCAAACAGGGCGATAAAAAGGGTATGATCCACACACGAAAATCCATACATGTTATTTATGTGCAATTTTTATTAATTTGGAGAGTGATGTTATGGTCTTGGGTCATTTTATTGCTTGGCAACAGCATAAAGTTAAGCTAACACCCAAATCTAGATTGGAAATGGACGTCTTGTCACAGTGTAACAAACCTAAGCATTATAATTGACAAATCTGTTTACACTGCTGGTCTGGTAAAAGCAATTCTCATGGCTTATTGCTTTAACATTTCATCTTTAGTCAATAATATATATACGCAATCTCTCAGGTTGTCTGCTTGTGTTGTCTTGTTTTATGTTGAGTAACCAATTGGAATGAATGATTGTTCAAGTCAAAGTTTCCTGTTTTCTTTCTTGCTCCTTTGAGGATCAATGAAGAACATCTGTCAGTCTGTCTGTTTTGGGGGAGGTAACTGATTTTTTTGTTCTCAGTCAGCTCAGCTAGCCTTCCTCATACTGGTCATGTCTTTATAGTTTGTATAGAGACTGTAATTTATGGCTCCGTAAGAGTGTGTGTGTGTGTGTGTGTGTGTGATGAGAGACGGGCTGTAATTCACAGCACATTGTGTTTGTAGTCTGCAGCAATGTCTCATCCCCTGACACACAAACACACAGAGGTTAACACACCATGGGCAACATCCTGATTTACTCCCCAAGGCCAGCAAACAATAGTGCCACCCACTCTCACAGCTTGCCCAGTGATGTGTGTGTGTGTGGTTGTCCTTTACGTATGAGTAAGCATTGTTGTATAACCATACGATTATTGTTTTTCTAGTAGGCTTGCTATAAGTGGTTTTCCTGCCACGCAGAACGAGAGTGTGTTTTAAAACACAGCTTTAACTAGAGCCGCACACTAACGGTGCTGGGAGAAGAGGTGGAGATGCCGTGTAACTGGTGATGAATTAGAAGTCATACACTCGTTTAACGCTATCCATCATCTCGGTCCGTCCCGTCTGTAGTCATAACAGAGCCACGACTGCACTCCTACACTCTCTCTCAATCTGTCCCTCTCTCTCAAAGAGGTCATTCCGAGGTTGTTCGCAAACCCCAGAGGTTGAAGGACTAAAGTAAATTCATCCATCTTGGTGACTAGAGGAGGGTGCAGAGAGAGAGGAAGAAAGAGAGGCCAGGGAGACAAGAGACATTGTGTAAACACTATACTATATCCGACATGCTACGTTAAACGCAGGGAGTCTGGAAGCCATCAAGCTAAATGAAAGTCAAGTGCAAACATTTGAATGGGCCGCACTCCAGAGATAAAAGTAGCGCCTACTTAGGGGCACAGGGCAACTGCTAGCAACACTTTTGGACTTCTTTTTACATGTCATTGTCTCAGTTTCTTAAATTTGGAATTTGGAATCTGTGTCTACGGGCGAATTCCAAACGGAGGTGAGCATCCCTATGCCCTACTCCCTTCAAAGGGCAGAGCCCTTTGTGTGTTCTTTTAAGGGTGTAGGCCTGGCATTACTGTCTCATATTTGCATTTGGAACTCCCTTGGCGAAGGGAATGACTGACTAAACGTTACCTTGACAACGCTGTGCATGTGTGCAGCATTCAGCACTCCATCAGTTGTTGCAAATAAATATTTCTTATCCTTATTATTATTTTATTTAAATATCATCTCACTAGGGGTGTAACGGTACACGTATTCGTACTGTACGGTTCACGGGGCAAATTCCAAATGGAAGTGATCATCCCTATGCCTTTGAAGGGCAGAACCCTTGGAGTGGGGACTTTGGAGTGAGCAGGGCACGTGCGTGCCATTATGTAGTCGTTTGGAATGCACTTGGCAAAGGGAGCGACGTAATTTCCTCATTATCTTCAGCTGGCATGTTCCTGTGGACACCGGCATAAAAAAAAATCCATTTTATATTTTAAAAAGTTTTATATATAGCATATTTTAAAAAATATAAAATGTATGTTTATTTGCAACAGTTATGCTAACAACAATAAAAGACATATATGCCAGTAAAACAGCGACATCAGCTGACGGACACCGTGCTGCGTTGTCACGAAAACATCCCAGCTGAAGATATGAATGAGGAAATGTAATAAAATTAAGTCTAGATGCTAATTTGTCTAGCTCAGATGCCATGGTGAGCTCAACCATGTTGAAATGCATACAGTGCAAGAGACAGTCTCAAAGTTTTTTATCATTTAAAGTAGAGTACTGTATCTTGTACAAAACCTCTATATATATATACTATATATATATATATATATATATATATATATATATATATATAATATCTGTTGAGCTCATTTAATTAAATAATACATTCAAAAGTTTGGGGTCAGTATTTTCTAACACAAAAAATTAAGCAACACAAGTGTTTTCAACATTAACAATAATAAGAAACATTCTTGAGCACCAAATATTCTGAAAATTCAGTTTTGACATCACAGGAATAAATTGAGTTTTAAAATATATTATGATGGAAAACTTTACTGTGGTTACTATATTTTATATCAAATAAATGCAGTCCTGGTGATCTGACCCCAAACTTTTGAACGTTAGTGTATTTGTGTGTGTTTATAATGCATTAGCAATTTGAAGTGGAATTGTATGTTTTCTTTGTCTGTGCTTAATCTGAAAAGTATGTGTATGTAAAATATCTGGTGGTCTTACCATGGTTGACTGACATGAATGAGTGACAGAAACTGAAAGCCGAAGTGAAAAGGTTCCCTGTGGTTGAAACCCTGCCTTACAGCTGTGATGACATCACCTTGTAGCTCCTGTTCCCTCTGTTTGGATAAGATGAACATTTATTTTATTTCTTCTCCCCTCTCTTTCTTTCCCTCCAGCTCCCAGTTTTTTGTCTATTCCCAGGTCTGTCAATTTGTTTTGTCCAATTATGCTTATGGCAGTTCGAAGTCTCTGTGGTAACAGGACGATTAGCGTGTGATTAGATTAGCGTTTGTGTGTGTGCTTAAATATATTTTAACCCAAAACCTCAGAGAAGCAGTATTTAGGCCTCTGGATGGCCAGTGCTCAGCTGGAGAGAGACAGAGAGGTGCGTAATCATGGGATAAAGAGAGCACAAATACAGCAACACACTCTCCTGGCCATGTTAAACTTAAATAAGTTCACGCCCCTGCCCTCAGGGTCAGAGGTCACTTAGGTTGAAGGTCAAGCTTCAGTGTTTATCACCATTTTCTACTGATCTGGCTCAAATTGGCCAGTCTTAAATTGTTGGAGGAGCTGACCCTGTATTAAAGGGGTTTTTAATGATGTTGCTAAAAAGAACATTATTTTGTGTATTTGGTGTAATGAACTGTTTTTATGCAGTTTAAGGTTCAAAAAACACATTATTTTCCACATACTGTACATCATTGTTTCTCCTCTATGCCCCGCCTTTCTGAAACGTGTCTATTTTTACAAAGCTAGTCGGTCTGAAAAGCGAGGTGTGCTCTGATTGCCCAGCTATCCAGTGCGTTGTGACTGACCGAATACCTCAAGCTTGTGACGGAAATGTTACGCCCCTATAAACGAGGCATTTGTTGCATCCAGTGGGGACATAATTACAGATTATAATGACTTACACTGTCTTTTTACGTGTTGCATCGCGCCGCGTAAATATAAAACCATGTCTGCATTTGTGATCGGAGAAATGACAAACAACAAGCGCTACTCTACATTGCTCAAAACTCGCGTTTGGATCGTCAGTGACAAATCCTTAAAATTAAAACGTACTTACAGTCTGTGAGTCAGAACAGCCGGCATTGTAGTCTACTCTCCCAGGATCAGGAAACAGTCCTCCATAAAAATGTGCTGCACACATCTGAATATTTGGGTTGAACTGTTCTGGAACAGTGTTGTAAATGAAACTTAACCACTGGTTTCTAGTCGTGTCCTCTTTGGAAAGGCCAAACAAAGTAGTTTCTCGTTAACAACAAAAACAAGCGTCACACACGGGCAGACTTAATGTGAGCGGGAGGCTGTGGGGACTAGAGTAGCCGCGGCGTCACACACGGGTGGCCCTTGAGTGAGGGAGGCCTGTGGGCTAGATGTGAGCGGTGGGCCGGGACTCGTGAGCAGAGGCCAGCGGTAGATTGAGTGGTGGCCGGAGGTGCTTGCGGCAACCTCATGGACGACCCAGGGTGACCTCGCTTCGTCCATGGGACACGCCGATCCAGCGATCCACAGCGCGAGTTGATGTATTTCATCAGCGACCAGCACAGATCAGCTCTAGGCAGTGAGCAGATATCATCCTCTTTTGGAAGGACAAACAAAGTAGTTTCGCTTTCACAACGAAACACACAGTGCCTTCACGACCTGGCGGCAGCAACAATACTACAGCGAGGATAAAAGTTACACCTTCTTTTCTGTGCGTGAACATGGGGGCGGCGTTATGCAAATCTTCCCAAATCATGACGTAGACATGTGGGGGCGTTTTAGAACGAGACGTTTTAGGTAGGCGTGGTTGACTCTTAGCCTTTATAAAGAATCTCTTTGGATTTGAGACTTTACAGATCTTCTTTATGCACCAGAGCTTGTAACACTCCAAAGAGAAAAAAAAAATTTGAAAATTAATTGCATCATATGACCCCTTTAACTTCACATATGTTGCGTTCACCTCAGCACCTCAAACTAATTTTAGACGAGTCTTTGCACATCTGCAGATGTGTGTTTGTGGGTCTTCTTGCCTGGCTGTGCATGTGTAGACAACTGTAATCCCCTCAATCTCTTTCTCAGTACTCCATTGAAATATTGATTAAAATTCCAGCCCATGTGTTTAGCCAGTGCATGATTAGATCTTTGGCTTAAGTTGTCAAACCCAGACTTTCTTGGAATAACCTTATAACATTAGGAAAACATCAGTGTCTTCTAAGGTCCAGGTGCTTGAAGAGATAGTTTAATTGCCTGTGGGTTCATCATAGTTTGTATCATCTTCTTAAATTCTCTTTTGCAGATTACAGATTTTCTTATCATGAGCACAAGGCCTACTGTATCTTTATTCAAGTCTCCAGACACCAGTTAGTGGCCTGTTTTGTGCTGAAGTCTCTAATTTTAAGGCAGATTGACACAACTGTGAGTCATTAAGACTGAAAGAGGAGCTGTATGAAGTCCAGGAGGTAAAGCAGTTTTCCACCATATAACTGCTAGATGTTTTTTGGGGGGTTTTTTTACAGATCAGCACTAGCCTGAAGTAGGGTCAAGCTGGTCAGGAACTGTGACCCATAAAAAGAGTGAGTGAGAGAGAAATGCCTTGTGGACACACATGGTGGTAGCCACGGATAGATGCTTTGACGGACCACCTTCTGGGTGGGATAACTGCCTCTCTCTGCCACCCCTGTGGTCCCTCAGGGAGAGAGCTCCTCACTCAAATAGTAAACACTGAAATGCTCAGTTGGAAAGGAGGGATAAAAAAACAAGTGTAGAGGCACAGCTGGTGAACAGAGTGCAGAATGTGTGTTCATATCTAGGAAAAGCAGAGTATTAATTGCTCCCTAAAGAATTGATGCTTCCTAACTCACTCTCTCTCAAGCCCTCCCTCCATCTCACAGCATTTCTTCTGCTGACACTCACTCATTCCTATCCGGGGTAAAAATAAACACCTTTGGCCCTGCAGGCCAGGATTAGGAACACCTCTCCTCACCTCTGGCTCTCTCTGTTTCCATCACTTCTGCAGAATTCCCTATTGAAATGTTAGTCAGAAGTCTCTTAGCTCCCCCATTTGAGGCATCACGATTATCGTGGACTATCCTCAGAGCAGCGTCCCCCCCCCCCCCCCCCCCCCCCCAATCTACGCATATTTCGCACATATCTCTTACCATGTACAGCGGTTGTGCTATTCGACCATAAGTGCCCTGCAAAGTGGACATCAAAGGATATTCTGCCATGATTCCAGTTCAAAAGGAGCACATATGTTCCATTCAAAGGGCATTAAAGTGTGCAAGACATGAATTTAAATTGTATTTATTTACATCTCTTTAAAACAAATTAATTATACCTAATTTTGCTGCCACTGTTCCACCCTTTTCTGTATCATCTGGAAGACAGCCTCGCGCTGGTTATGGTCTAGCTGCGTTAGAGTTTGGAATCTTGGGTCCAGCGCAGTGCTCTCTAACAGGTAGTTGTATACATCCCTGCTGTATCTCTCTGAAACATTACTGAGAATTGCTCTCTTTGTGTCGGCCACAGTGGGGGAATCACCGTCATTTGGTGCCATGCTTTGTTCATTCATGTTCTTCAGTGGCACAATGAGAGACACAGTGAGCCTCTTCTCTTCACACAAGATAGAGGTAGCTGTCTTTAAAGGATTCAGCATTTTCGACCATGTCACAGGTATCCAGTGTGTCAATGTTTCGGGCATTTTGTCTTATTTCTGGGCTGGTGAGTGCGGCTGTTATGGCAGCTTGCTGCTCCAGGTAATGAACCAGCATATCCAATGATGAATTCCATCATGTGGTGATGTCCATTATTAATTTGTGTGGTGGCAGTTGTAGCAGCTTCTGCTTAGACGTCAATACCGTGGCAGCTGTCAAACTCTGGTGAAAAAAAGCAGTTACGCATCTCACCCGCCCGAGCAAACGTGCGATACGTGCAACACCGAGGCCAGCCTGTGTAGCGAGGTTCATTGTGTGTGCAAAGCATTTGATGTGCGGCTCAAATCCTGCCTCGCGCACAGCCACATCCATATTACGCGCATTGTTTGTTACAATAGCGATACCATGGTTTGGCTTTTTAAGACCCCAGTCAGTGACCGCTGCTTGTAAAACTTCAGCGATGTTTGCCCGTGTGGGATTCAAAAAGTTGGCGAGTCTGCAGTACAAAATGTACCATTTCCCAGTTACTGTTGATTATATGGACTGTAATTGTGATATAGCTCTGCGTACACCTAGAAGTCCAACTGTCAGAAGTTATGGCGATGGTTTCTGCCTCTCTTAGAGTCTGTACAACGTTTACATTGCACTCTTTGTAGAGGGTCGGGACCACCGTGCGAGTAAAATGTGCATGTGACGGGATGGCGTACTTTGGTTCCAGTGTGTGGATGAGTCGTCGAAATCCCAGATTTTCCACTACAAAAAATGGTCTCATATGAAAATATGAGCTGCAATGAAAACGCTGATGTCTCTTGTTATTGCCGTTGCTCTTGCACTTGATGTTGGAAGTTTAGCTGCAAAGGCATTTGTTATCGTTGTTTGCCCTTTCATGAGAACTGAATTGCTTTCCATTCTCTTAACAGGCGTGGGTTTTAGTAAAAAGCTGTGGTTGTTTTCTAAATGCTTTTGCATAGTGCTCGTGTTAGCAGAGGTGTACGGTATTAATTTCTAACAATGTTTGCAAATTGCAAATTTGCACCGGGAACCCAAAATGTTGCCACACCAATGATTTAAATGTCGCCGGCGCATCTTCTATCCTTACTTCTCCCTCACACTCCATCATGCCACTATCGCGAGGATATCGCCAAGTTCTCGCAAGACCAGTCGCATCTCGCCAGAGATCTCGTCACACTCCTATTGATTATTTTACAGGCACAATATTTCTTCTAGCCTACCTTGGTTCTGATAAGTGTGGCACTATAGGCCTACAGAATAGAGCAAAATCAGGCTGCCTGGAGGACTTGTTCAATTCAAGCCAGCTTTTGGTTGCTCCAGAGAATTCTTCGCTGAAGGGAAAATCCAGTGTGTGCTTTCATATAAATAAGCACTAATGAAGTGTGAAATGTTCCATTTTATCACCATTGGTTCCATTTATTGGAGATTCCACACCCGGGCCGTGGTTTCATAAGCTCTATGAAGAGCTGTCCCGTTTGCAGGATTGTCATCATCTGTTCCAGATTACATTGCTCTGAGAAGACGCTGTTTGATTTCGGTTTTAAATGGTCTTTATCCCATGCATTAAGTTTTATTCAAACAGTGACATCCTATACCAGATATTTCAGTCTGGGCCTCAGTGCTTGGGCTTAAGGGACACTGGAAAAGCAAACAACTCGCCCTGCTGAGGGCTGCTGTTTAGATTAGATACAACAAAAACACACACGCAAATGCATTGAATTCTGACCGCTAGTGCCTACCGACATACACTCGAGAGACTCACACACACGAGAGACTCTGCTTCCCCTCTGCCTCAGACATGGTATATGATTCTTACGTCCCGTTACAGGTATGTGTGTGTCAATGTGTCCGTCTGAGCCACGGCCTCCTCTGAAAGTGCTGCCCTGCACAGAGCCGACTTTGTTCTGATAGTAACCCAACCCAAGGACTCGCAGGGTCTGAGGGGGTCCTGGGTTGCCCAACAACTCTCCCAACCTCTGTCGTACTGAAGTGTGTGTTGAGAGACTCCCGAGGTAGCTGGCTGTTTTGGCTTCCCTTAGCACTTCAAATAAATGAAGATGTGAAAAACACACACGCAGCCTTGTGTCACATACTTCAGCCCTGGTTTCCTTCGATCAACACAAGAACAACCAATTGAGTTTGATTTTAAAGGATGAACTTGTTAAAGTGTAGTAGGAAGGGAAGGAGAAAGAGATCACAACATGGGAATAAGTGGAAAGAAAGATACTCTGCTTTGGATTCTGAATTTCTTTGGCAACAGGTTGAGCCAAAGGATTGGTTTACAGCCATGCCCTAGGAAGGCTGAGTTTCCAGGTGGCTCAGTCCTAACACCCCTTAGGCATACACACACACAAACAGCATGTGTCTCTAATCTCCAACTTACTGAAACATGAGCCTTGGGTAATGAGAGAACTTTACACACACACAGGCTGTGTGAGCTGGTAAGTGCCAGTTCTGGTGGGCTGTTGGAGGGCTTATGTTTCCAGGGATCTCAGTGAAGGGCAGAACTCTGTCCCCTGTGTCACACATTCAGAGAGACAGAGAGGCATTGAGTGCAATTTCTGCCCTGTTTGAATGGATTAAAAACATTCAGCTGTGAAACCTGAGTGAGAGAGAAAAAAACTACAGGACTGATTAGGGCTGGGTATCGTTCAAAAATTTTCGATACCGATACCTTGACTTCGATACCGGTTCCTGAACGATACTTTTTTCAATACCAATTTTATGAAATAAATTTTAACAAGATTACATTATCTAAAAAAAAAATGTGGTTTTATTTTTCAGCTTGTTTATTATACAAACTCACAGACTCATCTCCTGAGCCACTGCACAAAGGAACAAAATGTAACCAACACAATAAATCAGTGCAAATAGTTTTAATAAAGCTCAAATAGTCTTCAGTTTACACATCTGTTAGGCTACATTTACACTAGTTAGTGTTCGTTTTAAAATGCATAGCTCAGACAGAATCATGATTTCCATTTATTTTGCTTTGATTTACTGATGAGCATTAGCAGCTTCCAGCGCTGTCTGCTTGTGTTCTTTCTTCCATGATCGCTGCTCTGACTCAGAGGTAATAACATTTAATTTCAGCAACATTACATGGCCAAAACACACATTAGATGGCAGGTCCGGATTTACCTATTTTCGTGACATAGAAAAAACCAATTTTTGGGCCCCCTTCCCTATTAATATAATAGGCCTAATATTACCACCCTAGCAAACAAAAATATTTCTTAATCAGTGAAATCGTTACAGTGTTTTCTATCGCAATAAGCGCTTGCATTCAGTCAAGAAAAATTGAATGTAGTTCTTAATTTGTTTGATAACTGATAAAGACCATTCCAAATAGGTGCGGCGTCGTGGCCACTTAACCACCTCGGGAGTGCATTATTTCTCTAATAAATTTAACGGCCTGGATTCACAATCACACATCAAGACATTGTTCAGATAATTTGTTTCAAGACATTTTGACATGTTTCCGTCCTGAAATCTCGTGTGTGTTGAACTAGCTAATTTTTTTACGCACCTCATCCCAATCCTTCCGTTGCAAATTCCAAAACGTAATTTTAGAGCTAATAAAAGAGGCTTGAGCCATTTATATGCAGGCTAACGCAGTTATTAATGCAGTCTAACGCAGGTATTAGAGAGAGAGAGAGAGAGAGAGATTGAGTGCGTGTGAATACCTGCGTCTATGTGGCTCTCAGCAGCGTTCAGCAGCAGCATCTACAATAGCAAATCTTTAAGTTGAACTGCTTCAAGAACATCGCTACTGAGAAATGTCATGTAGGCTTTCAGGGCTTCGAAAGCTATTTACTGTATTAAATTCGCGGTTGCAGCGCTAAACAAGAAGTTTTGCATGTTGTCGGGTGTGCGCCAAAAAAAAGACAAGAAAAAAGGTGTGTGTCTGCACGTGTTTGCGTCTGGTGAGAGAGACTGGAGAAAGAAAGGGCGTGATTTCCGGACCTACACATGAAAAATATGGAAAAAACATTGAAGATTGTCTTTTTTACCCGAATTGTTTGTTATATATTCTTTGCTCAATTCTTCTGGGGTTTTGGTTCGTCTTATCTGTTGAAGATAGCCCAAAGTATATACAAAAATATTATAATCTCTCATTGGTGTTTTGCAATGCGAAGTTATTACAAACATCTCGTATTGCGGTTTAAGTGATTGTGGAGTAAAAGCGGAATATAATTTATTATTGTCTTATGTAGCTGATGGCTAGCAGTTGCCATGAATGGTCGCAAATTACCCGCGCTTTCGGGTCACGATGTACCGTATGAAGCGGACATCTGGCATATGAGTCGGAACTCCATCGCATGCTCCCGGTCTAACTCTCGCATTGGGAAATGATTGACCGTGTTGGTCTGTCGTTTGTCGGCGATATTGGAAAGTCTAGCTTTAAACGAGATCAACAGTGGAAACACCAGTATGTATGCACTGACAATTGGTCTCGTTTTCTCATTTTAAAAAATATAACTCAGTCGCAGGTAACTGTAGCTGCTTATCACTCTGAGGGGGTTGGGACGCATTCTAACACTACAAGCTCTACTTGTGCGCCCATCTCTTAAGATGTAACCTGAGTTAATCATACAGTTAGTGTTGTTCGACTTGACGGCGTACCGACTGTGGGGACCAATCGGTATATGGGGCAGTAGATCCACGAGAGCTAAGAGATCAGCTGCTCCGTAGCGCTTTCGAATCACTCTGCAGTCTGATTCTTTGATTCGGCAACCGGGCTCGACACTCTTCTAGTCGAACATCACCGGTAGTGCTGGGCAGTTCTTATTGGCTCCATGACGCTGATGGATTACTCAATCATTTTCAGATCTCTTGGGATTTAAGAAGTGCGGATATCGTTCCAAAAAATTAGAATTCTATTAATATGTCGAGATATCACGATATGTTTTGCCAGCCCTAATAAATTAAGTCGCTTGGAAATTTGGGGTATTGGAATTAAATCTATATCGAACACAGCAGAAAAATATCCTATAAATATTTATATATAAATATAAAAAATATGCAACGAGATGTAATGCCATTTTCATGAATAAATAAAACAAGATTCATATTTTTTCCACATTATCATAGCAATTCTTAATATTCATTAATATTATTATTGTCTGCGCTCTCTAAATTCCTATATAGCAACTACATACAGATATATGTATATCTTAAATATATCTTTATTATAAAAATGGTTAAAACTTTGTGGTGTGTATTTTTATGCTGGGACAATTAAGTCAATACAATAGTTCTCGATATATTCTTTTTCATAACGGTGATATGATTTTTAAATCTACATGTTCGCGATATTCGTAAATACATTACCGTTGTCCCGTTTCCATACATTGATTTATTTGTGGCGGTTTAATTCGTTGAATAAGGGATCATGAGAACTGCACGTTCAAAATTCTAAAACAAACACGGCGCGGGTGTTTATATTAATGTATCTCTGAAGGGCTATATTGACTTCAGAGATCGTCTTCGAAAAGTTTCGAGTGGGGCATTTTCAGTGATCTGATAAAGAAGCGTTCATGATGGCGAGCTGCTTTGTTTATCAGCCGTTGAGCTGGAGAACCAACTAAGGTTCTATCACTCTAAAAGCACCTCTCCTGTTGTCTAGTAGAAGAGTTTGGCATTTACAATAAGAACCGGGCATCTCCACGCAACGATTCTGTTTTTGTCACCATTTTTTTTTTGTCTGCAGTGACATCGGAGCACTTTTCATGACCTCTTTTTTCTGGCTGAATAGCACATTTGTGTTCAACTCTATACCAGAATAACTCATCTAGCAACCACAAGTCAAAAGTTTTTGAACAGTTTTTTTTTTTTTTTTTTTTTTTAGAATTCTCTTCTGCTCACCAAGCCTGCATTTATTTGATCCAAAGTACAGCAAAAACAGTAAAATGTTTAAATATTTTTACTATTTAAAATTGCTTTCTAATTTAATAGATTTTAAAATGTAATATATTCCTGTGATACAAAGCTGAATTTCAGCAGCCATTACTCCAGTCTTCTCGCTTTTGTAACATTATACACTATTCCATTCAGTATAATTTTTTTTTTTTTTTTTGGGAAAGAAATTATAGAAATTAATACTTTATTTAGCAAGGATGGTTTAAATTGATCAAAAGTGATGAATAAAGAGGCTTTATACATGTTAGCAAAGATTTCTATTGCAGATAAATAGTGTTCATAATCATATCGGAATTATATCAGAGCGACCAAAATTAAGAATCATATTTGTGATATCAATTTTGTCCATTCGTTCAGCCCTATTGTGTGTATATATAGACATTCTAGCAGTAATTGGTCTGGCAAGTCATAGTTGCTGAAAGCGTCTAAAAGCAGCGCACCTCCTAATTGAAAGTACACAATTAAATCATAGATTTTTATATATAATTACAGCTTACTAATATTTAACCCTTTGCCCGTTTTTTTGGAAAAAAAGTTGTGCGAATGCCACCACCACGATATTTTGATGATTTTTTTGCACGATCAATTTTGATGGCCTCCAGTATATTTGGGCTTGTATGGAATATTTGAATATGTAATACCGCGCAAAAAATAAAGATCAGAGCCGCGACTTTACAACAAAAAAAATCTTTTTTTTTATCAATACTTGAATATAGGTAGGTTTTATAAAAATGCATAATTTTGAGCAAAAAAAGTTGAGAAAATCACATTTTTATCAAAAACCACAATCTTGATAATATTCAGTACGATTATCAAAGCATAAATCCAGTAAATCGCTTCCATCAACACCTCCGAAGCTTGCACAGACATATACCACTTCAACATTTTACTCTGTAACATTATGCAATTTTCATTTATATGCTGACTGTCTATTGCTGATGATCTCATTATTTTTCATATGCATCTGTTTACATAAGAGATCGCTAGTTTTTCCGTCCTGTTCACGTGTTTTTTTTTTTGTTCGGGAGGTTTTGTACTCATTCGGAAGATGTGTAATAGCGCCCCCTAGTGTATAACATTGAAAACACGAAAAGCCGTAAAAACTAGTTTTTGGCGGGGAAGCATTTTCTTTTAAAAGACGAGATAACTCGTCAATGGTGGGGAAAGAGTTAAATATTATTGTGGGTTTCAATAGAGAATATAAGGATCTTAGTAAACATCTAAGATTTGAATAATTAAATGCTTTTTAAATGTGTTTTTTGATTGTGGGACAGGCCCACAACCTTACCTGTTGTTTGAAGCGCCACTAATTGTCATTGTCACTAATTGTCTGTTGTATTGGCCAACATTTATTTTCGTGTATGTTTATGCGCCCAGTGGGGTTGTTATTAGTCTCTGTAGGTGATGTCACACTCTGATCCCCACCTCCTTAAACACTATGGTACAACCCACTGGGTTAAACCACTTGCGGCTGGGGCCAAATGAAGCTGTGTGTGTCATTCAACCACTGCACAGGACACTAGTTATATCAGCCATCACAAGCAGCAGGTGGACCTGCTAAATGGGTAGGTGTGTGTATGAATATATCTCTGCTGGTGTGTTCCTTTATGATACTGAGTTTAGAGCTACTTCATTAGTTCATGAATCACTGAAATAGCAACAAGGAGATAAGGTGATGGAAAGACTCTGACTTCCATTCAGTTACTGACAGTAAACAGGTGTCTTGTAATCCTTTTTGTAGAATAAGCAGGGTGTACATATCAGTTATGGTGTGCTCGCCATCTGCTAGTGTGAAAGTTGTGTGTGTGTGTGTGTGTTGTACATACTTTAATCACTAGCCAGCGCACAGGATCTGCTGGCACCTGTCTCACTTTTACAGGGAGTCATATTTCTGCTTCGCATAATGTCTCTTGTGCCTCTATTAAAATCGTTGATGACTACACGGTCACATGGAGACATCACAGTTCAGACTTTGTGGGGGGGGGGGGGCCTCAGGGATGCCTGACTTTGTATCGGTAACAGATATTTACAGTCCTGCCTGCATTTACCGCAGCATTAGTTACCTGCTTT
This sequence comes from Sinocyclocheilus anophthalmus, assembly GCA_018155175.1. Classification (NCBI taxonomy): domain Eukaryota; kingdom Metazoa; phylum Chordata; class Actinopteri; order Cypriniformes; family Cyprinidae; genus Sinocyclocheilus; species Sinocyclocheilus anophthalmus. The sequence continues at coordinate 449,322 of JADLZN010012118.1, read as the reverse complement.
TTCAGAAAGAGATAAGAGGGTTTGTTTAACAGAGAATGCCTGTAAGAGGTCTAGACAGATGAATATGTTTTTTTTTGCATGTGACCTCTGATGTGTCAGATTAATTCTAAGGGTGGAACTAAAATGTGCTTTCAAGGTCATAGATAGTGTGAACTTCTTATCCTTGGTCTAGACATTAAAATATAGCCTAAATGTTGTGCTTGCTGACAGAAGGCGTGCTGCTAAAATAGGAAGGTGTAGTGCTGATAGACAGGACTTTGACTCCCTCATCACCTCTTTCTCTTTTTGTTTTCCATGAGTGTGTAAGTCTTCTCGGAGGCTGACTGTGCTGCTGGTGTTTTGTCTGTTCCGGCATGTTTACATCAGTATTCACTATCACTGCAGCTGCTCTTTGAACAGCTGAATCATCTGCATTTCACAGTCAGATGTAACAATTTCCCTTCATTCTAAAACTCATTCAAAACCTATAATTTTGTGAACACTCAAGTATAGTCTTTGCTTGTTGTGCTAGGCTTAATGGCTGATTTAAATTCAAGAGTGTATGATGGACAGAAGTACAGTCCACTCAGTAAATCATTCTCTTATGTACCTGTGTATCATTTGTTCAACTGTTAAACACTGAAAATGAGTCTTTCTACAATCTGGAAAACATTAACATTAAGCATAACTTTGAAATGAATATAAATTGCCGTTTGCATCTTATTTTACTTAATGTGATGTATATCTAAGTGAAACGGGTTGTTCAACAACAGGGCAGAAATTGATTTTATCCATCAGGAATTGATTAGATCTAAAAAATCGAATAACCAATTTCCCAGCTGAAGTCAGACCAAGTTGCCACAAACAAAGCTATTTTAGGTGTCTGGTTAATGCTATAATTGAACTAGCTTGTGGTGCCTGCAATGATGTCTTGAGGCCTGTACTCTGTCCTCAGCACTTTATTTTTTATCTCCAGCAGTCAAATTAAATATGGGTTTTTACGCAGAGCTGAAGGTCTACTAGTTACTGATGCAAACAAGACTGAGTTCGGGCTATGTATTCCTTGAGTGACTCTAGCGCATCTTGCCAGCAAGTGTGTTAAGCGCCTCCGAACACTATCTGCGAGATTGGTCGTGTGTGTGTATGACATTCTTGTGTGTGTGTGTAACACATTCCCAGTTGCTGTCAGAGCATTCTCTGGTTTCAATGTGTGCACATGATCTCAGTCCTCAGGGATATATAAAGATTTGTTCTCAGAGGGATCAACACTGTCCTCGCCATGGATGAAATCTATCCTTCTGCCAGAGCCTAACCAGCCTCCATCTTACACACACACATGGACTCCTTAACATACTCTGAAATGTAGATCTGCCATGGGCCCTATGATCAGAGAGAAAGTTTGAGAAAGACACAAAGGATGTGTTTTCAAGACCTGGTGACATGGTTGCCTAGACTTTTGGGCATCATAGGCATGTTCAGACTAACTAGACTCAAATCTGATACATTGAGACGTGATATCTACAAACATTCACGGGGTGCTAAAAAGCAAGTGTTCAACACAGACCGAAAGCAAATGTAGTAACAACAGCAGGAGCTTGCCAGCTTGGAGCAGAGGCAGTGAAAAGCAACGTGTGACAGAGTGAATGAGGTGTGTGTGAGAATGAGCTGACGGTAATGTGTTTGTGAGGGTGGGATGGGTAGTAGTAGTTGTGTGTGTGTTCTCAGGACCCCAGGGAGCAGTGTGTCTGTCACAAGTGCTTAGAAAAACATCTCTGTGTTAATCACAGTAATTACAGCAGATTGACCAGCTTTAAACAGCGGCAGCGGCAGTTACCACCTTAGCCATCTGTGGGAGACGAACCCTCACACATCCACTGAACTGAACAATCACACAGATTCACACACATCCATAAAAGCAACAAACACAGCACAAGGTGCTGAGTGCAAAGTGAATTGTGACACTAAATGGGCGGCCAATATAAACACCCAGACATCTGCTGTTGTGTTTGCTCAGTCTCCTCAAAAATGTCCCATGTATGCTCAGAATGGCATGTGGGGTTTAGTTTGTTTGTCTCTTGTGAATCTGTATGCCAGTTGATTTCCTCTTTTAGATTATCGCTGACATGAAGTATTCATGATCTCACATGATAACCATGAGGGTCTTCTATTTACAAACATGCTCTGATTGGTCCGTTACACGGGACCCTACCTGTCACTATATGACCATTCTCCAGCTGTGTCGGTCACTGATTTAAAAAGGGTTTTCAGAAAAATTAACTACAGCCCTGTTTAATGCTGTTAGGATGGAGTCTCTGAGTATTTGCAGCATTAGCTCACTCTGATATTGAATGCGTAATGAAGACTCCTGGGTCAGCAGCCTGCCTGAGTGTGTTATTTCAGCCCAAAGGTTAAGAGGTGGATTGGCCTGTCTGTCATTACAGTGATTGATTATGGCTGTGAGCTTGGCTTGATTAGGGACCAGGAGTGATCTCCTTCCACTAAAATGTAAGTAAATATCGCCTCTGCAATATTTGGCTGATGTAGTTTCTGGTATACTGTTAACCGGGGGGGCAACAAGACAACATCTCAGCAACTAGGACTTCGAAACAACGAATGCGATTAGAATCGATAAAAACGATTACTGAACAGACGTTGGCGAGCGACTTTCATTAGATCGTTCGTTGTCGCAGAAGGCGGACTCGGTAAGTACGGTTGAATTTTAAAGAAAAAAAAATGTAGTTAGAACTCAGGGGGGGGAGAGGCGGCGTGAAGCCCTCGAGGTGGGTCATTCTCAAGCGACACAAAAGGGTGATGCGACAGCAGAGTTCGGCGCCAAGTCAATTGGCCCATGTCCAAATAGTCGCACTTCATATGGACGTATTCGAGGTCTCGTGTGGACTGTAAAATTGTGCGTGCTCGCCGATCTACGAGTACACGTATCCCGTCCCATTCGCATTTGCAAACAAAAGGTCAACCACGTCTTGAAAATCGGACTGTTTTGCTGGGCAGGCGAGGGACAACATAGCACTAAATGAAGCTCGGGAGTTGCCGGACACTCGGGCGGCAGGATCATTGTGTGAGCATGCTCACATTATTTGTCATTAGCAATGCAAAGTGTCTTAACAAAGGGTAGGGAGAAGTGGTCATGCAGTATAGGAAAAAGTGTAGTGGGTATATGTGTCAGTAGTTAGAGTTTGTGCGGTTGTGTGAAGCATCTTGCGAGTGTGTGCGTGCCTGCGAGTTGTGTGCTTACTGCATTGTATTTGTAAGAACAATTCTGAACATTCAACAAAGCCTGTAAATTTTCTATGTATTGGTTTACTTTATTTTTATAAATTATTTATTGTTGCTGGGCAGCGTCAGGTGGCACATATTTTTTTTTTAAAAACGTATATTTGGGCAATGTAAGTCTACTGTAAGGTTGTGTTGTCTACGTCCATTTTTATAGGTTTTATGATTATTATTATAACCGGCTCAGGATGTTCATGAGCAAAATGTTTGTGCACTTTCTAGGTTTTAGGTTTCTGTTTTTTTGAATAAAGGTTTGGAAATAATGCTTTTCTTGTCTTTGTTTGTTTTGTTAAGCCGATTCATCGATAATTCGAAAAAAAATTATCGACAGATTATCGATGATTAAACTAATCTTTAGCTTTGTCAGCCCTATCACAACATAATCAAAGAATGTGAGACAGACACAAGGTGCCAGAATCTAACCTTGACGGTCAACTCACCTGTTTTCTGTATTTTGTTTTTGTTCTGTATTTGCCAATTTTCTATATCTTTCTCGAGAGGTCACGCCAGAAGGCCTAGTTGGTGGCGAATAACAGCGGTTTTCTCATTTTTGTGTGTGTGTATGTATGGGCAATGGGGATAATGGGGCGCTTGCCTTTGGTTGTGTAGATACTTGCCTGGGTACAATGACAGATGTTGCCACTGGCATCTGGGAGTTAGTCCTGTACAGCAACCTGGTCCATCCAAAAATTGGTTTAGCATTCCGTGTTCATATTTAAAGCCATATGGGATATCAGTCTTTCCATCTGCTGAAAATAGTTAAAGTGTGTTTTCTGGGTGTGCATGGAAGCTGGTCAGATCTTTTATTGCACAGCCTGCAAGCTGTGCATCAATCATCTGTTTTCTGTCATTGTAGATTCCTCAAGCGATGTTCTTTTAAAATGGCACTAAGTTACAGTTTGGTGGTTTGGTGATTTCCAAACACCTTTCTGAACACGCTAGCACAGAAGTGGCAGAAGACCGTTTACTGGGTGTATAAGCAGTGACAGGAGGCGGGATGTAAATGAGTTCCATCAGACTGAGGCTTCCTTTATTGCCTAATGACATCCGATCCTAACTTCAGGTTGGAATTTCATGCCTTAACGCTAATCGTAGGTGGAGTGATGCAGAGGTTTTTCAATATCCCGTTCATTGCTGAGAGGATGAGGAGGCTTATCAAAGAGGACATAATAATAAATCACCACTCATGCTGCTTCATCATCAGTTTGAGGCTGGTTAAAATTTTAATCTCTGTAACATTAAGATGATGGAGGCGGGGCAGGGTGCTATAATTTGGGCTAACTAAAGGCTATAAACTAAAGCGTTGTTTCAAGCCTAAAGTTTTAAGCATGGGCCCTCCGTGTGGTCGCTATACAAAAAAATCAACCTTTCGAGATAAAGCCACGCGAACCAGAGCAGAAAAAGTGAAAGGCCCCCCATGTCCGTCGGCTGGATTCTGCTTGCTGCCTCTCCGAGTGTGATACACTAATAAGCCATAATTCTAAGGGGAAACGGCTGAGTGTATTAAACCAATGGGCTAAGTCTCTCAGGTCTCAGGTCCGTGGAGGCTGATTTGACGTAAAACGGTTGACAGGCGGAGAACCGGGGGGGGCTGCAGTGATCTTCAGTTACAATGAATGACAGAGTTTGAACTAAAACACAAACCTCATCTTGGCTGTTTGGCAGGATATGTGGGCTATAATTATTTCCACGGTTCAGCAGGATATTTCAGGGCGGAAGGGATGTAGAAGTGTCAGGATGCCTGAAGCCCAGTGTAACAGCATGACTGGCATTTGCCAGAAGGATAGGTTATCGGCACATACCACCCAGGGAGGCCCAGTATCCTGGTATAAGTATACTTACAAATGGCAGCACGCAAGCTTATTTAGAAAGGCAGAATTCAAAGCACACTTTGTTCACTTCAATGTTTGTGCTGTTGTTTGTGCAGAACTGCATCAAGTAGTCAAACTACGATCAAATAGTGACTGGGTAGTCAACTAGTCTGTTTTAAGGAAGAACAGGCCTAGATTTAAGTATTTTTGTTTTCTGATGGCAAGTGCGTGCATTTAAATGGGGCAGCCTTGATCTCGGCCTAATGGATAGAGAGCCGGACTTGTAGCCCGAAGGTTGCGGGTTCGAGTCTCAAGTCCGGCAGGGATTGTAGATGGGGGGAGTGAATAACCAGCGCTCTCTCTCTCCACGTCAATATCATGACTGAGGTGAGACCCTTGAGTAAGGCACCGAACCCCCAACTGCTCCAGGTGTGTGTTCACGGTGTGTGTTTTGTTCACCTACTCACTGCTGTGTGTGTGCACTTAGAATGAGATAAATGCAGAGCACTAATTCCAAGAATGGGTCACCATACTTGGCCACACGTCACATCCTTTCCTTTCCTTAATATGCTTTGATGATTATATACCCAGAGACTCCTACAATCAAAATGAAATCTAAATGAAATCCATTTCTCTCTCACACATACTTGCGCTTATCGATATTCTTGCCTTTGCCTTAATTATTTCTCAGTGTAATAAAAGCACTTTTTTTAAAATTGGTAAATAATGCATTTTTCAATTATACTTCACAGACAAAACATTTGTTATCATTCTGCTTTGAATTACAGCATCGAAATCGAATCAATTCCGATTCCAGAATCAGATACTAGTTGTCGAATTAAAATTTCGATTCTGCCTATCGATTCCTATGCGCATTTTTTTTTCTTTATCTGTGAGGACCGGACCTAGCGATCTGCCAGGACCTTACTCGCTAATCTAAGCTCTCCAAAGTTTGGCTGCATTTTGTGATGCAAGAAGCCAAAAAAGCTAAATTAATATGTGAAGTATCTCAGATTGTGAGATGAGTTAGATGTTGCAAGATAGGTGTCACCACCAACATGACAAAGCATTTTAATTTAATAGATTGTTAAAGATCGTGAACACATTTCAAACACCAACGTGATTCTATTCTAAAATACAATGATTCGTCTGTTTCATTCCATAACCTTTGACGTGTGCGATCAATGTTATGATCACTTGGTTCGTCCGTGAACTTTATAAATTTGAACTTTCAAATCACAGAAGTACGGGAATTAAAAGTTTATAGTTCAGATTTAAAACTGTGTGGAGTACATTGTAGGTAGCGATGAAATAGAGTACGGCTCACCTTTTGGTAAAGTAATTTGAAAGAAATTTGACACTGGGATACGACTTCAATGAAGATTTAATCGATTACATTGGGTTACCACCATGAGGTGGCGAAAAGGGGCTGTTAAAAATGTATGTGTCTTTGAATCATACTCAGAGATCGTGCCTGAAGGCTCATTTTCTCCGATAATGAAACAAGTACATCTTTGAGTGACTCATTTAATCATTAATTTCATAATTATATTGATTTTGTTTAGTTTCTAATGTTTTTTTTGCTGTTTCTTCAGAATCCATGAGAAACCCACAACGTCCATTGGTGGGTGAAAAAAAGAAAAAAACTCAATTTATTAATATGGAGAATAAAGCAATTACTATTTTGCACAAACAACACTCTTAAAGAGTTCCATTTGTTATGTAGCCTGTGATTTTTGTTCAGTGGTATTCAGCGTGTCGAATAAATTGTTGCAAAAAAGAACACAGTATACATGTTTTATAAATTCTTTAACACAGATGGAATCGAAACTGAGGAAAATCGAAAGAATCGAAAAATCGGGGACATTGATAAATTCAAAACGTCTACCGCTACTAGTAAGGCTTTAAATGTCCGAAATGTTCCTCGGGGTAAATTTGTTTGAGATACTATGCACAGGCCGTGTATAATGGCTTCATCTTGGTGAGCTTATTGCCATCATAATATTTGGTGGTGCGAGGGAGACGTGGGTTCAAAATTTACCCACCAGTAGTTTGGATCGTAATTGAAAGAGTGACTTTAGAACTCACACCAATCCATATGAACGGGGAAAGCGAAACATGGTACAGTTATGGAGATGCCGACCCAGTAACACATCTGGAAGGAGCTCCTATTGATACAATGTATTGACCTCGCTTTTGATATAAAAAATGTGACAGCCCAGGGCAAGATAAAATGTTTATTGTTTGCCACCTTTTGTGCCTGTTTTCTTTAAATTGATATATATATAAAACTGATTGCGTTGTGTTTTTTACATGATTGCCATGTATTAAACAGTCTTTTATATGTTTTGATTTGGTCCACATTGAGTACGTTTTACATGGACAACAATACTCCGGAATTTAATACGATTAAGCCATACTCTGATCGGATCTACCATGTAAACGGAGATTTTTTTGATTACCTTAATCCGGCTAAAATCATACTCGAAGTAAACATAAATCGAATTAAGACATGTGGTGTATTCCTATTTTAGTCGCATTACTGAAGTGCAGTATAGACATGTAAACACCTTAATCACAGTATTACCGTCTCGTATGCCTTCTTCTGCTTGAAAAAAAAAAAAAAACAAAAAAGCATTTATTCGCCAGGATACACACACGGCAGTGTTCAACCAACGGCAAATAAAAGAGCTTCAACACCGCCATCGTCTGTATGCACGTACAAAAAATTAACTGCACTTGAAGCTTTCATAAAAAAAATTAAAAATGAAACACCCAAAACTGTACATGGCATCATCACGAAGACGAACTATGTTTATACGTGAAATTCTGGAGGGGACGTTGGATGGCGTCACGTGGGACGTAATGATGTGTGCCATTAATTAGAGCTATGTACTATAACATGTAAAACGGGAACATGAAAGGAATATTCTAAAAGCAACTCATGTAAACACCATAATCATAATATTGTCTTATTTAGAATAAGGTAAATAATTAGATTACTGATGTCCATGTAAACGTAGTCATTGTGGCCTCACCCAAGTTGTCTCATGTTTAGCTCCTTTCTAGACAGAATTTGGCTTCATACATCCTAATTTGTCCAGAATATAGTTGTTCCGTCTATTTTATTTATCATTCCCACTTTTAGCTAGCTATAGAATAATAAAATCCTTAGAATTCATAGCAGTGATAATATGCAGACTTAGTATGTAAATTAGATTTTATCTGGAAAAATTTGGATAATATCTGTTCTATTCTGTTTTCCACTTTTGTTTATGAGCACTCCAGACTCTGGTTTTTAGCAGCTGAATATGTTCTTTCAGAGTGAACTCACCTCAGGATAATGAGCTGTGTTTTGCTGTCCGTCGAGACCTCACCCAAGCACACTGCTCCAGGAGCCTTGTATACCTTAATCCTGTTCAAAAACGCACACACATATACATAAACATTGTGTGATCAGATGAGAACTTTGCAAAGTCCGCCTCTCTGCCTCCCCGGCTGCCATTTGGAATAAAAATCACCTCTCTTCACTCTTTTTTGGTGAGGTGAGAGAAAGCTGCATTTATTTGTTTCCAGGGATCAAGGAGACTTGACAAATTAACTCCCCAGAGAGGAGAAACACACTTCTCCTCCACTCCCTGCCTGGCCCTAGAGTCTTCATTACGGGAAGAATAAGCAGTGTTTTCACTCTCTGTCTTGTTTTTTTTAGGCATGTTAGTACATTGAGAGAGTTGCTCAAGGGAGGAGCAGCAGAGCTCTCTGTGGTTCAGCCTTTTAGAAGAGCTTTGGATATTTTCCATCAAAAAGAAGGCCACACTGCAGGAAAGAGAGTGAGGGAGATGGGCAACCACGCTTTTGTGTGTCTAGTAAAGAGACCACGTCTGTCCTTACATGTCATGTCAGTCGATGACGGCCTACTGGAGCTATATAATCTGAAGGGAACTCATTTATAAAAGCCCTCATTCTGACACAAACAAGTGTGAAAGGCTTTTCTTTTGAGTGCTGTTAGCCCTCTCAGCCTTAAATCCAGTTTTTCAGGCAGGATAAAGGGTGACTTATTGCACCCTTTGGACGGCTTGTTTCTGACCTGGGAGGCTGAACTGCCCTTGTTTTTTTAGTGTGCTTAGAGTGCCAGAACCAGGGGGTATTGAGCCATGGGTCAAATGAGGTAGCCTACATCTCTTCAATGGGTATATTTTTCGGTCTGCGGCATACGCATTGAAATGATCAGTCTTTGTGTTTGTGCATTTAGTTTGTTCTTTTGCGTGCATGTATATGCATACATATGAGTGTTTGTGCATACGTGTGTCTTGCCTCCCCCATGTCTCATGGCAGATGTTTGACAAACACATTCCCCAGGGGTGCCTTGTACTCCCAGTTTATTGATCTTTATCTGGTAGAGTGCTGCAGGCCAGACTGACCCTTAATGACTGCATCACACACACGTCTGAGCACACCGGGACCGTATGCTCTGAGCTGGGCCCCGTGGGCCACTGCGTTGGGAGGCCCCTAGGCCCATGAGAGAAGGATCAGCAATCCATGGGGGTTCTGTTATAGCAAGGTCCCCAAAACCTATGGGATTCAGGCTCATTCAGCATCTCTTGCTGCGGGCGATGGAGAGACCTGGCTGGGTGTGAAGAGATAGAAAAGGCAGATGGGTGTGGTTCCCTCTGAGGCAAACAGATAAAGGAGTTATGCATGCCCTGTGATCCCCCATGAGTCTTTGGTCCCAGAGAATACACTGAACCTTGGTTTACAGTCTCTTTCTCTTTCTCTCTCAATCATGGAGTGCATTTATTTGTACAATAAAACACTAATATCCACTTTTAGGTGTGCCGGTCAGGTTTTCCTTAGACAATTTATTACCTTTCCCTAATAAAAAACATTAAGGCATTCACATGAACTTACATGTTGGCTTGTTAGGCTCTAATTCTTCATGATGATTGTATATTAGGTCTCAGAATCAGGTTATGAGGAAGATGCATGTTTGGCCTGACAGTAGAATTATGAATTCATTTTGCTATTTTAAAAACACTGAAGCAGCAATAAAGACCTGCCGTTGAGAGTAAATCAGTTTTCTGTGTAAAAATTGTTTCCTTAGTTTAAAAATGTTTTGTGTTAAGTCAGCTGATAGAACTGATCTCCATAATATGTTTGCATATGTGGTTTCTCAAACACTCATTGTTTTTTTTGTTTTGTTTTTTTGTCTCTTCAGTTCCAGATTTTAGCATTGACACGCTCTCCAATGCCAGCCAGGAGCTGCGAGGCCTGGGTATTCCCAAGGTGTCAGGCCTAGAGCGCAGTCAAGAGAAGAGCGAGGAGACGTCCCGTGAACTCTCCTCGGCCACTCCCTCACTGGTGCCCACTTCTCATCAAACCTCCACTCCCGCCCCCTTCACGTCCAGCCCGCCCACTCAACCGGGGGCTAACCTTTGCCCCAAGCCCAGCCCCCACCCAGCACCCTTGGCCCAGCAGCGTCCATGAGACTGCTGTCACCCCCTACCACCCTGCCTCAAACCCAGGGCCAAGAGCCCTCTCAGGCATCCCCAGCCCAGCCTCAGCACCCACCTGAGCCTCCACTTCACCCAAGGCCACCTCGAACTCCAAGCATCTACCACCACCCCCCATCACCAGCACTACCGACCCAGCAGAACCCCACCCAACCTGTGCAGCACAGACCGCCCTCACGGTGCCATCTGCGTCCAATCTCGGCCTACAGCAGCAGCCTTACCCTCAACGGCCTGAGGTGAGTGGGAAGCAAATGGGTGTAATGGAGTTAAATATAAAAGCACAGCTTAGCAAGAAGTGATTGTTACACTCCAGGGTCCGGTTGCACCAGCTGGACGTACACCTGGTTGTAAGACTAGGCTGGACGTAGATGACGCTTTAAGTCGTGCATAGAATTTATACCCGTTGCACCATCTCGGCATAGTGCTACGTCTGACACTAAATCTTACACCTAGTCAGAGGTAGGTGTAAAGTGAAAAGTCATGATTTGCTCGGACATTATTCGTTTTTAGGATTCATGTCTGTTAGTTAATTATTACTGCAGACGTGGCCTGTAATGTTTATGGTCTTTTTGGGCAGGATAAGCGATATCAATCGCGAAGCTCTGTGCTATCCTACCACACTTTCGACATTGAATACAAAATATATTTCTGTCAAGCATGTAATAATTATGCAGTAAAATATTACATATGAACTGGGATTATTAAAAGAAACCGAACCATTTTACATCTTGCTTGGAAGGACAGTGTGCTTGAAAATGTTTCACATCTTTAATTCAATTCATTATTTGTAGCGTGCCTGATATCCAATAATCGCAATAAGTTTTGTGCTTTGATACTTTTAATCAGAAATAAATTATCAGCTTTCAAATTCTGTGAATTTTATCACAAAATACAAACCATAAACTTGTTTTTTCAGCCACAGAAAAACAGCAAAACACAAAATGTCACATAAAGTCACAATTACCTCAGGAAAGACATTCATTGTACATAAACTTGATAGTCAGCTATAAAAAAATAACTCTAGAGAGAAGCATTGTATTACATTTATTATATTTTACTTAACCTTGAAGAAATCTGCCATGGGAATGTGCAGGGAGACTTCAGATATAAAAAAAAACGCGGACTTGTTAGAAAATGTTTACATAAAAAAAATCATGGCGCGATGACTTCACTTATAATGATGTCTTGAACAATTCAGTTTTATATTAGTAGTTGTAGCCATTGCAGTGTGAACGTCATCTCAGCTATATCTATAACTACGGGAGAATGTGTCAGCGGTTTGGGGGGACGCGCATTGTCTACACCGGGCGTAGTTGCGCCTGATCGTAGTTTCAGTTGGTGCAACAGGTGTAAATATTTATTGTAAAGCAGGACGTTGCAAAGCCCAGTGTAGGGCTTACACCCAGCGTTTTTTATGTCTAGCTGGTGCAACCGGCCCCAGGTGTGTTACACACACTGATTGAACAGTTGTTCAGAGCCCCAGCTCTTAAATACTGTAGCGGAACAGCGTGATTTCTGTATTACAATGTATCAATCCTCCAGTAAGCATGTGCCACAAATCCCTGTTTTATGCATGTTTGTGTGTTGAGTGTGTGTGCGCCTGACAGCACCGCAGAGAGAACCCCAGCTGAGAGATTAGACGGTTTGATTCATTCCCCTCCCACGTCGATGCTGCTGCTGCCTTGTAGCTGGTGGCGGCTTGTAGATAACATTTCCTCTGCTCGACTCAGACACCCCAGTATCCTGCAGAGAAGCAGAACTTCCCCTCCCTCCTCTCGCCCTTCTCTGCCATCCTTTAGATTTGTTGTGTAGTCCACCCTGCGCAGTATCTTGCCATTGGACTGCTGATGATAATTATTCTTTGTGTTATTCTGTATGTGTGCAGCTTTTAATATAAATATAATTAGATTAAATGATTATAATTAAATGATTACTTAGCCTGCAAATTAGCTCTGTTAGATTGCGTACAACTCTGATAAATACTTTAGCGTGCAGCTGGGAAATCCCTCCAGGAATAACACATTCTTCAGAGCTGTATCCACACTTTCCAGGTTTCTGAAACTGGATCCTTTTGCTAAATTTATAGCAGACGCTTTCCACTCTTAAAGCAATTTAGTGAACAAAGGAGTTTTGTGATTATAGGTTGGAAAGGGAGATCTCTTTTATACAGGCACGTTTTTACAATCGTTTATTCTCTCTTTCTTCACAGCAGCAGTCGAAGCAGCACTCCAGGGAAGCCCCCGGGTCCCTCTCCAGCCCCTCATTTACACCATCACCAACCTGCCCCCACTGGGGCAGCAGCCTCCTTCCCCCTGCCCCTGACGGCAAACCCCACGGCTTCGCACACCTTCCCCCCCTCCCTGCCGCCCTCCACTCTTCCTCATCACACCAATATGTTTGCGTCGCCTGCTGCTCTGCCTCCACCTCCTCCTCTCACCTCAAACACTCTGCCGGTCCCCGGACACCCAGCTGGGAGTGCCTACTCGGGTACCAATCTTTCATCCTTTAATGCCTAATCAGATATTATTGCCAGCTGTTGAATCATGTAATTATCACCAATACCAATATGGTTCTCTCTGCATTTAGATAAACACTTCTAAAAAAAAAAGGGCTCTTGTAAAGTAACTATTCAAATGTGTGTTTTTAAAACTTCTCTTATTTTTTCTTCTCCCAGAACAAGACCTTCTCCGGCAGGAATTAAACACTCGTTTCCTGGCATCTCAGAGTGCTGATCGCGGGGCATCATTGGGCCCCCCTCCATACCTGCGGACTGAGTTCCACCAGCACCAGCATCAGCACCAGCACCAGCACACACACCAACACACACACCAGCACACCTTCACTCCTTTCCCCCACGCCATCATGCCCACGCCTGCACCACCCATGGTGCGTACCCCAGCCAGAAATGTGAGGATAAGTGGAACACAACTCTATAAAAAATAATAATAATTGTGGTGATGGATGGATGACTATGCACCTTATTTTTAACGTAGGAGCGGGAGCGGCCTTTGATAAATTGTGCAAGGTTTCCGGTATCATTTGCTTTTTAGATATTTTACCTGTCTATTATGCTGCTTGATATTGCAAACTGATTTTTGTGATCATATCATTTTAATTCATTTTTATAATAAATACACTGGTTTATAGCACAAATCATTTTATAGTTTACTGCTTTTTATTATTCTACAAGTTATTTACCTTTAGAAGCTAATGAATCGGAAGTCTTGCACATTCAAAGAAGATAGCTTATTTCCGCACTGCAAAGTAAGGTGGAGATGCTTGAGTGATTAAATGGATGGCTGAATGTATAAAATAGATGTATACACATTAAAATCAAATGTGTGTATACAAGATACAGGGTTCCCACGGTCATGGAAGTTTGTATGATGTGTCTTTTTAATTAATTATTCAGGCCGGTTCACAAATGATGATTTATAAAAATCAAATCCATCAAAATGATTTGTAAAAATCCCCATCGAGTCATCAGAGATGACTGGAAGAAATCAATGGTCAAAAACTGTGGAAATGCTGTAGATAACTACTAAATTTGTGCATATGTGTATTGTACCGACTGCTGAATTCTAAACTTGTGCAGTACAGTATGCTGATTCAGTAAACACTAGAAGCCATGGCAGTGGCTCGCTCTCTCAATTGTAACCATGTGTTTCTCTCTCGCCACAATGTGGCTTTTTTTTGTTGGAAAACTGCTGTTTTTCTCTGGCATGCTTCACCACTCTCTGTTCTCTGCCCTGATTTTCAAATTGGCAGTCAGAGCCACTGGGGATACATTTTTGTTCCAGCGAAGCATTGAGAACTTAATACTAGTTTATTCATTCCCAGTTTAATGACATCATTTTGGTCTGATGGAGTTTTGACTGAGGGCTTTTGGTTGGCAGGCAGCAGAGCTGATTAGTGAGTTGAGGCTTCATACAGACACTCCCACACACAGCTCGACGGTAACCACACTGCCCACAGAGGCTTAAAAGCGGCTTTTGAACCATTCCAGACTCAAAGACCTCTGAGAATGGCGCTCTGTTAGCTAATGAGAGTATAAAACTAGTTTGAGAGCCACATTGTTTACTCGCGAGTAGGAAACATTCTCTCCGGATCCAGATTAGACCACTCAAACCATGTTAAATGAGTTGTTTATAGGACTATATTTTTAGACAGCCGAATGGCTTCTATTTGACCATTCACAGAATTGCTGAGTAATACACATTAACAAGAGAAAGACCTTGTCATAATTCACTGTAAATTGCAAAACGACAGCCTGGACGGGGCCAGCAGAAATAATGCAGGCCTATTTTCTGTGCTAACATTCATTAATCAGGGCAGAGACCATTTTACTGCCAACCAAACACTTTTCTGGAGAGCACATTAAAGCATTTGGTATTTATTTTGAGCCTCGTGACTCCATAAGATATTTGTCAGGAGTAAATTGTTTATAGGCCTGAAGCACTCCTGTGTGTACTGAGCTCTGTTTCTCCTTTTCTCCACAGTTCGACAAATATCCCACTAAAGTCGACCCCTTCTACAGACACAGCGTGAGTACCTGTCATGTTTTTGGCATTTGCTGTTGAAGCTTTTTTCTTCTTCCTTAGAGTAGTGTTTTTTGTCTTTTTTAATGTGTGCTCCAATAATTTAATTTCATCATTATGGGTGTTGTAAGCAATAGGGGCAATAAGAAATCCATCCATAATTATATCTACAATAGGCTTAAAGTGCCTTAATGTTTTTATAAAAACCATTACTAGCACCAGTGTTGGGCAAGTTACTTCCAAAATGTAATACATTATATATTACTAGTTACTGTCTTTTGAAAGTAATTAGTTACATTACAATATTACTGTCTCTGAATTGTAATGCGTTACACTACTTCAGTTACTTTTACCAAAATATCCACATTAGTATTATAAAATACCAAAATGTAGTTTATTGCTGCTCATCCTACATCCAGTGGAGGGTAATGTGGTAGGTCTATATAGCATAAAATATATGAAATCATATTTAGATACCGGTATGTAGGTCTACATTCATGTTACGTTGTAGTTTAGGTTAACCTCTCTCATTCGGCATTAATCCAATTACATGTGTCCATATTTGCGATGTATTTGAATGCTAAACTATTATTTATTATGTAAACCAAGCTTACTTAACGCACTTAAAAAAACATCCTCGTCACATGAACAAATGTGTCTTTGGCCCGAGCTCAGGCTGAACGGCACAGATTGTAACTACGCAGTACGCACTATATAAATTAACCAGTGTATCTATATGTTTGGTTGACTGTATTTTATTCTGATAATGAACAGGCTGCAACGTTTGCAATGCTGTATGCGTGTGCGTGAGGCGCCGGCGCGATCGAACAGCGGAAACAAACAACAACAAAAATAGTTATTTTTGGTCATACAGATCATTGAAACTGTTATCTCTGTTTCCTTTCCGTGGACTTTCGTAGAGCGCTGCGCCACACAAATAGCCTATGAACCAAACTCAGCAGCATAGCCTATTTCTCAGTCTTCGTTTTGTTAATCTGTTAATTAGGCTATTTAAAGCAGATATTTTGCATATTCATTCATTTTATATATACACTACGATTTAATAAAAACAGATTTTGTTATTTTTAGTTAAACTTCATTTTTGTTGCTTGTCTGCGCTCGTCCGCCGCCTTTTTTCACTTCTCCGACCCCGCAGCTCTCTCCAATAGCAATGTTAGTGGCACCAGTCCAGGTGTTTCCAGGTTTTACTCGTGCTATTTCTCCATGTTGAGAGTTTGGTGTCGCACATATTGCACCTGATAAATAACAGGAGTGTGTCCATCTCACAAATGTAGATTCCGTCTCTGCAGTCATCTCAACCATCTAATACCAGCAACGGAAGATAGACTAACTATTTTACCCGCAGAAGTTTTTCTCTGGTGCTGTTTTGCGGTGTTGGTAAATTCACCACTTAATTTTGAGTTAAAATGTTGTTGTAACTTGCGTTACTGAGATTGTAACGAGTAATAATATTACCCAAATTGTATTAGTAATGCGTTATATTACTGCGTTACAGCAAAAAGTAATATACTACTGTAATATTATTACTTTTGTAATACGTTACTCCCAACACTGTTAAGCACACATTTTATTAAAACATTTTATTAAGCAAACTGGCTGCAAGATTTTTTTTTTTCTATTGAAATGCCTCGCTGGATACTGTGGGGATCTTGTTAGAGATTAAATGCGTTTCATTCTACCTGCCTGCCCAACAGGTTAATGCAACTTTAATTTATTTGATCTCTGCCCTTTAATTACGGAGTCGCCATTTAGCAATGATTCATTTGTGACACCAACCCTTGAACACACACACTGCTATAATTACATGTATTATGCAGTGCGCTGTGATAATAACAGTCATTGCTATCAGAGCTGGTTTAGAGGGTGACCCATATTGTAAATTCATCTCACCATTAATCTTTGTTTAATGTCACAACAGCTGCAGATCAGATGAAGGTTGTATCATTATATGCAGCAGAATAAATGATTTGTAGTTTCATTCTTTTATTCATTCATAGAGAGAAAAACTAAGCATAAATTGTTTTGAATTATTTTCACATGGTGTGTATTTTCATATTATGCAGCATGTGTGTATTGTGTAGATGTTAGTTTGTACAGGGACCTGCAGACTCCGGCCTCACTGTAACTGTAAACAGCTGACACGATCAAACAGGAACCTCGCGGAGTAACTGTGTCTTGTATCCTTTTTCTTTTCTCAGCTGTTCCACTCTTACCCCCCAGCGGTGTCTGGCATTCCGCCCGTCATCCCACCGACGGGGCCCTTCGGATCTTTGCAGGGAGCGTTCCAGCCCAAGGTATCACAATATCAAACACTAAATGTTAGAATGTCGAGACTACTCCCAAAACTAACCTTCTGTGCCGTTCCAAATGTACTCCTGCACACATGGAACGGATCTAGCTAAATATAAACAGATCTCAGACAGTCGGTTTCTTCTTTAATGTTATCTATAGGTACAGTATAAATAGAGAATCAATTACAGAAGTTTTCTTAAGATATACCGTCTGGTGATGTACCACAGTTAGCTATCAGTAATCCTAGAGTACGTGAGATATTACTGGATGGTTTAGGTATCGTGTGATTGGCTGAAAATGCTTGTGTTTTGTCTTTTTGTACTAGACCTCAAACCCTCTAGACGTGGCAGCCAGGCCTGGAGCCGTCCCACACACACTCCTTCAGAAAGACCCTCGGGTACGCACCCCAAACACAACTTTTTGTAATGAACAAACTAGTGCTGAATGACACTACGGGCAAACTAAGCGTTGCGTTTGTCAGTCACGTTATACTGTTGTCCACATTGGTATGCAGGCAAGGGGAATACTCTGAATTCTGGCCTAATTATTCCACGAAATGCTTCATTAGAAAGGGAAATTTTAACATTTTAATTTGGTCAGTGATGAAGTGATGCTCGGATGCTAATTAAAAGTCCTGAGTGACAGCTTTGTGTCCCTAATCTCTCTCACTCTCGCTCTCTCTTTTTCCCTCTTCTCTCTAGCTGACAGATCCGTTCCGGCCGGTTCTCAGGGTAAGACTGCTTTATCAGTTATTCGGTTTGTTTCCCCACAGGACTCTGCAGGAAATAGAGTAAAAGCTCATTACAGTTTAATCCCACCTTACACCGAGCACCTGCCTTCCGCTCTGCAGTCTCTTTAATTAGCTGTGCGCTGGGACTCGACGGTCTCATCTCAGAGTCTATAGGAGACGCTATATGACTCCCTTATCACTGAAAACACTTTGTAATGACATTTTCCCTAATTAATTTGCAACTGTGCCCAAAACATAGGAGAACGCAAACAGACTTAATATCAACGTTCCAAGTTAAATTTCACTTTAAAAATGTTGAACTTTACATAAAATTGCAAATAATATTTTCAGATGTACCCAATATTCTGTCATAGAAGTGTTTAAAAGTTTTAAAGGAATAAAATGAAACTAGCATGAACGTAGTCATGTCTGAACATGAAAATCTTACCTTGTCTTTCTGTCTCCACAGAAACCAGGAAAGTGGTGCGCTATACATGTCCATATAGCCTGGCAAATTTACCACCACCAACAGAAAGTAAAGGTGAGATTTGCATACATAACCTGATTTGACTTTTACTGCACCCTCCAATCAGGATCAACATTATATATGCAAAGAAATTTTCTTTGTGCCTCTCTTTTTTTCCTCCTCTCTGTTAACTCTGATCTGCAGAATTCAATACATCCTTTTTTTTATTTTTGAGGTACTTTGAGAGGGGTATCACATTTGTTCTCTTTTGTGCCTGGCCTTCTCCAGCAGCAGATGCAGGTTGACCCACACAAGCTGGACTTTGGCCTCAAACCGGAGTTCCTAAGTCGACCCCCAGGCCCCACCCTTTTTGGAGCTATCCATCACCCTCATGACTTGGCACGACCTGCATCGTTTTTCTCAGCAGCAGGTGAGCAGACGATCAAAATCTTAGCAGAGTTGATAGAGATCAGTGTCACTATACAGATCAAGAGCAGTGTTTCCAACATCTTTTGGTTAGTCAGCAGCACTGACTATTAGTGATTGTCTTTTTTTAACAGATTTGATGCATTTGTAACTATTTTAGTCCCCATTTCTTGATACTCATTACACACCACCTATACTGCAAGCAAGTGAAGTAACAAAACCTATATGTTTCCAAATTAAAGCAACAAAGTCAAACAGACCCCACCCCTCAACTGAGCATGTCAGACAAGAGATGTGCAGAGCTGGGAGGCACCAGGACTGCAATTAGGAACCTTGAGCTAGACCATTAGGCTTGCTTTAATTAGATTGAAACAAATTTCATTGTATTCTGTTTGTGTTTCAGGGACCACGCATCCCTCAGCTGCACCTTTCGGACACCCTCCACATCACCCTAGCAATTTTCTTACCCCCGCACCCCACTTAGGTAAGTTGACAAAACTCTCACATATGCACATTCACACTCCTCCACTAGATGTCACTGTGCAGTCAACAACTGCTTATTCTTGTATTCTAAGGCCCCTGCCAATGTCCTACAGAGTTTGCCCCAACACACTTGCCTGGAAGTTTTTAGTAATCCTGCAGACCTTGATTAGCTGGTTCAGGTGTGTTTAATTAGGATTGGAGCTAAACTCTACAGGATATTGGCCCTACAGAGAAGGATTGGACAACCCTGGATTAAGGGTTACTGAACACTTCTCTGAAAGTCAGTGGAGGATATACAAATTGCTAAAACGTTTATATATCTGTTCATTTTTTTTAGATTCTGTGAGTTTAAAGCTGGTTTTTAAAGGTGGGGTGGGGGGGGGATTTTAAGTCATAACATTCTGTGATGAGGCAAGCTGTACTTCATTGATGGTTCACAACCATGTCATTGACTGATTCCTTGTTCCTGTGTTTTGTGGTGGGACAGAGCATTCCACAGACCATCTTCATTTGGAAGTCTGGCCTCATTAAGCACTGCAGCCTTTGGTGGGCTGGGAAACCCAGCACTCGGTAAGTACCAATTCGTCAGCTGTTTTGTATTAGAAAATTCACCTTAATTCAACATTTTATTATTCAGAAATACAGTACCTTTATATATTTATTTCAGGTATAAGACTAATTGTAGGTTAAAAAAAAACATTACAACACATTTAATATTTTGACATCAAAGAGAATGCATGCATGAAATAGAAAAGCTCAAGATAAATAAAATCTAACCATGGGGGGTTTTTTTTTTAAATCCCAGCACCCAACTCTGTATTTGGCCACAAAGATGCACACAGTGCACAACAGCACTTCAGCGGACCCCACGAGCCATGGAACAGACTCCACCGGACTCCGCCGTCCTTCCCCACCCCACCTCCCTGGCTCAAACCTGGAGACCCTGAACGCAGCACGTCGGCCAGCTCCCACGAGAGAGAACGAGAAAGGGACAGAGAGCGAGAACGAGACCTGGACAAGAGGGATTCATCAGTCAACAAGGATGATAAAGAGCGGTGTGGATTATATTTACATAGCAGTCACCAGATATCATTTGTCAGTGATTATATATATTTTATTGGCATGTATTTCTGTATAGTCAGCCAGTTATTATTGCTGAATAAACCCAAAGAGAGACTTGTATCACCCTGAAGAAGTTTATTTCACAATAACGACCAGCTGAATGCTATCCAAAAATATTTTTTTGTCTGATAGTAATAATCCATTTCACCTCTAGGGAACCTGCGGAAAAGAGGCACCAGAATCACCCATCCCCGATTCCTGTTAACCCCCTCACTCTGATGAGTCACACCCGGTCTTCTGAGCCCTCCCGGAACCACATCCCTTCTAGTGAGTCTCGGGACAAGGACAAGCCCAAAGATCGCGAGAGAGAACAAGAGCACTCGGACTGGAAAGACTCCAACACAGATGAGCACAAGGCGAAGGAGAATCACCACAGTGACAAGGACACTCCCGTCATCCATGATGGCCGGGTTTCTGAAGACAAGTTGGCTAATCGGGTTACAGCATCACCCTACATGCGGCCAGGTGGCATAGATCGGGTGAACGGAGGGCTGACTCGAGATGTTCTGGAGAAGAAGGCCGATATCACCTATGAGAAGAAAAACAGTGAGATAAAGGTGAAAGAAGAGAGGAAAGAGGAGCAGGATGGTCCCACGGAAAGATCCCCGGAACAAAGATCCACACCGCAAGCACCTCCTCCTCCTCCTCCTCCTCCTCCTGCTGTTCTCCACCCTCCGTCTTCAATGCCGGTACCCATGGGCATGGCCAGTATGCATCCCATAAACAGTATCAGTAGTCTGGAGAGGACTCGTATGGTGCCCCCCTTCATGGGTATCAGTCCCATCCCAGGGGCAGAGAGGTTCCCCTATCCCGCCTTTCACTGGGATCCCATGAGGGACCCTTACCGGGGACTTGATATCCACCGGAGGGATCCGTTAGCTCGGGATCTGCTGCTGCGGAATGACCCTCTGCACCGTTTAGCAGCACCACGGCTTTACGAAGCAGAACGCTCGTACCGGGACCGTGAGCCTCATGACTTTAACCGAGACCACCTTCACGGGCTGGCCTTGGAACAGCGGCGGGAACATGAGCGGGCGCACCTAGAGGAGCGGGAACGTCTGCACTTGCTCCGAGAAGACTACGAGCAGGGGCGTCTGCACCCGATGCATCACCCCGCTTTAGATGGACACCTCCCTCACCCGGGTCTCATGGGCCCTGGATTTCCCAGCATGCACTACCCCCGTGTTAGCCCCTCCTCTGCCATGGCTGCCCAGAATGGAATCCTCAACAAAACCCCTCCCACCGCATCACTCAGTGCCCCGCCCCCTCTTATCCCAACCCTGGGAGCACGTTCCACGTCTCCCAGACGGACTACCCCACTCGGCACTGACATTAGAGACAGACCCCCCTCACACACACACAAAGACATCGAGGCACGGTGAGACCCTCGATGGACTGTAATGGAACTCAAAAGCAAGCACTTGCGGCTGTATCATATGTGTATAGATTGTGCATTACTGATTGTTTTATTTGTGCTGAGTTTTGTTTTTGTACAAAAGACTGAGATTTTTCATGCTCTTTTATCTCGTTCACTCCTGCGTTGATGTGTATTCTTAAGCATGTACAGTACACTGATTTCGAGCAAGTGGACAAGCGCTAGAGCTCCAACATGGAAAGATGATCTTGGAATGTACCGGTACCTCAATACATTGCAAAAAAGGCAGAACTTGTAGATATGTGTAAAGTTGGTGTGTTTCTGTCCTTGAGGGAAAAAAAGTAAGGTACAAATATGCAAATGGATGTTATGAAAGCTTTACTTTGAAATGCTGTATATAGTGGGCAGTGATCAAAAGGAGAGCGAGCGCACAGGCTCTGGTTTTAGTTTAATGCTGCATATTAATGTTTTGGAAGGATCATATTGTCCAAGAGACCACATCCCTTCTTTCAACTATGCAACTCTTGCGTGGGCTCTCTACTACTATCTGTATCATTTTTCTCTCCTCTAGAGGACAAACAGTCTCTACTGAACCCTCTCTTTCTCCTGGTGGAGCAACAGTACATGCTTACACATTACTCAGATTGTGATGTTCCTAAGGGGATTTTCTGCAATGAGTTTTACTCACATCTGACACACGTTCCCTAACTTTTGATCCAGAAACATGCTTTTGTTCTTCAAGCTATAAAGATCTGTGTTGACAATCCTTACAAATACACCAATGTTCGAAAATTAATTAGAGGAAAGTTAATTACCTCTAAAAGTGTGGCAATTTGCAAAAATTACAACACATCCCATCATGTCACGAGACAGAAAGCAGGACAATTCTCTATTGGTCCAATTGTGTATTAAAGTGTTATGTATCTACACAATGATGAAGTGAGTTGTAAGCTATGGACAGTTTGTTTTTATTGAGCAGAGATCTATTTTAGTAGTCCATGGGAGGGATAGTTGTGCGCTTTTAAACTGTGTAATTCAGATGTTGTGCAGTGTTTTTTTTATTTTTCCTTAATGTTCCTCTACTTTTTTTTAATCAAACATTAAAATGTCCACTAAAGCAGTAGTGGGTAGTCAATACGTATTGCAAAGAGATTGTAAGAAACTTTTTTGCTGTTCATGTACGTAAAAAATTAAGTCCTTTCTAGCTCATGTACAAAAAAAGGGTGAGGCGACCGCATGCTCCTCAGTTAAACTTGTGTTATGTAAATTGTGCCATGTTATTAAAAAATGTGAACTAATCCTGTCCTAAAGTTTGTTTGTCAATACTTGCCATCAAAAAAAAAACTATCAATACACAAGTCAAATCTGCTAGCCGCATGTAGAGCAAGCAGTAGTATTATTGCTGATGTTTAGGATTAGTGGTTATATTTTTTGTATTAGATGCTTTTATTTTTCTGAGCCAACTGATTGGCACCTGGCGACTGATAAAATGGGGGTGGGGGGCATTTGCATGCGGCGATATGCAAATCTTCCCACATAGTGATGTAGACATGTGGAGGTGTGTTAGAATGGGCCGTTTTAGTGTAGGCGTGGCTGATTCTTAACTTTTATAAAGAATATCTCTTTGGATTTGAGACTTTAGTCTTTGCAACTTTACAGATCTTCTTTATGCACCAAGAGCTTGTAACACTCCAAAGAGAAAGGAAAAACTGAAATCGCATCATATGACCCCTTTAAGAGCTGCAGCAGTGAGTTTCACATGGGCAAGCAAGCACCATTCATATTTCTTTTAGAAAATATAAAAGTCTATGGCATTTATAAGGTACAGTGTTTACATGTCCTCTCACAAAAGTTAGACTGTGTAGCTTTAAATGGCCTGGCGCTTTGCTACTACTACTACAACAACTAATAAAAATAACGCAGCTGCACCAAAGGGCCCACTGTGCCAGGAGATGGAGCTGCACCAGAAGAACAACTAAGCCCAAAGCTGCACTACGCATCATTTTCATTCTTCTTCATATCTGTTAAAAAATGATTAATAAGTTACCTAAAGGGCCAGCAGGAGCTCCTGAGGTCAACAGGAAGCCAAACCTGAAAACAGAAACATTTCAAGCAGACATGACATAATGCACCCTGGCTAGAACAAAGCAGACAATCTTTTCCTCCACTAGATGGCAGCAAAGCTCCTTCATGAAATCTGAAGGCATCACAGAAGAGCTTTGGCAATGTAACCAGCAGGAGCAGGTAGATGGAGGGAGGAACAGGTGCAGCGCAGGGCGTGGTACACAGCTCTTGGTCAGCCTGGTTTATGAGAGCCACCCACAGGCATGCAAACAATGAATGCTGCCATTCGTGACGTCAAATTCTGTGAAATACACATGAAATGATCAAACACTGATCACTTGCTACAGCCGTGTTCCATTATAAATTGCGTAGCATCCGATTTGCATTGATTTCAGTGATTTACTGGGTTAGCATTTTAATCCATGAGATACAGCAGCAAATGAAACTGCATTTCAGAAGCTGAGTGACATATGAAAGAAGCATCAATCAAACAGTGAATAACATCAGTTCCTCCGGCTGCACTGCAAATCTAACACATCCTCTCCAGCATGCTGTGCTGTGCTTTTCTTTCTCCTTCCCTCCATGTTAAGATGCTAAAAATCTCCTCAATCCTTGTCTACTTCTGGTTACGCATACTCTTCTTTGTTCATATTCCTGTGAATCCTAAATTTGTGTATGGATAAATGAAAGAGACATTATAATGAAATATCATCTTAAAAATGTACTGTCTCCAAGCCCCTTTTAAAAGAACATTTCTATTCAAATTCAAATATACAGAATAACATTCTGGAATTAACTATTACAGGAGAGAATTCCTCAAAGGAATGAAGCATTGCTCCGTGCACCAGCCCCATGTCCTTGATTCCTGTGAACAGACTGAAATAAGCCAGAGATTCTTCTGTTGTACACAAAGCACTGCTAAGACAAAAACAGCTGCTTTGGCTCCAAACAAGCGAGACTCAACAGTTGAACCGTATAAATAACATGTTCGCAGTGCAATGCAATATTTATGACATGCACTGAAAAAAAAAACACATTTGAGCTGTTTTAAACTCATGCTATGGATTCTGTTATCGAAGAGAGCGTGACCTTTTCTGCGGTCGGACTGCATTAATATTAATGCATGTTGAGCTTATCAGAGTGAAACGCATCTTATCGTAACACACCAAAACCCGATTGTGATGTCAAGATAATGGGGAAAAAATCTAAAGTCAATTTCTAATGCATTTCATGGATCAGTCTGTGGTGTAATTGCTTGAAAAAGCTCTATGCGTGAAACTTAACTGGAAAAATGCAAAAAAAATCTTGTCTTGATAGATTATAAAAATAGTGTTAAAATCTTTAATCTAGTTTAAAGTCACAAGTTCCCAGAAATGTACTACAAAAATTATATACATATATAAGCCTTTCGAAAAGGAGTATAAAAACATTTCTTATGTCTGATTCTAATTTTCTTCTTTTTTTTAAATTCAATGAGAATTTACCAGTATTGTTACTGTTAACTAAAACTTTATTTTTCTTTACTGAAACAATGCGGAAATAAAATTAATGTAAATATAGATGACACCGTAATAAAAAAAAAAAAAAAAACAAAAAAAATGAAAATTTAAAATGTTGCCTTGGCAACTAACTGACATATAATAATTAGCTAAAAGCAAATTCAAAATATTAACGTGTTTATGCGGTTTAAGGTACAAAAAAACACTATATTCCACATATTGTACATTATTGTTTCTCATCTATTGCCACGCCTTTCTGAAACGCGTTGATTTTTTACAAAGTTCATCGGTCTGAAAAGAGAGGTGTGCTCTGATTGGTCAGCTATACAGTGCGTTGTGATTGGCTGAATACCAATCAAGCGTGTGACGGAAATGTTACACACCTTACCATACTGTGATGCCCTGTCCGGCCGGAGCGAGCGAGGACAAAAACATTACAACCATATAACGAGGCATTAGTTGCATCACAGATGGGGGGACCTAATTATGGATTATAAGGGCTTATACTGTCTTTTTACACTTGCGTTGCATGCGCCGCGTAAACATAAAACCATGTCTGCATTTGTGATCGGAGAAATGACAAACAACAAGTGCTACTCTACACTGCTCAACTAGTGTTTGAATCATTAGTGGCAAATCCTTAAAATGAAAACGACTTACAGTCTGTGAGTCAGAACAAGCCGGCATTGTAGTCTACTCTACCAGATCAGGAAACAGTCCTCCATAAAATGTGCTGCACACATCTGAATATTTGGGTTGAACTGTTCTGGAACAGTGTTGTAAATACAACTTAACACTGATTTCTAGTCGTGTCCTCTTTTGGAAGAACAAACAAAGTAGTTTCGCTTTCACAACGAAACACACAGCGTCTTCACAACATGGCAGCGGTGGTGGCAGCAACAATAAAGTTACGCCTTCTTCCTTTGCGTGGCAGGGCAGCGTTATGCAAATCTTCCCACATCGCGACGAAGATGGGGGCGCTATCGTGTAGAATGAGGCGTTTTAGGGGGGCGTGGACAAGTCTTAACTTTTATAAAGAATATCTCTTTGGGTTTGAGACTTTAGTCTTTGCAACTTTAGGGCTCAATTATTCACGTACAGCTGTAAAACACTCCAAAGAGAAAGGAAAACTTGAAATCGCATCATTTGACCCCTTTAAAAGGTTACTTCATTAAATTATCAAGTCAAGTCAAATAATCTGCTATTTAAGCCCCTTGACAGTCAATGAGAGACTAACAAAACTATGAAAGATTATGCCATAATAATAAATCATGTCAAAAAAACAAGCATCACATCAATGATTATTTTCAGCACTATCTGTGGTATTTGATAACGTCAAGTTCTAAAGACCCTCACACCATCCAAGGTAGACCACATCAACCGAACCGCTCTACCAATTATCAGCTCGTCTCTTGAAGTGTCTCCATTATTGTATGTCAGGGCCATTATTCCCACAGAGGCCCAGGCCCGATCAGACCTCAGTTATCTTCCATCACACATACTCCGAGCCCTGGAGGCCCACTTACGCAGGGCATGATGTGTGGACCCTGGGGGAAGACTCCATCTCTGACACACAGAGACTCTCTAATTGCCTAACTGGATTTAGCCTCCGGTGTGAAATATCTCCAGAGGGGAAATGGAGAACGATAGAGACATAAAGAGAAATGGAGAGACAAAAAAGCATGAGGTGAGAAATGGCTCTACACAGCTAATTCAGTGGTCCTGACCTCTGCTCTCCTGTGGGAGATCTCATACCACACATCTATTCCAGATACACAGCAGACACGATGGCGGTAATGGAGATGACCCCAATATGGCCACAAGAGAGGAAAACGAACACATCGCATCGACCCTCTAACAGCCACAACCAAACACATTACCTGCTCGTTGAAGCCTCAGCGCTGCACGTCTCTCTGTGTGCTGATTGCCTGTAATGGAATCCAGCGGAGCTTCAGACACATGGCAAAATTCATTGCATCCAAAGCTATGAACGCAGGGTTCAAAAACTCACCAAACACCAATTGTGAGTAAATATTGGCACCTGGAGAGTGAATAAAAGGAGCTGACCCTGAACTTTATTAAGAACTGCAAAATAATACATGGTTTAGGTTCAATTGTGGGTCTGATTACCCACGATTGTTATGCAATACTCTGTGAGCTTTTGTAAACTTTTAAAATGACTATCTGTGTTGAAATTTAAGGCAGTATTTCTCTTAAAAATAAATGCTTGATTATTTATAAAAATTGAGAGAAGACTAAATGGAGAAACAGTGCCAAAATTAGCCAAAACTAATCATGATTTGCTAATACTTACTTTTGTTTGTTCTGTTGTTTTCCCGCTTAAAATGATCACTTAGGCCAAGCTATAAAAATTAAATGACGTTTTAGAAGACTAACTAAATTTAAAGTAAAATTGAGGATACAGGCAATACAATTAATATCCTATTAAAACAATATTCCCAAAATTCTCTGCTATGGTTACGTAATTTTGATCATTCAAAAAGAAATGTAGAAAACAAGTTTGACTCGACATTAAGCTACTTGCTGTATTTTGTTTTGAGCGCCATCATTAACTAATTTCAGTTTTGTCTGGGCGTTCATGGAGTCTAACCCAATACAATTCATTACAGATTTCTGTGGAAAAGGCTACATTTCCAAACTTCAAACTTCGTCACGAGATAAAACAGCGAATTTGCTCGCAATACAAAACATATACAAAAAACAGCCTATATATTCAATACACCTTTTTCCTAAGTAACTGATGAGCGCCGCCATGAAGGATTCAAACTTCCGTTAGCATGCTGTCGTGTTCCGGTGATAAAGCGGTGTAAGATCGACTAGATGTCGCCTCATGTCATCTACTCACTCATTAAACTATGACAAGTGGGTTCCTGCTGCAAAAAATGCCCATTGCGACACTGTAAAGTGATAAAAACTATGGTGCCATGTGCTTTTTAAAACCATTTTCATATGTTTAACGTTATATCATCAGCTCAGAAAATTTGTTAATTTGACTAGAAACACCAAAGGCCGGAAATGTACGAGACTTCCGCATTCAGGAGAGAGATGGATAGCAGAGCTGCCAACTCTCACCCAGTCTGTTCTCATGCCCTCACACCCCACGTCCTTTTCTCAAGCAGATAAAAGCACCCATATTTAAAACTTTAATAACAGGATACTGGCGAAACAGATTTGGTAAAGGCTCCAGTGTGTCAAAAGTTTCTATTTACAATGTGTTTTTGTAGCATTGCGCAATGTAGCCAATCACAGACATGGCTGTTGATTTGAACACCTCTGATTGGACATTTTGTTCAAATTGGTCCGAATTCACTCACCTCTAAACGCCGATTTTTTGCCTGCACGCTCGCAATTCCTCTCATTGTAACAAAATGTAGACATGATGTAAATAAGAGATTCATTGTGCAATTAAGAGAGCTTCATCAATAATAACGGAATATTGTGAGATTGCGATAAAGTGAAGCGAGTGACAGTTTTACATAATTTTATGTTAAAAACACAGTATCAATCATCATGATATTGACTACTAGGCATGTCCAGATGTCAGACAAAACTCTGCTGATAGGGTGTTTTTTAACAAAACATGCTTATTAATAACAAGCTGTATGCCTCATGCTGTGCATGCTCCCACAGTTTGACTTGCTCCCTTTTATGCACCACCAGCAGTTGATAACCTCTATAGCCTATATAAATGATTAAATGTGCTAGCTTGTCATGAAGTACAAAAGTAGAACAGAGATGTGTATAAACAATCATGAATTAAAAATGTTTAGTCACTTTTTGTATTTGTATTTCATGCAGTTTAAGTACGTCAAAGCTGTACTAAACTGCTGGGAAAGCTACAAAATAAAATTGAGCTAATCAACAACAACAACAAGTGTGACAGCTATAGAGAAAGCAACTATTCATATTTCTTTATAAATATGTAATATTAAAAATAATCAGCTGTAATTTGCCAATTAAATTAAAATTGGAAAATAAACCACCAATGCTGTGTGTATACTGAATGATTATATAAACAGCTGTAGTTACAAGGTAGGCCTAGCCTACTTCAAAATTACCACAGTGTCACACACACGGAAATGTCCTGTACTTTAAGTGTTTTTGTGTATTGTTAATATTTTGGTACAATATGAGTGGTCAATATTAACCATAATGAATCACTTAAAATAGATGTTACTAAAAGCTATATCATATAAAATTATCAAAGCTATCTGTCTGACAGGGCTGCCAATTCTCACGCATTCAGTGTGAGGCTTGTGCAGTTAAAGGGTTAGTTCACCCAAAAATTAAAATTCTGTCATTGATTACTCACCCTCATGTCGTTTCAAACCCGTAAGACCTTCGTTCATCTTCGGAACACAAATTAAGATATTTTTGATGGAAGCTGAGAGCTGTCTGATCCTGCATAGACAGCAATACAACTGAAATGTTCCCAATTCCAGAAACATAGCAAGGAGATCTGTAAAATAATCCATGTGACATCAGGGGTTCAACTGTAATTATACGAAGCTACGAGAATACTTTTTGTGCGTAAATGGAAAAAAATAACGACTTTATTCAACAATTCGTGTCCTCCGCGTCACCCTGTAGCGCCATTTTGGAGAGTATCCACTGGACGTTCTGTGTCAGCTGCGTCGTAATTATTTTTTTCTTTTGCACACAAAGTATTCTCATAGCTGGATTGGATGAACAGCATTCGAGTCATTAATGTGCCCCTGTGACCCAGTGTTTTGTATTACTGGGCTAAATTCATATGTTGCTTGGCAAACGTAAACAAGCTACAGTTAGGGACTTTCACACAGAATGCATTTTTGAGTTTAAAAACATGAGAATCCAGGGTAGTTGGATTTTTAAAAAAAAGAAGTAAAAACAACATATAACGCAATACAATACAATGATGCAATACAATGATGATTGAGCGAAAATAAACAAACGTTCCTCAGAAACTGATGCATCATATTTGATATTTTAGCATGATTTTTCTGATAAAACCAAAGTTTCTTCAGTCCAGCAAGTGATCATTTTGAAATATTACATACAATATAAAAGTTATTCTTATCTTTAATTTATAAAAATCAGTAAAGATTTCACAGCAAAAAGACACGTGTACCACAACCCTTTAGGGAGATGCTTTTAGACTTACTAGAAGGCATTTTACTTGTTAAAATAAAATAAAAAATAAAAAAACTGAAAGCTTGTAGTACATTGTGTGCAACAGGTTTTTCAGCTGGCAACAATAGCTCATTTTATTTTTTAACTACCTACATTTAATAATGTCAGAGTTCAAGAACACAAAGCAAGTGGGAATATCTCACGTTTACTCGTGAGAGCATGTGTATCTTCTAAACCTCTGGTATAGCCTGAAGTTCAGAATAAAGAGCTTTAGAAATGGCTCAGAACATTGCTAAAATCTCAATATGTTATTATTAGTTAATAGTTCTAGAAAATTACTGTGGTTGACTGCACAGTAAATGCTGTGAATGCGGTGTTCA
This sequence comes from Sinocyclocheilus anophthalmus, assembly GCA_018155175.1. Lineage (NCBI taxonomy): Eukaryota > Metazoa > Chordata > Actinopteri > Cypriniformes > Cyprinidae > Sinocyclocheilus > Sinocyclocheilus anophthalmus. The sequence goes on along the minus strand of JADLZN010012118.1, from coordinate 418,202 downwards.
CATCTGATTAAAACCATATGGACAGGTTGCCCAACTGGCTCCACATTCCTTTGTGTGAAGGTGGAGAATAAGCAAACAGAACCCCCTGGAAGACGTGTATCTGTTATCTGGTTCCCAAACATGATGTATTCCAGACTGTGTTGCACGGCCCTTAGTGGTAGTTAAACAGAACCCAGGCCAATTTATTTAAAATCAACAATATATTATATATTTCACTATATGCAATTTTTCTTCAGGACCATATGTAAATTTCTGACCTGTACAATTGATATTTCTCATTCTTTCAAAAGAATCCTGTTTGGTTAAAAGACTAGGAACATTCTCCAAGAAGACAAGTGATGATATGGGTGAAGCAAATCTTGAGCAAGACCATCACTGCTTTGATAGGCTTCTGTTGTTAAGGCTCAGAGCATTACGCTTGCAAGATAAATTCTCTCCTCTTCCATGCTTCCACTCTCTGTGTACAACCAGATAACGTTACCATGGAAACATGCAGCATCCAACCAATCAGCAATCAACACCCTCCCTCCGACCTGCTCCTCTCATGATATGCAAACAATTATTACCTTCAGCAGGAAAAATAAGAGTATGTGAGATGGGATGTTTCCATGTCCTCATCTCACTGTCTGCAGTTTTCAGCCCAAGAACAGGAGGTCTATAAGAGTGATGTTTTCCATTGTGTGGGATTAATGCCTTGTGCAGAGTCAAATCCCACACACAAAAGCAGAGACAGACCCAACAGCACACATCACTGACTCTGGGAGTTAAATGCAGCTCAGAGGAAATGAATTTCCCTTACATTAACACAATTACATTACAGTCTAATGTGCTTTTGATGGCTTGAGCATGCCGTCTCTGAAAGTACTACATATTCACAGCGCAATTATTCCACCCAGAATTGCCTTAATGAAAAATATACGGACATCCAGCAGTTAATCACTTGCTTGGTACTACATAAGTTATGGCTTGCTGGGGTCTGTGATTGGTTACAAATGATCAATAATTTGGACCGCAAGGCATTATGAACTCTCAGTTATTGCTTTAGACATCAGTATCATTGCAACTAATTATTGACCACCATTCTTTATGTATGTTATTGATCGCTGCCTCAAAAATTTAATGGATAATAATTAAAGGTAGCTTGAAGTCCTTCATTGTGGGAGAGTAAAACCCAAACAATAAAAACATTTAAACATTGGTAAACTTACATTCACAGTGCCATAATGTTAGAACAGCATCTGTTAGAAACAGCTGTGGTTATTCAGTCTCATACATAATATACAGCAGGGATCCTCAAATCTGGCCCACGAGATCCACTTTCCTGCAGAGTTTAGCTCTAAACCCTAATCAAACACACCTGAGCATGCTAATCAATGTCTTCAGGATCATTAGAAAATCACAGGTAGCGGAGTTTGATCAGGGTTGGAGCTAAACTCTGCAGCGCATTGGACCTCCAGGGTAAGATTTGAGGAACCCTGATATACAGTATTGTCCTGAGAACCCAACTCGGCAACATTGCACAGGATGAAATGTAGAAGAAACCTTAAAATAAATATTTTAATATAACCACATCAATCTGCGGTTGAAAATTGTCATCATTTTAAATATTCCAGATGCATATAACTTTATTTATTTAAATATTTTTCTATAATGTGGCCTGGGTGTATTGAGCTTAAAAATGAAAAAAAGTGGTCCATATAACTTGAGAACCAAATCTTCCAAAGCAATACATTTGTGACAGAAAAAGGCTTAAATGTAAACACCATGTGCTTAAAATCTTCATCTTCACCATAGTTCTCAAATCTCATTTGTGCATCTGCTCATTTCAAAAAGAATTGTATGTGCTCAAAAAAAAGAAAGGCCAGTCAATTCTCAAGTGTGTAGAACAAAAAAGGTAGTATCAGCCAAGTAACTGAAATTGGCCGCACACTAAGAAAAATCATTTTTAATACACTTTTTCACATGCAATTTTTTTATTGTAAATAAATGTGTTTTGCAATAAAATACTACTTGACATTTCTTTGTAATTATGAAATGTACTAGCAATTTCGGAGTTAAAATTGTTTCTACACCATTTTTTCCAGTGTGTGTGTGCCTTATCTGAATTTAGAATTCAGATTTGGGTTTATTTTGGGTGAACTAACTAACCCTTTATAGTTACACTGTTATAGAACGCAAATAACTTTTTTGCAACTAACAAATGTATTACTCACTTGTTGATTTATTTGAACCCACATACCAGTCATTTAAAAGCCAATTATTTGACCCTCAGTCTAATCAAAGCTAAGCAAAGCAATTTGTCACCCATTTCTACACTTTGATTTACTCCACATGCTTAAACCAGCACAATGGCTGAGCTTGCGGTACAAATTAGTTATTTGCAATGACTCGGCTGACTGACTCGGGCAGCATGTTTTATGAAGCACCCTCAAGGGCACCACTCCACATGCAGAGTTTTTTTCAAGCGCACACAAACCACCATCGCTTCAGGTTCTGTTGTTCTTGGTCAGCGAAGCCGCCGGTGCTTTTGCGAGTCATTGATTAATTGCGGTCATTAGGCGGCGAGAGAATGGCCTCACCTGGAGTTAGAGGTGGAAATCAACGGGAGATTAAAATGAATCACTCTGAAAAGCGACAGTACCGCCAGTAGCCTGCGGAGAGCAGGATGAAGAGGAGGGAATGAGTGAATATCTCAGTGAAAGTGTGTAGAACGATAGTAGTTTCATTTTTATTCAAAAATACATCACAAAAGCACACAAAAATAAGATGAGGATTTTACATGATGTGCAAACCAAACAAATAGAAAGAAAAAAATTTATTGTTAGTACAGTTTTCTAAAGAAAACATCTACAGTTAATAATCATTGGTTGTCTCTTATTAGTAAGGAAAGTATCTATCTCTTTAAATGGCACTGTACAGAGAACCAGCCTACCCTCTACTGTAATGAAATACCAAATGGGCCCCATCCAAACAGAAAACAGATGATTCGGTTCAAGGATGTCAATTCACACAGCTAGCAGTAAAGGTTTGCTGATCAAAGATCTGATTTCCATGTTTACACTGGCATTAGTCTCCGTGTTTAAACAAGCTGAACTTATCTTGTAACAGCAACTCTATTCTTACAGGCTTAATAAATAAAAGCAAGGGAAATCGCAAGTGCGTGTGCTTTTGGGTAATGACAACATATGCATAATAAATGTTAATAATACCTTATCCATATGGTGGATGATTAGCCCGATCATGCTCTTGTCCTTCATCAAATTCATAGCCCGAGCGGCAGCATATCACAGCCGTAAAGACAAATAGTAACAGTAAATATATTTACACATTCAACAGGAACCCTGGTCAAAAGACAAGCAGATTGTGAAAAGACTGCTATTTGTGTACAAGAGACACACAAGACAGACAGACAGCATATAGTTGTCAGCATACACAATACCCTTCCATGAGACCAAAACCAGCATTTATGAGAAAAAAAAACTGTTCATTATACATCTATGAATATATCGAGTAATATTGGTCGCACAGAAACTGCCAACAAATCATGTAATGTTAAAATCTGCATTACTCATCCTTAATCAAAATATACTTTAAATGATGATTATTTTGTAATTGTTCATGTGTGTTATTTACCTTACACTGCTGACATGGACCCACCAGCGACACCAGTTCATTACACCCAAAGTTAAAAAAGGTACAGAGAGAACATCAGGATGACCCTGCGGGATAAAATATACAGTAACCCAAACAATAAGAATGACTGTTCCCTCAAGACTGGTGACACTCACTGTGGTGAATACGGTGACTTAAGAGTGTTAAGACTAATCCTAATCAATACACTATTCATAAACATTCAAGTCTTTTAAAAATGGACAATCTTTCATTAAGTCGACCTCCTTCAATTGGTTTAAATTATGTAATCAACTAATCCTTCAGTAAAATGTCCTTCATCTAATAAATCAATTACAAACTAACATGTCAAATTGACAATCAGTTTTAAAGCGGGATGAGTTGAGCCAGGCCAAATGCAGGTTTGGGATTAGCATCTCCGAGACATCTGTGATCAGCTTTTCTGGCCTGGCGGGGGCAGAGGAGTGGTGGTGACTGGTGCCGTTGGCCTTCAAACTTGCCAAAGTCTGATTGCTCAGTGAACCATATTTTACCACCCAGCTTGAGCATCTTTTGAAATAAACCCTTTAATCTTATTTATTTTGATGACTACCACTATGCTGCAGGTTTGGGAGAAGTGGAGGTTTGTGTGTCACAAGCCAATCAACGCATAAACAAACAACCAATCAGAGACTTGAACACTAATCACACTGACATGTACCGATGGGGGTTTACAACTTCCAAATGGTCCATAAAAATCAAAGCAGGTTAAGAATCACAGTATTAGCTCATTGTCAGATAAATCAATTTCATGTTCATATATACACATCACATGTAAATAATTTTCAATTCAAACAAATGCTTTTATCTTTTTTAAAAACAATCTCATCCAGAAACCAAAGCCAACCCACATATTTTCCACAGACTTTGAGTAAATCTAAAGAGATAATAATTGTCATAGATAAATGGTTTAAAATTGCCTGAAAATGTTTCAAACTGAAAAAAAGCAAAAAGAATAACAAATAGCTTGGGAGTTTTTATATCTAAAGCCAAGAACTATGGTTTGTTCTACATACATTTCATTTAGTTCAATGGGTTTCATTTCATCTCTGGAGAACACTTAATAGGCAAACAATTCAAGTGCCTTGTATTAGATAGGGCCTTCTATTTTTAAAAAGAAAAAAAGAAAAAAACATCATGCATTGCATTATTTACAAAACAGGAGGAGGTGAATCAATCACCTTTCCGCATCCTATTGAATAAAGTTTTTTGTTAATGTTTGTTGAAGTTCTGTGAGTCAAATTGTATTATGAGAGATGGTACAGCTGAGTTCGACTCTCTGCAGAAACCTTCATTTGCTCCTTCACAAATTCCGCTAGAACAATGAATAGAATAGTGACAGTCTAAATTGTGTGGAGAATGATCCCAGTTCAGAATTACACAATGGACCCATCCCTGTTCTGGGCAGGGACCATGACAGGGATGGCCCCCATGCGGCTGAGGTTGGGGCCGGCCATTCTGCTGGGTGGGGGAATAGGGGCGTGACTAGGTGGCCTCACGTACTCTTCAGAGGGTATCTTGTCATATTGGGGCTTGGTGTACTCATGCAGGTTGGAGGGAGACATGGAGCCCAGAGAGGAGCGCTGGCTGCCCACGCTGGTGAAACTGCGTGCGGTGGAAACACGACTCTTTGGAGGGGGGACATCCTCTCTGTGGTAGGGAGGGAAAATAGTGTTCAATCAAAACCAGTGAGGAAACCCATCAGATTTTTTTCTGCACTTAAAAAAAAACATTTTACATACATTTTACAACTAACTGTAAATTGTCACGAAATGGTCAAATTACAACATTTACATAGGTAATATACTCATTTTCCTTTGTGCTTGATGGTTAGATCTCATAACTTTGTTGGTTTTCACCATTACTGATTTGGGCGACAAATTTCTGAGTTTGTAATACACTACTGTGCAAAAGTTTTTTTAAAGGGGTCATATGATGCAATTTCAAATTCTCCCTTTCTTCTCGAAATAGTCTTTGGGTGTTACAGTCTTTCGTGCATAGATAAGATCCCTAAAGTTGCAAAGAGTTGACTGTGTTTTGTTGTGAAAGTGAAACTACTTTGTTTGGCCTTCCAAAAGAGGACGATATCCTGAGGAAATACATCAACTTTGTGCTGTGGATCGCCGGATCGACTTTCACTGTGGACGAAGCGGAGTCCAGCCCGGGGTCGTCACATGTGGTTGCCGCAAGCCCGCTCCTTTGTCGAATCCGCCGGCCGCGCCGTTCTCAAGCCCACCGGCTGTTCCTCACTCAAGCTCGCCCGCTCACTCTAGTGTTCTTTTTAGCAACGCCATATGACCCCTTTAAATGTTTTTGAAAAGTCTCATATGTTCACCAAGGTTGCATTTATTTGATCAAATACAGTAAAAATTGTAATATTGTGAAATATTGCTGCAACTTAAAATAACAGTTTTCTATTTCATTATTTTAAAATGTATATTTTTATTTGTTTGGATTAACTGTTAAAAAGAGCAGTATTTGTTAAAACATTTTTCTTTTTTCTAACAATGTATCAGTACTTACTCAAATTAATGCATCTGTCTGCCCCTAAAGTGTTAATTTCTTAAAAAAAAAAAAAAAAAAACAACTTCAAAAAAGCAAACTGCCATGTTTATTGAAAAAGACTATGCCAAGCTAATAAATAAATAAAAGCAACATAACTAGGCAATTTTCAAACCCAAAAAAAAAGTTAAATCTCACTGAAATACAACAATTTTTTGTTGAGTTTGAAAGCATGCTTCATTAGAAAGTCAAAACCCCTTCATTGTGTACAGGTCAATTCAAACAAAACATCTCCCTCTGCCCCATAATCTCACTTTGACACAGGCAGGAATGGGCACAAAGAGGCTAGAATTACAGCCGAGTCCAGATTGTTTGTTTTGTTTTGGTGCTTTGCCACTCAGGCCTCATATTGGCTGAATAAGGCTATGGATGGATTTCCAGTATAGCCCATGGGGCCTGCTCTTCCCCAATCCTCCAAATTAACAAGTATTCAGCAGCAATAATCCATTACAGCACAGAACACTGCAAACGAGAGCGAGACAGCGGGGTCTCCGCTAAGAGAAGCTGGCTTATTTGGATAATCCTCTTTTGTCATGGCCTATGTGCTCCCAGACAGAGTGTCCAGCACTGGGGTCCAAGGGGGGCCTAATACAGGGCCTGACCCACAGCCTGCCCCTTCACAGAGAGGAATGCCATTTCAATAGTTCGGGGGAACGAGAGAGGGAGGCACTGACAGAGCAGGAATCGACTGAACAAACAAACGCACAGAACTGATTACACCAGCCTTTCATTTGAAGACAAAAGGGGTAAGAGGGGAAGAGTGACGCCATCACTAGTCAGTTTCGCTGGCCATCATCAGTGAGCACAGGGCAGGCCTGTGATTGGATGAAGAGGCTGAGTGAATCATACAGTCATAGGGACAGTGACATGTACCAAATGGCATCTGGGCCAAGAGCTCCCTTTCTCTTTCATTCTTGTTCCTTTCGTTATTAGGCTGAAGACCGTTGGCTCCAAACAGCATGTCAGTTGGGAGAAGCAGGTGTTCTTATAATTCAGTGTGTTTCTGGGTGAATTACACTAACAGGTGTTTTTCTCAAGAACTCTTTATTTATATGATTAAATGGGGTCTTCTTGGAAAAGGTTCACATAGACATGCCTATGGATTACGTTCAAGTGTGTGTGTAGTACCTGATCTCATAGGCAATCTCCTTCTCGTACTTCTTCTTGTTACGGGCACGGCAGCAGCAGAAGAGGAGGAGGGCGAGAAGAATGAGAACCAGCAGAATGCAGATTACTACACCTGCGATGACGCCAGCTGTGTTTGGGGCTGCAAAGGGCCAGAGAGAAAGAGACTTTGAGAGAAACAAGTTTAGAGTCTAAGACATTACCCATAAGCCCATTCACCACATCACTGTAATCAGACAATGAGCGAATGACAAAGATGCACCACCTTGGATGTTGGCTGAAATTCAGACTATGCTATTTTAATCTTAAAAGAGGAATAGGCAGGCTTATGAAGACTTACGTTGCGTGATGTTGACCTCCACCAAACACTCTTCTGTTCCAACACGGTTTTTAGCAATGCATTTGTATGTTCCTGAAGCTACCTCAGTCGCGTTCCTCAGACTCATGGTGCCCCCGACTGGATCTGTGCACAGCAGCAGACAAATTCTTTATTTTAACGGAGGCATTTGACAGTGTATGACAGTTTATCAAAATTATAAAAATAAATAAATAAAAATTCAAGGTACATGAGACAAAGGAATTTACCCAGCACTGCCAGGGGCGGCAGCAGTTTATTGCCTGTGGTTCTTTCCCACATGTACTGAAGTGGTTGTGTGCCCTCCACAGAGCTACACCTCAACACCATATCTTTCCCTGCATGAGTCTGACCCTCTGCATAACATCTGGGTTTAGAGGGGCGCACTGTGGAAGAGGAAACAGGAAGATGAGATCATTAGAAAAAAAGAAAAAAAAACTACTAAAAGGGCCAGCAGCTTCATGTATAAATGCTATATTTGAGATATTCCAATTTGCAGACTTATCAGTCAGCAATTTAAATCGTTCTAATCACATGGTGAAATTAATTAATTGTTTGTGAATAAAATTTGAATAATATTTTGTTATTATTATTATTATTATTAGTATAGTAGTAGTAGTAGTAGTAGTAGTAGTAGTAAGAACAAAGTATTTAAGTTAACAACAAAAAAAATTTACTGCATAAAAGATAAAAAAGGTTACAAGATATCATGCTAAAGATTCCTAAAAACATCTGTACAAAGTGTATATTGTCTTGTGCATATAAATCTACGCAGTACATATGAGTTAAGGCTGGACAATAATTCAATATCAATAAGTATCGCGATATAAATTTTTTCAATAACGGTGATATGATTTTAAACACATTTCCCGATCTTTCGTATACAACACCAAAACCCCATTACCACAAACCAAACCAAACCAAAAACACAACAACCACAAACAAACAAACCCATCCAACAACAACCCAACAACCACCCAACAAACCCCCCCACAATTAACCCGTTCCCATACATTTATTTATTTGTGGCGTTTGACTTCGTTGAATAAACATGAGCACTGCACGTTTCAAAATCATAACACGGCGCGGGTGTTTTATATGAATGTATCTCTGAAGGGAATTGACTTCAGAGATACAGTCTTCAGAAAAGTTTCGATGGCATTTTCATTTGATCTGATAAAGTAGCGTTCATGAGCGGCGCTGCTTTGTTTACAGCCGTTACTGGAGAAACCGCTAGTTCTACCGCTCTAAAAGCGCCTCCTGCTGGCAGAGAATGAGTTTGCATTTAAAATAAGCCCGTCTTCAGCAACATTTCCAGTTTTTGTTGTTACATTTTTTTTGGTTTTTGTAGCGACTCGGAGCACTTTTCATACCCTTTTTCCTGGCTGAAGCACATTTGTTTCAATCTATAAGAATAATCAGCCTACACTACAAGTCAAAAGTTTTTGAACAGTTTTTTTTTGTTTAAGAATTCTCTTCTGCTCACCAAGGCTGCATTTATTTGATCCAAAGTACAGCAAAAATAGTAAAATGTTTTGAAATATTTTTCCTATTTAAAATAACTATTTGAATATATTTTAAAATTTAATATATTCCTGTGATGCAAAGCTGAAATTACAGCATCATTACTCCAGTCTTCAGTTCACATGATCCTTCAGAAATCATTCTAATATGCTGATTTGCTGATTATCAATATTTAAAACAGTTGAGTACAAAGTGATGATAAAGGCATTTATAATGTTACAAAAGATTTCTATTTCAGATAAATAGTGTTCATATCGATATCGGAATTATATCGTATCGACCGAAATTAAGAAATATATTGTGATATTAACTTTGGCCATATCGTCCAGCCCTAATATGAGTATAGCAAAGTTTTATGTATGATACCACAAGTTATTTCAAGGAGGAAAATGTCATCATTCCACTCCGACCAGCTAAAAGCTCAAATATCATCTCCCATCTCGCATATGGTGCATCATGGATATAAAGGACGAGTCCCTGAGGCCCTTCTTTCACACTCCACCCATATTAATTCTCGCTGCATCATAACTAATCACAGCATAGGAAGCCATGATCACGGTAATGGATACAGCTGCTGCTATTACAAGTGCTGTCAATCAACTGAATTAAAATCAGAGCGCAGTGGGTGTCAACATTCTTTGAGATAAAAGAGCGAACAAAAGCAGAAGAAGAGGGTGGGAAAGTGGCTGGGTATTGTAAGACAGATAGCATGAGTTTTCTAAAGAGATATGCATTATAAACAGCAGGGAAAGTGGGTGAAATCTATGTATAGAAGGAAGGAAGGGAGGGAGGGATAGAGATTTTTTTGGGGCCAATGCCGATATTAGGGAGTAAAAAAAAATACCGATATCGATATATTGGCTGATATTCTTTATGTGTAAGCTACATAACAGTACAGTATAGTCAAAAGTTTTGGACACACTTCCCATTCGTGTGTCCAAACTTTTGACTGGTACTGTATCTAGAATACAGTATATACATAAACAGAATATATATACACAAACACACTTTTTGCAATGAAAACTCAAATGTGGTGATCAAACACTTATAATGACGTGACAAACATAGGCCTATGTAGTGGAGACAGGGTATTTAACAATTTAACAATAAACTTTATTATTCAAAATGAGTGTGACATCAGTGCATTTAACAGTAAACTTCACTTATTATAAATAACTTACACAAATAGAACAAAAAACTTGAATTAAAAAAATAAACAAGATAACTGTGTAGTGCAAGCTACTGCAAACCAACTGGGCAGGTTTATGCAGGAAGCACAGCTTTTCCAAATGTAAACATGTAAAATGAATAAATAATAATAATATTTTTTCACAAATTCTGTGTTGTGTATTTTCTGGTAATAAAAGACATGCAGAACATGCAGGATTCATATTTAAGTGTTATTTTTGCAGTTCAAAATTCACAGACACTAGTCTATATAACGATTTGATTTAAGTGTAGGCCTACTGACATGCTTTTTATTTATTCATCAAAATAAGACAAATTCCATGAAATTCATAAAATCAGTTTTTATGAATGGATTCCACGATTCCGTCTGCGTTTTCCACATCGTGGAAATCACAGGGCCCTACTTATGTAGCAAACGAGTATAATAAGCTCATTGTGAGAGTAAAAGACGGGGACATTGTTTATTTACTTTATAGCATTGAGTCTCTCCAACTAGGTGACAGCGTAGCGTTAAATCACCATTCAACAGACTCAAGCCACCATGCACTGCCGTCTTTTGGACTGCAGAAAGATACTAACTTTTTTACTGACTGTACTGACAAACTATGCTAACTAGTGATGCTCCGATCTGCTTTTTTTGCCTCCGATACCGATTCCGATACCTAGGGTTCGGTATTGGCCGATACCGATTCCGATCCGATACCAGTGAAGTTTTTTTCCCTCATTTAAATAAATGTAGAATTTATATATCTCTGTGTGTGGAACAGATAATCATTCTTTCACAATCTACTAGATACAGACTACTTCATTATAAAGAAAAATTAAATAAACAAATATGAAAAAAATATAGGCCTATGTATATTTATAATCTATGACAAAAATTTATAAACTAGGTTAGTGGATAATTCTTCAGCAAAAGTTATTCTAGAAAAATCGGTGCACAATATTTTAGAAATCCAAACATTTAGTGAAAAAACAATATTTTGTGGGGAACAAATAAAAGTGTTGCACTAAATATGGTAAAATGTTACACATTGCTATTTGTATTATTATAAAATCCATTCATTAAAAACATTCATGAATGTATATATATAGTATATACTATAAAATTAAAATACATTTCTTTTAAATGTATAGCATATTTTTTAATAAGGCAACAATATATGATAGATACGATAGGACAAAACAAATACAGTGCAGCACTAACTGTTTTTATACAGTCAACCCTCTACAGACACCTTGGCAATTAAATCGCTAGTACATTTTTTTGTTTACTTGCCAGACTGAAATACTAAGAAATATAGATCTTAATATCTATATATATAGAATACAAAATTTATGCCATTTTACAAACAATATATAGTGTTGTAAAATGTACAGCTTTTAAATATCTGAAGTACACTCTAATATCAGTCATTCAACAGTCAAGCATTTAATCAGTATATTTATAATAGAAGTTTAGTAATTAGAATTAAAACTTGGTAACCACGAACTTAGGACTGGTGCTGGTTCTTTTTTTGGTCATTCAGTGTTCCTGAAAAAAAAAAAAATAACACTGATAAGATATTATTATTATACGAATTCTACTAATAAGAACAATAGAAAACGCACTAAGGATTAATGAGCTACTGGATTCATGAATATTAATCGGGTTGTGTGCGTTTGCTTGAACTGATTTGCTGAAATCAAAGCCGGGATGATAATAGGTGAGCGGCAGCCAATGAGATTGTCGTTTGCACATTAGTTCCGTCTACTACAGGAAAACCCGGCAGTTCTTAAAAGCTGTTATTAAAGGAACTCTGTTATTTTTACAGGAAAATACAACAAAGTATATCGTTTACATGTAGCGCATCAATTCTGCATGTTATGTAAGACTCTCGCTCTTTGCTCACAGTGAGAGAAAGCGACGGCGAGTCGTGCACCTTCACACTAGAGTTTACGGTAGGTCAAACACAGGTGCGCTGCGCATCCTTTCAGATGAACTGAAAAACAGCACAGATCACTTCACGGAGAGAGAAACTCTGAAGCGCTCATTCAGAGTGTTCTATGAGTGAAAATATATCTGTGCTAATCATACTCGGCCTCCAACTCACACACTGGCGAGTAATATCTAAGAATGTATTAGCCATTGGCTAATATTAGACATCACTTAGTCGCCCAGAGTGAAGATTAGTCGCATATTCGATTGTATTTACTCGCAATGTAGAGTGTTTGACAGTCTATGAGCACACGAATCGCTTACAATGTGCGCACATTGTAAGAGCTTCGTGTAAAAACTCAAAGGCACAAAGGAAGAGAAATTAATGTAGTGTAGTATATCTGTGCAAAAGTTATTGAGCCTTTCTTTTAACAGTTTTACATTTAATTTACTGTGCACGTTAAAAACAATTTAGTCTTTTCTACGCCCGTGTTTTGTTCTCACAGACATCCGGTAGCAAGTAACAAAACAACATTAAACTCCGGCAAGAAGATAAAGTCCTTTTTGGAAAATCATAGACATGTATTTACAAATCAAGTATAATGGGAACACAGAATGATCTTGGAGAGAGCTTTACCGGGCTGACTGCTGTAACCGAACGCGACCAGTGTTTTAAAGGCTGAACGAATGACTGACAGCTACAGTGGAGAAAAGAGTTTGTGTGAATTTTAATGTAAGGACTTACATATTCATATGTAGCTCACATTAAGCTATCGTATGGCTTCAGTCGTAACACAGAATTAAAAAAAAATCTCGGATTTGGATCGGCTCTCTCTGACCGATACCCGATCCAAGAAAAATGGCACTATCGGAGCCGATACCCGATATGAATATTGGATCGGCGCATCCCTAATGCTGACACACCGTGTCTGCGCCGCAACAGGACGCGACAAAGTGACCGTTGAAAATAATTAGAAAATTGTGTCAATATGTCATGAATAGTAGGAGGCCAGTTTGCTGTCGGGATTTGTCCGTGTCGCCCCGGCATCCGTTGGTAACACATCACTGATTATTAATGGGTCTTCTGATTGTATTTTGTCGCGCGCGCCGCTCCCGCGTCCGTGTAGACACCCATTTAGGAAGGTGATGTGACCGATGTGATAAGCATGAGTTCTGGGTATAAACACAAGCACTGACTGAGTGGCCGCGATCAGCTCCAGTGGCCGGAGCCGTAATGCGCTGCAGACACGTGCAGTGATGCACAGATCATCAGCTCTAACGTCACCATCCATTCATCATATCATCATGCAAAACTAAGAATTAGAATCATTGTAATGGACATCAAATATAGGTTGGTGGGTGGGTGGCTGGCGGATACTTTATTTGACAGCAGCGGACTCAGGCTCGCATCTCGACACTGACCTGGGTCGCCAGTATCAAACAATAGCGCACACTCTGCGGGACAAACTATATAATACACCCCATTTATACAATCATACTAGGGCTGTGTATCACCAGCAAAGTCACGATACGATACGTATCACGATACATAGGCCACGATACGATACATATCACGATACATAGGCCACGATACGATACGTATCACGATACAGGACTGCACTGAATTTCCCCAAAGCAGAATTTAGTAAAACAGCTGTTTATTAAACACTGCATACTGTAGTGCCATTTCTAACTATTGGCAGAGCAGGCAGTTGACCTCTGTATTATGAAGGGCTTCCATAACTGTACCACAGTACAATAAAGGTAATGGCATATGTTTCATGTTTACATTGTGCACTCCCCTCCAGGTACAATATTCTGATTGAATCTTGTTTTTAAGCTCATAAATAATAAATGTACTCGTTCTAATACATTTATATTGTAATGTACTCATACTAATATATTTAAAAACTCATCTTTACATTGCTGGTAGGTTATCATTGCACAAATTAACACACTCTCTACAAAAAAAAAAAAAAAAAATTTTTGAAGAGTTTCTAAACTAAAGTTCTGTCTTCAACTGTAATCTCACTCACAAGCTATTTTCAGTCACTCACACAGATCACGTTGCGGCCGAACTTTTTAGCGCTGCCCCGCAATTTTATTAACTAATTAGCTTAATCGCTCAAGAGCTACATTTATCTTTTTCAACAAGGAGCTGTTAGCATCATTGTTTCTAAAGGAATTAAAGTCACAGCTTTACTGTTAATAGAGAAACACTGCAAATCGGTGGTAATTCATACATACACAGCCGCTCTCTCTCTCTCTCTCTCTCTCGTGTAAATAAACACTTGATGAATTACACTTTTCTGAGAATAGAATATTGAAGTGGAGATCGCTAAACTGCAAGCTTACCAGTGTTTTCAGAAAGCAAGCGCGTTTATCCACAGTGGAGAGAGAGCGCGTGCACGTTTGCCAGGTTGACAGAGATAAGTAGCACACTTAGCAGATATGTCCTTATTGCGTAAGTGTAAAGCTCTGTTTTGGGGTTTATGTCTCTTTATATCAGGCAACCCTGGTTGTGCTCCTCTGCCTCTGCGGCCCCCGATTCACCCTTGTTATAGCCTATATATTATTCTCTATTCATTATTTTTTAGAAACCTCACACTTTTCTACTCCATTTTAAACGGTGCTCTCGTATTCAAATTAAGCGCGGCCCACTGCTGCACACTATTTCGCATTTGGCTCCCAAACTCTGGAATAGCCTTCCTGATAACGTTCGGGGTTCAGACACACTCTCTCGGTTTAAATCTAGATTAAAGACATCTCTTTGGCCAAGCACTTTGGGCATACAATAATGCATCTCATAATCTTGTACTGCAGTTATATCTGATCAAATGCACATTATTATTCTTTAGTTTGGGTTAAACAAATCAATTTTGCTTGGTTGGAACAGCAGCTACGCTAATTATGCCTCTATTTGTTTCTCTGTTTTCTGCCACGGGATGGATTTACACAAGCTTCAGTCTGGATCCAGAACACCCTGAGAAGAGAATGATGCAACCCCTCAGAGGACCTCAGATGATGGCAACCCTGAAACAACATAAACTACCACATTTTCTATAAGTTTGATTGCAATCATATAATAATTGCTGTTAATAGTGTTCATTGTCTGTTTGATTGTCTTTAATTGATTTTTTCCGTACATTTCTGCCATATGTACATTAACTGACAGTCACCACTGATAAACTACCATTAAATATTGTAGAAACTTAATTTGCTGTAAAGTTGCTTTGCAATGATTTGTATTGTGAAAAGCGCTGTACAAATAAACTTGACTTGACTTTACTTGACACGTGCCACAATATCGATACAGGGCCAGCTCAAATCTGTGACGATACATCGTCGTATCGAACACAGCACTAATACATCTAACTATCTTTCTGTAAAAAAATAATTCATATCGTCGGCATATTCGCCAATACCGATATATCTGCGACAGGCTCATATCGCCCGATAATATCGGCAAAACTATATATCGGTCGGGCTCTAATAGAGATGTGGAAAGATAGTGAGAGATTGAGTGAGAGATTGGATGATGGAGCATAGGGACATAGGGAGCTCTGTGTGGGAAACTAAAGCCTGCACAAACAGACCCCCTCCTCGCTTGGCAGGAGATGACATGAGAATTCAAAGACAAACAAAACTTCAAATTAAAACCAGGAGGAGACAGATACAGAGCTCCATGTAAGGAGGGCAAAGAGACCAAACGAGAGGGAGACAGAGTCCACACAAATAAAGAGATAGAGAGCAAGACAGACAGAAGAATGTCAATAGTTGCTCTCTGTGATTCCTCCCAACCTTGGGAAGGGTGTTGGCATTTGAGTCTCCATCGACATCATCGTTTGATAATAGAAGCTGTAAAAACAGATCTACGGGGCTGCTGGGACAGAGGCTTAGAGACCTGAGGATTAACAACAATTTAATAGGACGAGGGGTCAGAGCACAGCAGCTTCCTCTGACGGAGAAATTAAATGTGTGGTGGTGATAGACAGGTGGGCGGGAGAAATCAAGGTGTAGACTGACTAATGCACATGCTGAAACCAACCCCCCCACACACACACACACACACTAACAATCTGTATCCGTTAGTTTGAGAAAAACAGTTTGTTATTATTATTAGACATTTTCTATAATATGAGGTTGTTTTACAGCTTAGCAGTGTGACCAAGGCAAGCATGTCGGTATTCTGAGGTGATCACACTTGACTGGTCATAAAGGCGAGAAGAAAAACAAGAATGAAAAAGTCAAACTGCCCGATGCAACTACAGACGCATAAAGGTGTGAAAAGAAAAAGGTCAAGCAGTTTTATTTTCTGCTGTCTGGGAAAAGATGAATTTACTTTTTCCACCTTGAATGCTAGATAGTTCAGCCTAAGTTAACAATCTTGAAGAAGAATGTCATTTGAAAGTACTGACGGCATCAACAAAATGTTATACACAGCTTCATTCAGTCTGTGAAATAAGTTATGATGAGACATGTTTAATTTAACATTTTAAAACATTCCAATGTTTCAAACAAATTTACTGTAAAAATTACTGGGACAATGAACGTATAATGAACTTGCCATTTCGAAAAACATCCACTTAATTATTGTTTGCAATAGAAATTCTGGAAAAAGTAAGGGAATCCCAGGACAGTGGTGCTGTTAAATGAACATCAGTCTTTGTGAAGTGAGCAGCATTGTTATTATTGTTAGCAAACTATTAAAATAATTTTCAATAACTGAAATGAAACGAAAATTTATTTAAATGTAGAAAATAAAATAGAAACTTGCATTGGCATCCAATTAATTTAAAATAAGTTCTAATAAGTATAAAAACTAAAATAAGAACTAAAATGACAAACTGAAATAAATATAAAAAATAAAAATTTTTTCAAATTATAAAAATACAAAAGCACAAAATGAATACAATATTTTTTTAATATAATAAAAAATACACTGAAAATATAAAAAATACAGCTAATTCAAATATTAAAAAACTATAACACCATGTCTACTGGACACGACAAAGATACCGTTGAAATCATTTGAAATGGTGTCAGTACTAGGGCTTAACGATTTTGGAAAATAATCTAATTGCGATTGTTTTTACCAATATTGCGATTGCGATTTAATATGCAATTTTTTTAAAGCTCTTTGTTCTGTATTATTCAACAAAGACAATCAATAAATCATTGTAGGGGTTGGAATCATTAGAATCCGTGTATCATTCGATCAATAATTTTTTATTTCATATTGAAAGTAGAAAAATTAGAAAAAGGCTCCTTTTTCGTTTTTTGCTTCTCCAAACTAAAAACGAGAATTCAGCTTAAATTTTTGTTTTTCGTTCATGGTTGGAAAAATGAATAAACAGCTTGAATATTCGATTTCTACACGTGGGCGGGAATTAAACTACCCTTTCTGCTGATTGGTCAGCGGAAGATCAAATCGTGCCGTCATCATTTCTTCTGCAGATCGCACACAGCGGAATATAGTCCCTCCCCTGCTGCAGTTTGTAACCATTAATAACCCATTTTATTGCACTACATTTCTTTTTTTTCTCATCAACAGCTAATGAATACTCGACACAACTCGTACAGGGCAGAGTCTAGACATATTCTTTCGTTCGTGTAGACCATGGTTCTTACAGTGATAGGGGGTTCCGCAAATAATTGCTATAGCCTAAAGTGTCCGACTGTAACGGGTTTTTTTTTTTTATCATAACATAGGCCTACTGTGATTTATTTATCCAAAGTGGCTTATATGATGCAGTTACAACATCAAATATCTAAATGAAGCCTTTAAAGACAGTATTCCCTTGGTTATGTTTGTGGCATGCGCCAGGGAAAAAAAAAACAAAAACAAGATGCTCAAGGAGACCGAGTCACGCTAGAGCAGTGCATTCTGTTGTTCTCTTTATTTTTTTCAAAGGCATGACATTTTGTAGTTGTTTTGAACGTAACGTTACACAATTAAAAGTATACATTTTACCATATGACTATAAATATTAAGTTAGTATTAAGTTATTTCCCCTCGATGGGGGAAAAAAATCCAAGTGAACATCAATCAGTACTCAATATTAATTTAAACTGCTTTAAATATGACTGCTGCTTATTTCCTGTGCATTCTGAAGGTATACTGAGGGTTTGGTGAGAAACAAATGGAAATGGCAAGTTATTATATTTTATGAAAATCTTGCGTTGCAGTGCGAGTGTGCAGCAGCTCACGCCGCGCACAAGTGGATATCCTTTTGAGATATCAATTATAATCAATTTTTAAAAACACAGACTACTTTATTATACGGGTTTGAATTACCACCTTCCAACCAGCCAAATGTGGGTAAAAATCAGCTGTGGTGTGTAACGCTGTCAAATCACTAGCCAATTTGGCGGGTTACTTTTTGTAAGTTATGTTCACTCATTAATTTCTTGGGGAAGTTCATGCAAGCCAAATCTGCGCAGGTTTGGCGCAAATACTGAACTCATTAGTATTACATTATCGAGAATATTGCAAACACCAAACAAAACACACCTAAAGAGTGCACGCATCCCTCATACAGGTTTCATCTCAATAAATTAGAATGTCTGGAAAAGTTCATTTATTTCAGTAATTCGACTTAAATTGTGAAACTCGTGTATTATATAATTTCAATGCACACAGACTGAAGTAATTCAAGTTTTTGGTTCTTTAATTGTGATGATTTTGGCTCACCTTTACAAAACCCACCAATTCACTCTCTCAACAAATTAGAATACTTCATAAAATTTTTAGTGAATTGTTGGCCTTCTGGAAAGTATGTTCATTTACTGTACATGTACTCAATACTTGGTAGGGGCTCCTTTTTGCTTTAATTACTCCCTCAATTTGGCGTGGCATGGAGGTGATCAGTTTTGTGGCACTGCTGAGGTGGTATGGATGCCCAGTTTTCTTTGACAGTGGCCTTCAGCTCATCTTCATTTTTTGGTCTCTTGTTTCTCATTTTCTTCTTGACAATACCCCATAGATTCTCTATGGGGTTCAGGTCTGGTGAGTTTGCTGGCCAGTCAAGCACACCAACACCAGGGTAATTTAACCAACTTTTGGTGCTTTTGGCAAGTGTGGGCAGGTGCCAAATCCTGCTGGAAAATGAAATCAGCATCTTCAAAAAGCTGGTCAGCAGAAGGAAGCATGAAGTGCTCCAAAATTTCTTGGTAAATGGGTGCAGTGACGTTGGTTTTTTCAAAAAACACAATGGACCAACACCAGCAGATGACATTGCAACCCAAATCAATCACAGACTGTGGAAACTTAACACTGTACTTCAAGCAACTTGGGCTATGAGCTTCTCCACCCTTCCTCCAGACTCTAGGAACTTGGTTTCCAAATTAAATACAAAACTTGCTCTCATCAGAAAAGAGGACTTTGGACCACTGGGCAACAGTACTGTTCTTCTTCTCCTTAGCCCAGGTAAGACGCCTCTGATGTTGTCTGTGGTTCAGGAGTGGCTTAACAAGAGGAATACGACAACTGTAGCCAAATTCCTTGACACGTCTGTGTGTGGTGGCTCTTGATGCCTTGACCCCAGCCTCAGTCCATTCCTTGTGAAGTTCACTCAAATTCTTGAATCGATTTTGCTTGACAATCCTAATAAAGCTGCGGTTCTCTCGGTTGGTTGTGCATCTTTTTCTTCCAAATTTTCCTTTCCACTCAACTTTCTGTTAACATGCTTGGGTACTGCACTCTGTGAACAGCCAGCTTCTTTTTCAATGAATGTTTGTGGCTTACCCTCCATTGAGGGTGTCAATGATTGTCTTCTGGACAACTGTCAGATCAGCATTCTTCCCCATGATTGTGTAGCCTAGTGAACCAACTGAGAGACCATTTTGAAGGCTCAGGAAACCACTGCAGGTGTTTTGAGCTGATAAGCTTATTGGCATGTCACCATATTCTAATTTATTAGGATAGTGAATTGGTGGGTTTTTGTTAAATGTGAGCCAAAATCATCACAATTAAAAGAACCATAGACTTAAACTACTTCAGTCTGTGTGAATTTAATTTATTTAATACACAAGTTTTACAGTTTGAGTTGAATTACTGAAATACATTAACTTTTCCACGACATTCTAATGTATTGAGATGCACCTGTAAGCAACTACATTAACTTAGTGCACGTAGGCATTTAGAGTGCGTTCTTTCAGTGCATGATTCAGTCTATTAATATGCCTTAAGAATTATTACATAATTCAAGATAAGGGGGCAGAAAATTTATATTATATCATTTCATCTAGTTAATCAATATCACACGAAGAGTGCCGTTTTAAATAAAAAATCTGCATGGTTACAAATGTGATTTGTGAATCGATTTTATACAACAGTTCAATAAACAAAAAGTTAATATAAAGATACTTACGTTTTAGACACCATATTTCCTCTTTTTGCTCTATTTCGCCAACAAAAAAATTCCAAACAACCACAGCAGTGTTTTGCAACATGACGTTTTTTGTTTCTGAATGAATCAACCGTTTTAAATGATTCGGTTCAATCGCAATTACTCGCTTATTAACAGTGACTTGCTGCCACCTACTGGCGGTTTTAATTGTTTTAATTTTACATCTAATGTATCTTTTCATTTTTTTAATTATTTCAAATATCAGTATTCAAAATTTCATGTTTAAAATATCAAAACATTATTTATGCATTTGTAACTGCAGGTTAAATCATTCCATGTCCCTTTAAGCTGCATTAAACTGTGTAAATACATCTAAATGCCACTTCGTATGGAACTTCTGCAAAGATTAATTTAGTTGATACTGATTTCATTTGTTTAGTATCAGCCTAAATGTTTATTTATTATAATGGACTGATTAAATGTAAGAAGTTGACTCAAAAGTTAATGCACACTTATAGAAAAATGGTTTTATAAAAGGTAAAATGCACATAAAAGGTAAAAATCAATTTAAACTTATTGGAAAAGATTAATTTCTATCACTGCTGTGAACTGACCACACAAAATATGAAATATATAAAAAACTTGGAGTCAGCTGTCCACGGTAGTCCTTAAGATATCAGCACAATAACACACTCAGCAAAAATATCGTCTAATTATCGTTATCGGCAAAATTCCAGAAAATATGGAGATATCTTTTTTTTTTTTTTGTCAATATCGCACACCCCTAGTTCTGACAAAAAAAGATTTGCAGCGGTCGCTTTGTCACGTTCAATGTAGACAGGCCTCCCAAAAAAAAAAGCTTGGTAGTTTATTTCTGTTGGTGTATTTCTGTCTTTTTTTTTTTTCTGGCTAGTATAAGTTATGAATGGCCGGTAACTTAAAAATGTAGTAGCCAAATTGGCTGGTGAGTGAAAAAGTTAATTTCAATCCCTGATTATATAACTCTAACAGTAGGCTATTTAATATCTGTTGTTCTCCGGTTGTCAGTCAGAATGACAGTTCTTGCTTGAACATAGGTCAACCCAAGCCAATTTATTATTCTTTCTTTTTTGTCTTAGTGTTTAAAATATTTATAAATAATTAATTACTTAAACAGACTTACTGGTTGAGCAGGGTAGGCTATGGCAGCTGTCATATCATCCCCTGCCATGCCCAGCTGATGCAAAGAATAGAATTTATATCTACACAGAAGAAAGTCCTGCCTAGATTCTGCCCAGGTATGAGTTGTGTCGAGTTATTCATTTGACTGTTTGTTTGATGAAAACAAGATTAAATGTCTGTGGTTAAAAACTAAGCTCAGAATCGATCCAGAATCGTTTGAGAATCTTTTCTCCCATCTCTATTGTATAGTATGACCAACACAATATTAGATAGATTAAACAAAGTGTGCTTTTCTGTAGGCCAGGCATATGCGTAGTGTGCCAAGTTGATGCTTCCTCTGCAGACTGCTTTACTCTCGCGTGTCACGTGACGAAGTGTAATCGCAGCCTCTGCGATTGAGAAATCGTGTTTTTTCATATCGCGATATTACCGAAAATGCGATTAATCGTCTTTAGCCTAGTCAAGTACGTCCATAATAGAACGCGCACATTTTACTGTCGGGAATTTGTCGCACTGCGCCGCATCAAGTTTAGACAGCATAATAGGTTCTATTGTATTTTGTTGCGTCGCGCCGCTCGTGTCCGGTGTAGACACGGTGTAACGGTATATAAATAATATTAAAATAATAGAGCAGATGTCAGTAAACCCTTTAAACTACATGCCTAAACTGTACCTAAACCTATATAAAGTTGTCTGGTGGAGAACAAATTTGAAGATAAAGAGCTGAAAGTTGCTTGTGCCAACTAAAAGCGCTGTGTTTCTCCGTTTCTGCATCACTAGAGCAGAGCCGTGTCTCTGAGGTGGCAATGTAGCACATATACAGCCCCTTCAAGTGAATGCCCTTGGACTGCTATCTCTGATGGAGACGCGTTTAGTAAGGAACACACGCACGCAGCCAGACAGCATCTGCTCTGAATGCAGGTACAGAGTCCCCGCGGTCATCAGCGATAGGATGAGGGTGGACAATGAAGGGAACAGGCGAAGAGAGAACAGCTGCATTCATCAACTGCTGAGAGCACAACCAATCTGTGTCCTTCCATCTGTCTTAATGTAGTCCACCTCCAATCACTGGGTCGGCTCTTGCCAAACAGTCCTTCACTTTAATAAATTAGTGGAGTTTAAGTCCAATTAAGTGTTTTGCCTAACCAATCACTGGTTCATGAACTGACACTGATCAATCAATCAATCAATCAATCAATCAATCAACCACTTTCACTACTTTGTCTTTGGTCAATACCATTGAAATTGAAAGATTCTGAATACTATAGCAAAAACTAAACCCAATTGAACACTCCAGGTAAATAATATGATAAAATAATATATAAAATACATGTTCAAAAGTTTGGGGTCTTATAATAAGGCTGTATTTATTTGATCAAAAATACAGTAAAACCGTAATACTGTTAAAAATAATTACAATTTAAAAGAACCACAGAAATCACTAATATGCTGATTTGATATTATCAATGAAAACAGTTCTGCTAATTAATATGTTTGTGGAAACTCCATTATTAAACTTGTTAATTAATTAATACATTTTTAATTGCCCAATAATTTTGACAAACCTAATCCTAATAAATAAAATAATATTTTTGGCTACTTTGAAAAATATTAGCACACCACACAGATCACTTGGTGAATGGTCCATTTAATACTGGATTTTACCTCTATTAAAACCTTTTCCTGTTTCTTTTTGTTAATCTCACAGCTATTGCTATTTATGCATCTGCAATGCAAATACACATCTTGGTTGAGTGGTTATTGAGTTTCGGGAGGTGACGTCACTGTCATCATAATGTCTGGGGAGTGCTTCTGATGGCCTTGTTTGGCGTGCATGTTTGCCTAGGGCGTTTCTGTGTTGGCGCTAACACAACAAGGAACAGGTGATATTTCACACATGAAGCAGCACTAAAGTCACACTTGCTGTTGACATCGATCAATGGAGACCTTGAAAGGCATGTCAGAGTGCCTGTGAAATCAAACTTTATTGTGCATTTATGGTGCAGATCAATACATTGTCACTCAGGACTTTCCCTTAAGTTTTATAGCTCACCTTCCAGAAGAAAAGAAAATAAGAATGGAGTGTGTTTCTCAAAACAACTTCATATAAGGCAAGCATTTTTGTATAGACCGAGTTAGAGATTGGTTGTCGAGATGAGCTTGTAAATGCCACTTTCAGCTAAAGTTATATTTTTCCACTCACCCATGACGGTTAGGAGGAACTTCCTGCTGCTGATACCAGGAACCTTCTTCACCTTGCACTGATAGGTTCCTGTGTCTGTGGCTTTCAGACCCATGATGTTCATGGAAGCATCACCGTTTTTAGGGTCAGGGGAGTTGAAGTGGACTCTTCCTTTTAGAGGTTCATAGTAGTGTTCAAAGGCCCTGTCACCCGAGTACACAATCACCTGTGGGAAGGAACGAGAGATGACAAAAACAAGAGAATCATGTTTTAGTAAGCAAAACTCATGTATTGGTGAAATGTTACTCGAAATTTCAATTTAACAATTTGTGGTGAAAAAAAGTGCAGTGTAGGTATCAGTGAACGGTCAAACTAATGATCACATTCAGACTAAAACCTAATGTTTCTGCTTTTGAAAGTCAGTTGGACAAAGACAAATACAGTGCTCCCTTTTGTCTTAAAAACATCCTTCAGCACAAGTGAATTATTTGCCCTTTCAATGCTACAACCTAAACAGTAGTGTTCTTGTTAGGCTACATCAACACCTTCTGTCACCAGAAGGTATATTTTAAATCATCAATACATGCTTCTTTCTCAAAATGCTACATTTTAAGGGACAGTACAGGCCTGTTTCTGGCTAAAAGACACATGCGCTTACTACAAACAAAGATAAGGGCATGCACAGACTCTTGTCACCCATGGAGGGAAAATATGGTATCCATTCAACAGACCCCATCCCCACCACTTAATTTCCATGACGACAGAGGGGCCACAGTCTCCCGTGGCGTCTTGCTTCATGCGCAGCAGTCTTGAGAACGCACCTCAGGGCAATGGAGCAAGAGCCCAGAGACACTTAGAATCCTAATGAAGGTATCAGACAATATTCAGGACACAGGGAAGAAGGAAAGAGAAAAAAAAATTAAGGGGAAAAAGCAAGACCTCTCCCTCATTCTTACTCTTACATCTAAACATCTGCAGAATCTAAGAGCATCTTGTCCAAATTACCACTTAGTAAGCAGGCCTAATCCATGCCACCTGGAGTCTGCCAACAGGATTTCAAGGAAACAGCCAACAATGTCTATAAATCACTCCATGTCCAAACATAATAACTACAATATAACAAAAGAGGGATAAGAGCAACTGCCTGAAGCAACATCATACAGGCACTATAATGTACTTCAATTCAAAAAGTCAAAACAAAGTCTGCTCAAGGCAGAGAACAAAAGATACAAAATTAAAATCAGAGACGACACAACTGATGGACAGAACCAAATTCCTGCCCTATATTCTTTATTTTCAATAATCTGTTACACTCAGATGTACGTTACAACACAGAAGAAAAGATATGCTATTTTCGTTTCATGATGACTTGGACACCCTCCATAGTTAAGACTAACCATTGTTAGTTAGTGTGCAGTTTCACAGCCATCTACAAGTCAAGGACACAGTGTCACTTGTTAAAATCAAAGTGTGCATATGTTTACTTGTACATCTTGTTTAGACTCAAGTGTGTATGCATATGCCTGTAGGTATATGCACTTCCTCCAGGGCCACATCAGGCTTGTTTGAAATGCAAAGCAGCACTGAGTCACCCGTGTTAGAGATCAGTCTGCTTTACAGCCCAGGCCGTTTCTGTAGGCCTGCCTGTCTACATCAGTGTCCAACCTCACTGCACAACCACAGATGCTGCTCTGACCCACAGTATCTGCTACTGGAAACTAGTGCATACCAACCACCACAGCCTTTACATTGCTAATTACTGACGAGCAGTGCAAAAAATCACGCGAATATGAACGTGGTTTTGCGCAACTCGTCAGTGAACAACGGCTCTGTGTAGTTAATGCTGCTCAATGTGAAAGCCCGCAGGTGATGGGAGATTTACCGCTGATTACAGAACCGGCTTTACTGATAAGATGCGCGTTAAATATCGCATGCGATTTATCGTGCAGCCCTATTGCTAATCATACAGTACTAAAAAGTACCTTATTTTACTTCTTTAAATGCACATTCCTGGTCCAAAGAAAATTTGTTTGTAATCTGTATTTACAAATGTAGTGACTTGCCAGTTGCCATTTCCCTGAAATATCTTTAAATGTTAATGTAGTTAGTTAAAATGTTATTAGGCATTACTTTAGTACTAATATTCAAATCTGTTAAAGGATTTTTAGGCTGCATTAATTAGGTCAACCGGAACACTTCTCATAACACCCGATGTACTTGCTACATCACTAGAAGAATGGCATCTACGCTAATATTAGTCTGTTTCTCTCTTATTCCGAGGTCACCGTAGCCACCAGATCCAGTCTGTATCCAGATCAGATGGTCACTGCAGTCACCCGGATCCAGTACGTATTCAGACCAGATGGTGGATCAGCACCTAGAAAGGACCTCCACAGCCCTGAAAGACAGCGGAGACCAGGACAACTAGATGAGCCCCAGATACAGATCTCCAGTGAAGACCTTGTCTCCTAGACGTCCACCGGGACAAGACCACAGGAACCTGTGCAGTGTCCTCTGCTCAATGTGACTTTGCTGGAGCCTGGAATTGAACTGCTTTTTTCGTCTGGCCAGAGGAGAACTGGCCCCCCAACTGAGCCTGGTTTTCTCCCAAGGTTTTTTCTCCATTCCTGTCACCGACAGAGATGGTTTCCTTGCCGCGTCGCCTCTGCTGCCTAGTAAGGGAAAGTGGGGAACACTTCTTTCCAGGATATCGTTGACTTGATTTGCCAAGAATTATTTAAAAAATATGGATAAAACAAGGTCCTCTACCTTTTATATTGTGAATTACTGATTTTTAAAAAGAATGTAATACTTTTTTCCAACAAGGATGTATTAAATTGATCAAAAGTAAAGTAATTTATCTTACAAAATATTTCCATTTCAAACAAAATGCTGTACTTTTGAATCTTTTTAACAGTGTTGGTATAAATTACGCCACAGGAATAAATTACCACGTAAAATATATTCAAATAGAAAACAGTTTATTTTAAAATTGTATTTCATAATATGAGCCTTTTGTGAGCATCAGAGACATTTCAAACAAATAAAAATAAAAACTTACCCTCAACTTGTGAATGGCAGTGTATGTCATTATAATTAATAGCAAATGGCAATTCATGTTAAATTAAACTATTCAAATGAACTAGACACCTTTTCTCTGACTCACAGATACAGACATCAAAACACACATTTTCCAATAAATGCAAAAACAGCAACTGGGGTCATGCAAAACAATCTTATCTCCTTTTTTATATGTAAAAAAGCAATGATAAAATTCCTGCATGTTTACTTCTATTTTCTAAATAATGCTTTTGTTTTGCGTTTCCCATTATCACTCTCAGACTCAATCACAGCGTGGCTATTGTGCAATTGCTGGTGCCATGTAAGAGATTATGGAGCCACAATGCATGTACAGTAAGTGTCACCCCCAATTCCCATCCATTCTTCAATATAAATGCTAACACTAATGACAATGCAGTTTTGTATGGAATTCGTCAACAGCGTCCCACAAACAAGAGAATCATTCATGCTTCACTGTGTCCCAAAGACCTTCACAATGAACACAATCATTGGAAATTGGGTTCTGCATTCAAGGTTGAGTCATTGTTTTAGTTCTTGCACTCAAAAAATAGGAACTGTTGTTGAATACAGGGGAAAATGTATTTTCCTACAAAAGGCAGCCTTGTGTGTTTGTGTAGTGTCAAGCCCTCTTCTTTTATCTTGGATCAAAAGTGAGAGATGAAAAAGAAGGGATGTGTCTAAGATAGACCAAACACTGACAAGTCAGTTGGTCTTTGTTTATAACTCCTCTTTCATTTTTTCTCTCATTTAGTAGCTTTTCAAGGCCAATCAGTGAAGGAAGAGCCAAAAATCCTGTAAAAACAGAAATATTGTGATAATACAACTTTATATAACGTTTTTCTATTAATATACTAAATGGGTGCCCAGGAAATAATTATCAAATTTGAAAACAGTTGCCCTGCTTAATATTTTTGTGGAAACCATGAAACATTTTATTTCAGGATTATTTGATGAATAGAACATTTATAGATTTAAATACAAATCTTTGTAACATTATAAACGTCTTTATTGTCACTTCAGGGCAAAGCATCCCATAGCCTATGTATAAACTTTTCAATGATCAGAATTGGATTATACAAGAAAGCCATCAAAATATTTTAATACTACCATATGCAGGCCATGTTTGCCATTCGAAACCAAATGTAACTATGTAGCTAGATACTGTAAAAATAGTTGCAAGAGCACAATGCTGTGAAAAAGCATTCCAAAGAACTGGGGCATAATAAATGTTAGGAATATCTCCCAAAACACACACACAAAAATTGAAGTAGCCTGTGTCCAACCTTCAACTTCTTGTAAACCATTAAAAACGATGAAGTGGGTCAAAGACAAATTTCAAGTCCTGGGGCAAAGCCTGGTAGAAAAAAGGGGGAAGAGTGCAGGTCTATACCCATGAGGACGACCCAGCAAACAGCAAACTGAGCAATTGAGGGTAACAGAAATGTGAGGAGAAAGGGAGAACGATAAAAATAGAATGAAAAATTAGGTGTAGAACGACAGAAGAAATGAAGGAGCTTTGAGAAGAAAAAAGATGGAGTAGCGAGAGAGCATGTGTGAGAGAGAGAGAGATAGGAAGAAAGGTGCAAGGATACCAAAGGGAGATCGACCATTGAGGGCTCCTGACCCAATTCTGTCCCCAGCTAAACGCATAATCTTTGGAGAGAAAGAGTACGAGGTAATCTCTGCATGAAGGGGTTGCAGCAGACAAGCACACATATATCTGGCTGCTTACTCTACCTGCAAGTCCAGTGTTGGGGCAAAAATCAGCCTTTTGTAAGAAGTGAGAGACAGTTTAATTACGGTCTATATTACAGAGATAGCACCTGTGCAGACACGGGAAAAAGCAGTGCCTCTGCAGACCACAATTCATAGAGAAGTTAAAGCGCTTAGACACATACACACAAAACATCAATATATAACAATCAATCAACTAACTTCTGCCAAAACCAGTAAAATTCAAATGCACATCCATGTGAGTAAAACTAGACCCTTAATGTAAAGCCACACACATATCCATCCAGGGAGCAACTTTACAGAGCACTAAAACAACCTGACACGTTCATAAAACACCCAATGTGGTGAGCTGCGTTTCCCTCCGACAGATGTGGACTGCGGAGCTCACAAACCAGAACCTGCTCGCTGCAGATCAAAGCAGGTCAAATGTACAATGAATGGTCAACCTTCAAGGACAATCACACGCAAAAATACCTCCAATACTTGATTTCTAAACCGATCTTAAGTGGGATGCTCACTATATATTGCTGTTTAATCATTTGGGATTCGAAGTTTGGTTTTCTGATAAAAACTGCAACATATTTAGTGGCCAAAAATTGTTTGATTATATATTAATGACTAGAAAAAATAATAATAATAATAATAAATATTAAATAAAATAAAGTTTACTATCATTATATTTCAGTGTAACAAAGAAAAAAAAAACTATTTCTAATAATAATTTATCAATAAGATTACAATACTAGTGTTTATGTCTCTTAATTTCTCCATTTTCAAATGTTAAATCAATTAAGCTTGTATTTTGATGGAATGAACCCTTAAAGCTCCTCTTTTGTTGACAACAGCCAGTTTATAAGCACTTCTAATTACAAGTTTGTGAATATGATGTTGCATTCCCAATTGCATGTTTTTAGTGATCCAAACTCATAGACGCAAAGATTTCCTTCGAACCTCTGTGACACTGAAACCAGATCGTGAGCTGCTTGTGTGTGAACATCAAATTAAAAATCATATAGCTTCTGATTGGTTAGATTCTGATGTTGTTTAAAACTCTAGCTAGAACGCTGTGTACAAGTGTGGTTGTTGATGAATGTGCAGTAGGTATGTTACTGTGTTGCTTTGCACAACAGAGGCAGTCAAACTAGTTCTGAGAGTTTGTGTTTTTGCTGAAAACAAGAACTTTTGACAGGAAGAGAGGAGATGGAGCACAAGGGACAAAGTCAAACTAAACCTCTCAGAGGCTTTTGAATAATGCAGACATCAAATATGTTTTCCCCAAGCACATAAAGAAACAGTCTCTTTCACACAGACACTAACCATATCTCATAACCTGATAACACCATCACACTGTCTACTCACCACTTCCTCTTTTTTCTGGTTGTCAGAGGGCTGCAGGCTCCACTCAATGTCCAGAGGCCCAGAATCCTCAGCAGCAAGAGTATATTGACAGTCCAGCTTCACAATCTGTCCACTGGCTTTCTCAATGGATGTGGAGTCAGTGGAAGTAATCTGTAGTCCACAGGCTGGGCCTGAGAAGAGCAGAAAAGATAATGCTTTCAAACTAGGGCTGTGCGATATTGAAGAAAAATGCGATACCTTGTTAAAAAATGCGATATTCGATATGCGATACGATATTGCTTAAAGTGTGTAAAATAAATTTTAATTATATTTTAAAATATTTAAAAATTAAAATTAAATAACCAATTAGTTTCACATTCTTTCTTGGAAAAGAAAGAATCACTACAACTTCTGAAAGTGACCAGCAGTGTTTTAGCATTACATAAAAAGTAATGTCACAAATCAGAAAATGTCATTTTAACATCAGTGTGAACATACAAACAAAAAAAATTAATGACACTAATTTTATATCATTGTAACTTTGCTTTCCATACACTTTAAGTACTTCTTCATATACCACATCAGAAACTATAATCTGAGAGAGTTCAAACATGATTAAAGGCAAGTGAACAGTCAGTAAAAAAAAGAAAAAAAAAAAAATTTTACACACCATAGATAAAAAACAACCGGCTAATTATTCAGATACAGAAATGTAATAATTAGGAGTAAAATAACACTGCATAGTGTTCACTGTATAAATTAAATTTAGATTAATCTTTGTTATAGCTGTTTGTTGTTTGATTAACATTAGTGACATATTCAGCAGCACGTATTTATAGGCTGAACTAAAACTTTGACCTTTTGCAACGTTTTGATTTAAGTAGCCTATTATTAAAATGATTCAGATATCGCACGCCCTTGCTTTATTACATTTGTGATATTTCGATATATCGTGCAGCCCTATTTCAAACAGTAATGAACATGCCGCATATTATTTCCAAAAGGAATCATTTGCACAATCAGATTCTTTGGTAAATGTGTTGTTTTCACATCATTGCATGGTTTGGATCTGATAGGATTTATAGCTCAAAGTCTGTGCAACGCAGCATCCTTGAGACAATGACTGAATTCTGTGGTCTGAGAAGATATGCATGGTGCATGACCTCATTAGAGCTGAAGATGAATTTATCCGAGATCATCTATTCTTGGAATGAACATCATTTAGTAAATGACTACTAACAGAGCAGACAACAGTAGGGATCTGTACAGCAGAGCTCAAGAATAAGTATAGACATTAGATAAACCTCAAAAAAGCATCTGTCTGCAGGAATACTATCATTTCCTAACAGAATCCAGACAAGCCGAAGTACAGGTTTTAAGCTCTTCTTGATTGATGATACATAGTAAAGAAATGGCTTTTACTGGTCAGGAACGACCACCAGCAATATTCATGTGCAATATTCAAGTGAATAAATGAGAGACAAAGTCAAATAAATACTATTAAATAAATAATTAAAAAGAAACAAAAGCAATACATAAAAAGTACAAAAAAATTAATTTATAGATAGAAGGGCTGGGTTTTGACAAATTTCACGATTCAATTCTATTCTCATTAACAAGCTTTCATTTCGATTGAATTGAATCGAATTGAATTGAATTTTATAGCATTAGTAAAGATGTTTTTTTTACTAATGCTATAAAATGGACATGAGAGTCAGCTGGTACACTATGAAGTTAAATTAAATGATTTTATAACAAACCACTTAAAGGGTCATCAGGTGCCCATTTTCCACAAGTTGATATTTTTCTTTAGGGTCTTAATGAAAAGTCTAGTTTGGTTAAAATTTCTCAATGGTAGTGTAAAAAACACATTTTTACCCTGTCAAAAACAGCTCTTTTCAGAGAAATTTTGTAGCATTTTCCTTTAAATGCAAATTAGCTCTGCTGACCCCGCCCCTCTCTTCCACGCTGCTCTTGAGGGACTGTTTACTTTAGCCGCATTCATCGTGAAACTTGCTAACTAGCATGTTATTAGGAAAGGCGATTGCAAAGATTCATTAAAAAAACCTTCCACACTTCTTCTAGAGGTGAAGCTGGATCACGAATGATTCGCGCGAACATTTATGTAGATCGGGGGCGCATTCCCTTCAAAAACGAATGTAATCCACTGCGTCTTCAGCAGCTGAGATGTCGGGCGTAAATGACGACTGCTATGTTCATTATGACATCCAACAACAGAACACCTCAATCGAATAGGAGTCATTCTTGTCTACATCTGCTCCGGCGATGAAACAATGGCGGACTGATGACAGCTCAACCAGGGCGGGTCTAAGGTAAGACACCAGCCAGTCTGTGCTGAAACGCTACTGTCAATCAAACTATCGTGGGAGGGGCCTGTCTGTGTGACATCACAAAGACAGGCATCTGAGATCAGCTCGATTTAAGAAAAGGGTAAAGATTTGAGGGATTTAAAAAAAAAAAAAACTGGGTGGATTTTTTATCATTTTAGGGTGGTTGTGTACACACACTGCCAACACACATTCAGTTCAAACAACTTGTAAAAGTGAATGTAGCATCCTATGACCCTTTTTAAAAGTCAACACATTAAGTTTTTGCTAAATGAGTATTTATATATATATATTAGGGATGCACCGAAATTAAAATTCTTGGCTGAAGCCGAACAAAATGAAACACTGGGCAGAATACCGAAAACGGTTTTTCAAGTTTTTTTCCCCATGTATTTTTGCAATTTTTTTCACCATTGCATAAATTAAAAAGCCAAAATGTGCTTTTTGCTGTTTTGTCTTGCTTTTCAAAAAAAAAATGACAAGTACAAACAACAATCAAACTCTTTAACTCTTAAATTTAATTTTAACATTCTAGCTGACACTATACCAACAAAGCACAATTTCACTTAAAATTAATAAGTTAGTAAAATAAAAATTTTTGGCCATCAGACCCCCTTCTTGAATAAGGCATGATATTTTTGATCAAATAAATGCAGCCGTTGTGAGCATAAGATACTTCTTTTAAAACATTAGAAAATATAACAGATCCTAATTTGAACTCTGTGTGTGACTGTTATAATAAATGTATTAAAACAGAACTGTTGTAATGATTATTACCATTATTATTGTCTTACTTTTTATTTAATTTCACAGAACAACAGTAAAATTACAATACTAACATTTATGAATGTAGGAGTTCTTGCTTTTTGTCAACTTTTATTTTGGCGGAAACGTGCAGGAAGACCTCGATGCTTTTTTTGTTGACAACAGCAGATTTATGAATGAGTCTCATTACGAATACGTCGTACGTACGCATTGTCACATGCCTTGTAAAAAAAAAAATCATAAAAATGTGACTGAGCAACTGACGAGTAACAAGTTCAGCACAGATTTTCCTCACACTTTGGACTTTGAACTAGAGACCTGCACTCCCGCAGGACCCAACGCAACAGGGTGCGGCGCGGGACAACTCTTGATGGGCGAGTGCGGGTGCGGGCGGGAAGAGACTCGTGTGTGTGCGGGATGCGGGAGAATAAAATGATTCACGGGACTCCCGCAAAATAGAAATAATCTAAACATAAAATGTCTAAAACATATAAATTGTTATTTATCTGTTGCACAAAAACAAAAAGAACAACTAATAACATTAAAATGATTAACACGCACAAGCTAGGCAGAGTTTCTATTTATAACACGTGTTTAAAGGGTTGCGCAGTGTAGCCAATCACAGACTCAGCTGTTGATTTTTGGAACGCAATGGCCAACCAGAGGTGATTAGTTAGAATCCTCTCACCGCAGTGCTGAAATTGCGTGCTCACGAATCGTCTCATTTTAACACACGACGTGTAGACATTGTGAAAGATTCATTGTGCATATGTTCATTGTGTTATAACACTTTATGAGATCGCGATGAACTGAGATGTCAGATTTTAGTGATAATAAAGGAAGCGCTGCTCGCATTCTGCCATGCCAAACCATGCACGCAGCAGACCATGCTGGCTTTTCTGCTAAAATAACAGTGGTTTGTGAATGTTGATGCTTAGCCTAAATAACAAATATTTTATAGGGAGCGTTTATGCTGGGATGTTGTGGATCTTAGGAGATGTTACAGAACTATTTAATGTAAATTTCTTTGATATGCTGAAAGAAAATCTATATAGATTACTTTTATGCGGGCTTTTGCGGGCAGGAGTGGGACAAAACATGAATGTCGCGGGCGGGAGGGGGCACAGATAAGATATTTTTCTGCGGGAGTGGGTGGGCGCGGGACAGAATCTTGCGGGAACGGGACTGAAATTTGGTCCCGTGCGGTTCTTACTTTGAACCCTGGTTAACAAGCAGATAGCACCGCGAGCTCGTGCAACGCTGACAGAATACATGCAATGCGTGCATGTATTAGAAAACATAACGTTCAGCAGTTTATTTACTAAGTGTTTAAGGCCATTTCGCGATTTCAGTCATCATACAGTAACCAGCAACAATCACCCCTTCCTCTTCTCATCGAAGACATGCGATGCAGTACCAAACAGTCTCTCGTTATGGTCTACCCAAATCTGTTGTTTCGAAGTGTAAAGTTACGTGACATTGTTTACAAGCCGTTACATTGACGGTTAAACACTGATTGAGCGATTACATGAGACAGGATACGGATTGTAATGTTGTACTCTTTCTTTTAACATACCTTTGGATGCTCATTCATGTTTACTCCCCACTAAAACTGGTATTAAACTGGAGGAGACGATGCGCTTCGTGCTGCCGCTTCTCTTGAACTGAGGCGCTACAGCGATCTGTCAATCCACATTTAACAGCATCAAAACAGCATTTATTGTTTGAATACTGTAATAAAATGGTAAGAATCTGAAATCTGAGACTTGTTTCATATCAAAATTAACTAAGCTTATTGTGATTATTGGACGGCAAGTGCGCTAAACTTTCCATCATTAATGAAAATGGCTAGACTAAAAAAAAAAAACATTCTTAGTATTTAAGAATCAATATTGTTTCATAAAAATGAGAATTGATTCAAATCGAGAAATTGATTTTTACCCAGCCCAGACAGACAGACAGACAGACAGATACTGAATAAAAGACCAAAAGTTTTTGTAACCAAGCACTGATTACATGTGGGATGTTTCTAAACAAGTTTCAGTGAGTTGACTCCGCCCTCAGATATTTACAGTGATGCACAGCTGAAACTTCAGAACAAGAAAGTCTAGTTTTTCCGAAAGCAATTAGAAACAGGTGGAGTGCCATTCCCGTAGAGATCAGAACACCATAGTGGACACCTCTGGCTCCTAATCAGATCAGTCCCATGAGGTTCTGCTCTTTTGTCACAATCAAGGGCCTGGTTGTAGATCAGCTTTTAATGTACATTTCATATAATACAAACAGTTGAATGGAGCTGCAGGGTGTGTTACACCGCATTATATAAGAGAGAACCGTTTAGATGTCACACCTATGACAGTTTGTGAATTTCCCTTGGGTATCACCGCAGCTTTGATTTGTGGGGCTGAAAAATATTACAAATGTGTATCGCATGAGGAATACTGATTCAAATGAAAAGCGGCACTGCAGTCAACAAATTAATATTGTTGGCATGGGCCATTCAAAAAACCCCCATTAACAGTAATATATGCTCGTTTACCCATGATCAAAGTAATTCTTTAAATGAATGGATGCTTTGGTGACCCTGGCTGAAAGATGCATTTCATTTCATTTTAATTAATATAGCCAGCTCTCTAGCAGAGATCAGGGCTGCGTTGAGGACATGACTTCATTCAATCACCTAGGCCTATTCTCTCCATCTGGAGCCATAAATTTGGTTCTAAAATCTGTAGTGTTGTGCTCCACTACCATGCTAATCACAACTTCAGAACCAAAAAAATACCAAAAAACACAAAACAGTCTAAACCAGCTTTGCTACAAATCAAAGCCACCCTTTATCTCTCAACTATAATCATGCAAATTAAATAGTACATAACAGTTTGTGTATCTGATGGACATCAGTAATCAATACTGGGCGAGCATGAATACAGAACAAGAGAACTGAACTGAATATAAACTAAGCATTCTGAACACAAAAATGTGATTTTCATTGCATAAGCATCGCACACATGCATAACGTGTTCAACAGAGCCAACAGATGCACTTGTGAAATGAAAAGTCTAGGGCTGTAGCTATCGATTATTTTAGTAATATAGTATTCTACCGATTATTCCATCGATTAATCGCGTAATTGCATAAGAAGTCATTTTTCTTTATTAAAGAGCAATACTAGATATACAAAAGAAAATAAGATGGGTCTCTTAAAATAAACAACTAATTTGTTCTTTTTAGAAAAATGTAAATTTTTATAGCTAAAATTGCATACATAGTTCAAAATAAAACCAAGTTAATGCATTAATTGCCAAATTACATTCAAATGCAAATAAAAATTATAAATAAAAATAAATAAATAAAAAATAATAATAAATAAAAATACTAAAATCTATTTCACCTTAACTTAAAAAAGTTAAACAGTACAAACTAAAATTAAGGCATAAATCAAAATAATAGTAATCAAAATAATAATACCTAAACATTGCATTTATGTCGTACAACTTAACTTTCAAGTTTCAGCCTAACTAAGCTCAAGCATGACATAAACCTTTACCGTCTTCTTGGAAGGTTTTGTGTCTTTTGTGAGAGGCACAAATCAGTGGACAGGAAGTTAACTTGGAACAAGAACAAGAGTCCATATACAATTTTTAAACACATTTTTCTGCATCATGAAATTAGGGTTATTTGGAGAATAAACCCTCTTAAATATCTCTCTACGTACTGGTGTGTGTGTGTGTGTGTGTAAAACTTGTTTTTGATATCCTTCATATTCTGTGTACTGGTCAGTTCACAGCAGTGATAGAAATTAATCTGTTCCAATAAGTTTCAATTGATTTTTTACATTTTATGGGCATTTTTACCTTTATAAAGCCATTTTTTTTCTAAAAGTGTGCATCATCTTTTGAGTCAAATTCTTACATTTAATCAGTCAGTTAGAACAATAAGACATTTGGGTGTTACCAACAAATGATACAGTATCAACTAAATTAATCTTTGGAATGCAGAGGAAACACAGAAGCTGCATCTGAAGAGAAATTTAGATATAGGCCTATTTACACACCATTTAATTTGGCTCAGAGGGACGTGAATGCATTTAACCTGCAGTTACAAAATGAATAAATAATATTTTGTTATTTTAAACAAAAAACATTGAATACTGATATTTAAAATTATTGAAAAAATGAAAGATACTTTAAATGTGAAATTAAAACTGCCAGTAGGTGGCAGCAAGTCACTTTTAATAAGTGAGTCATTGCGACTAAACCAAATCATTTAACGGGTGATTCACTCAGGAACGAAATGTCCTCATGTTGCTCAGAGACGCAAAACATCTCTGTGACTTTGTTTGGCATTATTTTTTTTGTTGGCAAAATAGAGCACTACAGGCAATATAGTGTTTAAAACGTAAGTATCTTAATATTAACTTCTTGTTTATTGAACTGTTGCATAAAATCAGTAACATTTGTAATCATGCTGATTTTAAAGGTGAAAATCGGCACTCTTTGTATGATATTGACTAACTTTCTTATGAAGTATGGGGAGGTGCGTGTGGTGCACAGAGAAAGAATGAGACAATCAACATGAATGGCGCTAGAAAACATAGCTAACTTAGGGACATCATAACTTGCCACCATATTGATTTTCAGTCCTAAATATCCTGCGTCCCAATGTCATACTATCCACCCATCTGCCCTAAATAGTACTGAAAAGACTAATATTCACATAGAATTTAGATGGGATAGCTGGTGCACCTTGGACACAGCTATGTCCAGGGTTTATCGGGTTGTGCGTCAGTAATAATGGTCCGTGGGGAATAGGGCTGTCAAAATTCAAAATTCAAATTTTTTACTTAAATATGATCAATATTCGAATTATATTCGAATTTAAAAGGCATAATTTCAGTTAGGGGGGAAAAAAGCTTTTGGCTTCTCTCTTCAAAGCATAATAAAATAACACGACTATCTTTGAAAAAAGTGCATAATGTTTAAAATAATGTTTATAAATCTTATATAATTAGTAAAGTTGCTTAAACAATAAGAAACAAAACAGAATCATGCATGTACAGTATCACACAGAAGTGAGTACACCCCTCACATTTTTGTAAATATTTTATTATATCTTTTCATGTGACAACACTGAAGAAATTACAGATTTAGGTTAAATAAAGATGTCAGTCTTTATTTTTCTTCTTTTTTAGGAAACAAATCAAAGAAAAAAAAAACAAATTCTACTGTTCCTAATATTCTGTATGTTGCTCAAAAACAAAATATATTGTGTACAGTGGAAAAAAATATATATTTTTTTTTACCCAGTCATTTAAAAATAACACATTTTAGAGATGTAACGACAATACCGTGATACAGTGCAACTGTGATATTTTTGCTTAAGGTTATCATACCGTCAAAATCTCATACCAGCCCATGCCTAGCGCCATGCTGAAGTTCAAAACACACTTCTAGTCACATGACCAGCAACCACACAACACTAGAGCTGCATCTCAAGCATAATGGACGCCGACCATGTGGGTCTGAAATAAGGGGGCCTTAACTTCTAAGAACATCCATCTCTGCCTTGCTGTTCTTGACCTCCACCAGCTGAGCATGACAACAAATCCTACGAGGTTTAAAAGAAAGCAATTTGACCTACTAGAATGAGGCCACAAGACCACCACAGCACCCTCTCCTCTCAGTCCCCCATTTTTTATCTCCCACTCTTTCAAACTCTCCCTCTCACATCGGTCCCGTGAGCCCCAGCCCTGCTGATTGTAGACCCCCTTTGTGTGCTTACAATAGGTAGAGAATCCTGTCTCCTGGCAACACATCCTTCTGAGAATGCCAGAGAGGGGATGAACGAAAAGGGGGAAGGTAATGCAGATAAAGAGTGAGTGACACAAACAAAAAAAGTGGGGGAGGCTGAGTAAGAGGAGAGTAATGGTTTAAGTGTGGACAGAGAGAGAGTGAATGTAAACAAAAGACTAAAAGCTATGAGGTTTACAATCAATAAATTGCAGACCACAATTACAGCCATTTGAAGATGAGAAACCCACATTATGTCAAAGTTTAAAAAACAGACCTGGGTCCACAACCTTAATAAGCAGCCACAAACTAGACTAGAATAACACAAACAGGAAATGATGAATTGAAGGTTTAAGGATCTTTATGCAGAAATGTTTACACCAATGCTGCCCTGATGTTGCTTGGTCACGAGTTTAGCTTGTTTTCAAGGAGCAGTATGACCCATGAAAAGCACAGCAATACAGTCAAATGAGGACATGCACTCTCATTGCCAAAAC
Source organism: Sinocyclocheilus anophthalmus (assembly GCA_018155175.1). Taxonomy (NCBI): domain Eukaryota; kingdom Metazoa; phylum Chordata; class Actinopteri; order Cypriniformes; family Cyprinidae; genus Sinocyclocheilus; species Sinocyclocheilus anophthalmus. Next base: position 378,615 of record JADLZN010012118.1, on the reverse strand, counting down.
TTAATCTTTTTAAAATAACTTATTTTCTATGCACATGCAATCCCCTACAAACATCACACTAATCATCCTAGAGTGATTAATTCCAAATAAAGCTATTCAAATAATCTTGTGGAAATTTCTGTATTTTTTCATATCACTATATGTATTGCAGAAAAACTAAATATTGCAATGTTTTTCCAATATTGTACCAGCATAGTCAAAATACACTATAAATTTGCGCAGGCATGTCTGAATGTTTAAGAAGGTAAGAAAAAAAAACTGAATGAGTGTGATGGTGTCAACAGGATTGACGGCAAGTGAAGGACATTTATCAATTATAAAACAGTGATAAAATCATGTGCGTCACAATTCCATTTCCACAAGATATCTGAGCCACACACAGGAAAGGAAAGGTCACTCCTGTGTATATGACATGCAACAGGAGGAAGATTCCCTCTGGTGTACGGACAAACAGAAAACGGTTCATGCATTTCAAAAGCTAACAGGATTGTTCTGCATATCAGCATGTGAAGCTGTTTTGCATGCAGTACAGCAAAGCTTGAACTGTAATTAGGTTGTCATACAAGGAAGGCTGAGTACACTCTTAAATTGCAAACTGAGCGCTCTCTCTCTCACTCACATAAACTCTTAATTCAGAAGCAGCAGTGGAGTGGGAGTTATTTTGGGGTTCTGACAGTACAAGACAATGACAAAGCAGAGTGTGACGGCTCTATAAAGAATCATGGCATATGTGGCACATTTTCCAGGATGGGCGGAAGGAGTAATAAATGCTGATAGTTCTTATTTAAAAATACTGCAGATGCCAGCTAGTCACAAAAAATAAATAACAACAATTCACTCCTCTACATAGCATCACAATCTCTCTGAATTAATTTGTTAGAATTAATACAAAACAAAACATCTTCCTACAGACATCATCTGGATTTAGCCCAAGTTTGACCTTTACAGTAAAACAGCTGAAATTATGAGCAAGTGGTGTAAGAGCAAAGAAACGAAAGTAGAAGATGAGCTTATACATTTTCTGTCCATTTAACAATTATTTTAGACTCACCCCGTCCTATGAGCCCTCAATTATTCCAAAATCATGAAAATAAAAAACACCACACACTTCAGCTCTAGAATTTATACTATAGTTCACAGTGGTGCTGCTAATATTGTTGGGTCGTGTATAATAAATTGCTAATTCATTATCTCATTTGTAAGTCATTTTATGATAAAAGCATCTGCTATTATTACATGTAAATATATGCATCCTAATGACATTTCAGCAACAGTCCTGTTACCAGATATGCTGAACTAAACAGGAAAGAGGTCAGTAGCTAGCAGTGAGAAGCATACTGTCATCAGCAATGAGAATCTCTGACTTTTTGAATCAGCCCCCCTCTGACTCTCTTTCTCATGTCCTCAAGGAACAAGAGGCAGTTTATTCATCATCTTATAGGTGCCTGTGCCAATGGGCCATTACTCTAAGTTCTCTTAGCATCTGCTTATCATCAGCTCCCTCCTCCGCTCCTTTCACTGCCCTTCAGACAAAGAGCTAGTGACCTTTCCTCTCCTCTCTACTCTACTCTGCTCTGCTCCCTAACCCTGAGACAGACGCAGTAATGAATGCAGAACCATTTACATTTTCCCTGGCCACCTTTAGGTCACTCACACTCTCCCTCCCCCACTACAAATAGTGCAACACTTTCCCATAGTTGAAATCCCCTTTGTATATGGCTAAGACACAGACTCCTACACTTTACACTGGAAATACATGATTTGGCTTTCTACTGCATAGGGATTCAAACTGCATTTTTCTGTGTGCCAGAGTTATTTAAAGAAGAGAAAGACAAATTAGTAGCCCATAATGACTTGCAATGCATTTTGTACATACTGCATTTTAAATGCTTTGAATTATTATTAAATTATTAATAATCAATTTGTTTCGGATCAGAATTACAGATTGTAATCAGCTAATAACCCCTGTTTTTTTGCTGAAACAAGACCAGAAAAGCTGCCACAAATAATGTGGCAACTGGTTGATTTTGCATTAATTCCTGCAAATTTCTCAAGAATATTTCATTAACAAACAAGCACAGGGTGGAGGAAGTGTAGAATTTAGAGAATGACAAGCGTTCCAGTTCTGCTGAGCTTTTATGCGGGTGAAAATTCCATGTGAGCTTAGTCACAACACATTCCAAGTAATTCAACATTAACATGGGTGGAAAAAACAAAACCACAAGATTAGAATTTTTGAAATTTAGTAAAGAAGCTATTAAGTTATACATGTCTGGAACGACATAAGGGGGTGTAAGCAATGACAGAATTAAAAATTTTGGGTGAACTATCCAATCCTTTTAAGATATCAGATATGATCATGGTCTCAAACACAATCGGAATCCAAGCATGTGTACTAGCAAGAACAAACCCTTTATAATTCAAGTAAACACACGAGGATCATGTGCCTGGTCAGTGCTTGCTGATAGGCCAGTCCAGGAGACAGACTGCTGATTCCATAAATCTCTTCTGTCCACTGGGACCTACACTAATCTAGACATGTATATTTCCACGCAGTCTATCTCTCTCTTTCAATCCGTGTCAAACAAACCCTCTTCGTTTCTAATACACAACTTGGGCAATCAAACGACACACCCAATCGGAACTAAATCCAACAGTTCACTGACCTCTTCCATCTGCATTACACATCAAAACCATTTCCACAACAACTAAACAAATCACAAAGCAGCTTAAAAAATAAACACTGCTCCGTCTCTGGATAATTTTCTGCTGCATGTCTTATTTACGACAAGCAGCAAATATGGAGTGTGAATAAACTGTAATACAAAAAGTAAAAACAACACTGAAGTTTCAGGAATATGGTGTGGGTGTTATTGTGAACAATGTTATTTGAGCAACTGTGATGTCTGGTATAACGCAAATGAGACAGGTGGGAAAAATACTGAATGAAGATGTAAAATTATAAACTTGCTCTTCCAGATTTCTCTAAGGGGAGAGAAGTTGAAAGTGGATGCGTCTCATTTTTGTGTACTTCTAATCTGACAAAACCAGACTACTAACAGCCTTTGATCAGTAACTTAGAGCTGATGTTCACAAAGCAGAACAGAGAGAGGCTGATACTACACACAAAATGTTGAGCACAAGTTAAATTAACTGTTTAATTGAGAGCTACAATACCAATCAAATGTAAAACCGGCACACATAATCCCACCCTCACACATACACACAACGGCTTGAAGTTCTCAAGCATGTCTTTAATGATTTTGGAGGGGCCAAGAGCGCATAGGGCTCAGACTGACAGAGCGTGAATATCATTCTAGAACATTCTCTCTCCTGAACTGAAACTGCTCAATTAAGGATTAAAGCCCCCAACTCGTTTGGCAGTAATGAGGCCTCTTCTCAGAGTTATTAGCAATGGCTGCTTATGAAAGAGAGGGCTGGCCTCAAACTGCCATTGTGCCTGGCTTCTCTACAGCTTAATGTATAGAACACTAGTTGAATTTTGACCACAGCAGGAACTCCAAAAGAGTATGTAGGAGTAGGGCTGTCGCGATAACCGCAATATCGCTATTGACGAGCAAACCGCAGAGGAATGCAAGAAGAGCAGCAACCGCGATTTTTGCGTGTTTTATTTTTTCGTAAGGTTATGCCCTTCTCATTTTACACTTCATGCATGTGGACTGAATATTAAACAAGTTAGTAATGATAACAAACTGTGTACCATGCTGATTTATAAAGAGGCTCCATAGATTTGCACTTAACAAGCCTAAACAGACAGTGACTGAGAGCGAGATCGACTGAGCGCGTGCGATTACTTGCATCTGTCGTCCAGGCCGAGTCATATATATTTGTGAAAATAGGTTGTCATGTCCAAGGAAAGCGAAATCTCTGTCTTAGCATCGACGCATAGCTGGTCAGCTGAGCCTTCTAAAGTGGCACTCAAAGTTAAAATGATTTCAACAGCGTGTTTCATTTCGTCTCTATGAATGAATGAATCAGCGTTTTTGAACATGTAGCTGAATGACAGTCCCTTTCCACCACCTTGCGGCGCAACACTGTAACTGCACTGACTGACAGCCCGTCTAGAACACGCGCAGGTGGAAATATCAATAGAAAGTCTCTTATCCAGTCAGATTAGAAGATCAGATTACAACTAGGCAAACTGTTATACATATAGGCTAACAATATAGGCTGACGATCTTATTGTCCGGTTTATGTTCTGTTATGTGGACCGTTATTCTGTCATTCTCTTCTGTTTACTTCACTTACTGTTTCAACGCTATTTGGTACTTATGATATTTATGGACCCTGTTAGGGATATGTAACAAATACCACACAAAATATAATATAACTTATTATAATCAGTGATGCTGTCTACACCATAGATATACAGTGGGTATGGAGAGTATTCAGACCCCCTTAAATTTTTCACTTTTGTTATATTGCAGCCATTTGAGGCCAGAGACGAGAAAAAAAAGGAACAAAGAAACAATATAAAATTATAAAATAAAAAAAAAACAAATCATTTAAGTTAAATTTTTTCCTCATTAATGTACACACAGCAACCCATATTGACAGAAAACACAGAATTGTTGAAATTTTTGAAGATTTATTAAAAAAGAAAAAATGAAAAAATGAAATATCACATGGTCCTAAATATTCAGACCCTTTGCTCAGTATTTAGTAGAAGCACCCTTTTGATCTAATACAGCGATGAGTCTTTTTGGGAAAGATGCAACAAGTTTTTTTTGGGGATCCTCTGCCATTCCTCCTTGTAGATCCTTTCCAGTTCTGTCAGGTTGGATGGTAAAGTTGGTGGACAGCCATTTTTAGGTCTCCAGAGATGCTCAATTGGGTTTAAGTCAGGGCTCTGGCGGTGCCATTCAAGAACAGTCACAGAGTTGAAGCCACTCCTTCGTTATTTTAGCAGTGTGCTTAGGGTCATTGTCTTGTTGAAGGTAAACCTTCGGCCCAGTCTGAGGTCCTGAGCACTCGAGAAGGTTTTCGTCCAGGATATCCCAGTACTTGGCCACATTAATCTTTCCCTCGATTGCAACCAGTCGTCCTGTCACTGCAGCTGAAAAAATCCCCCACAGCATGATGCTGCCACCACCATGCTTAACTGTTGGGACTGTATTGGACAGTGTGATGAGCAGTGCCTGGTTTTCTCCCACATACCGCTTAGAATTAAGGCCAAAAAGTTATCTTGGTCTCATCAGACCAGAGAATCTTATTTCTCACCATCTTGGGAGTCCTCCATGCGGGCTTTCATGTATCTTGCACTGAGGAGAGGCTTCCATCAGGCCACTCTGCCATAAAGCCCCGACTGGTGGAGGCTGCAGTGATGGTTGACTTCTACAACTTTCTCCCATCTCCCGAATGCATCTCTGGAGCTCAGCCACAATGACTTTGGGTTCTTCTTTACCTCTCTCACAAAGGCTCTTTTTCCCTGATAGCTTAGTTTGGCTGGACGGCCAGCTCTAGGATGGGTTCTGGTCGTCCCAAACGTCTTCTTTTTAAGGATTATGGAGGCCACTGTGCTATTAGGAAACTTAAGTGCAGCAGAAATGTTTTTGTAACCTTTGCCAGATCTGTGCCTTTCCACAATTCTATCTCTGAGCTCTTCAGGCAGTTCCTTTACCTCATGATTCTCATTTGCTCTGACAGCACTGTGAGCTGTAAGGTCTTATATAAACAGATGTGTGGCTTTCCTAATCAAGACCAATCAGTATAATCAAACACAGCTGGAATCAAATGAAGGTGTAGAACCATCTCAAGGATGATCAGAAGAAATGGACAGCACTTGAGTTAAATATATGAGTTTCACAGCAAAGGGTCTGAATACTTAGGGACCATGTGATATTTCAGTTTTCTTTTTATAAATCTGAAAAAATGTCAACAATTCTGTGTTTTTCGGTCAATATGGGGTGCTGTGTGTACATTAAGGAGGAAAAAAAATTAACTTAAATGATTTTAGCACATGGCTGCAATATAACAAAGAGTGAAAATGTTAAGGGGGTCTGAATACTTTCCGTAACCACTGTATATATATATATATATATAAGATATGTATGTATATGTATGGCGATAATACCGCATACCGCGCTATTGAGCCACTCAAAATTACCGCAAGGGAAATTCCCTCACAGCGACAGCCCTGTGTAGGCGACAGAAAAAAAAGTGTGCAGTTTCAGAGCAAAATATGGCATACCAATTTATTCTGATGCGCGAGTTCACAAATCCCTTGTGTATTAACCTTGTCACCATTCTAGGGAATCCTAGAAAGTTTTGTTTCCTAGAAAGGCTATAGGCACGTCCCAGCACTGATTATATCTCAAGCAAACGCAACTACTCAGAAACAAATCTATTAAATGATCATCCATCTGCATGTGCAATTTAATTAATTTAACAAAATAATAGGCCAAATTTGAACTGTCCAATAAAATTAGCCAAGCATGCACACTGAAAACTGCAGACACTACAATTAGCAGCTTCAACAATATGCATACATACACAGCTTGCTCATAGCATGAAATACAGACTACTGGACTGTAATATTATCAAAAATGCAGATAAGCCAACAGACACACTCACAGATGTACACTATGAAACTAGTGTTTAATAATTTACTTAATATGATATTATCGGCCGATATGAGACTGTCGTCGATATACGAACTATTTGGGGGGTGCCGATATGCCGCCGATATGAGTTTTTTTTTTACAGAACATATAATGCAGATAAAATGCTTGAAATGGTGTAATTACTTAGTTTGTTCAGCAGAGTGCGCTCCATTGTTTGCTACTGGCGACCTGGATGAAACGCTTTAAAGTTTAAGTCAATGGAAAACCATTGAAACTTTGAACGGCCATATCTCCGTAACGGCGCGGTGAATCCGCACCAAATTCGGGGGATCTCTTCAGCTCAAGGAACCCTCTCGAACGCGAATCGAGTGTACGTCTCGAGGCCCTCTTTCGAATGAGACCACCCCCGCGTGGATAACCCCCGGGGTTCGGGAGTTACGGGTGGTTAAATTCGCGGTCCATCTAGCGATCCCGGGGGGCTACCGACGCGTGGAGGGTGGAGTTCGAGAGGGCGCGCGAGCTGAAGGGATCCCCGAATTTGGTGGAGATCCACCGGCGTGTTCGCGAGATAGTGACACCAGTCAACACTTTCACTTCAGTAAGGAGGTTTCTTGTTCAGGCAGCATTCACGCGTTGTCTTATTCGACCGTAAGTGCCCTGCGAAGTGGACTTCACATGAAATTCCACCATGATTCCAGGTTACATTCAAAGGGCATTTAAGTGCGCAAGACGTGAATTTATATTATATTTATTTACAGAGGTAGGGGAGAGGGGGCACAAAGTAACACTTTTTGACTTTCCCAGTTTGTGTAAATCCACATGGGGTTCAGAGTATAATTTTTTTATCTACAGTATTTTTACACTTGTCTAGTACAAATGTCGCTTTGGTTCATAATTACAGTGTATACGTTTTTCTTTATTTACCCTCAAAAAATGGAAGTGAAATGTGACAACATGCCCCGTAGGTGGAACACATTGTAACATCTGAGGGGCATGTTGTAACTTGACCATATGACAGCTTAAAATCTTATCTGATCGAATGAAAAAAACTATACTATAAGACAAACTAAAATATTTTGTTAATAATATATATATATAAATATATATAATATTATACATATTCATATATATAATATATAAGATATTTATTATTTTTTCAAATAAAATAATGGCGTTTTTTAATAATTAAAAATAATCTGATTTTGGAGTTGACAATGAACACATTACAACCATGCTTGGGACGGCCCACATAAACGAGCAAAAATGCTTACATGTCTTGAAATAATAATTTCTAAACATTAAACATTGACTGTCAGTCTTTATTCACCTGTTTCTCGTTGTTTCTCATTAAAATTAATTAAAGTAAATAGTGTAAAATACATCGCTAATGTCATAGAATAGCAAATTGTAACGCAGTGTTACATCGTGCCCCATCTGCACAACTGGAATTTAAAAATGGTTAGTGTCTTCTGATAGTAATCAAAGCATTAAAAAACTATATGAACTGATAAATAACAGATTGGAGATCAAAATAATAGCAGATTTGCATTATTTTAAATAAATACTAAAAACTGAGATAAAAAAATTTACTTAAGCCAGAATTTAAATTTTACTATGGTAAAATAAATATTCAAACCACATGTTACAACTAAACCCCCGTTACTTTGTGCATCGCACTCATCAAAAGTTTATTGTTAAATTGTTAAATGCCCTTACATATCTCTGTCACCATTATAAGTGTTTGATCATCACATTTGAGTGATCATTGCAAAAAATGTGTTTATGTATATATATTCTGTTTATACTGTATTCTATCTATAGTACCAGTCAAATGTTTGGACAAACGAATGGGAAAGTGTCCAAACTTTTTGACTGGTACTGTACTTTTGGGGGGGGTTGGTATAAACAAATATGCTCGAATTCGGTGTGCCTTTTTTACTCCCTAATATCGGTATCGGTACCAGCCCCAAAAAAACACATATCGGTCGGGCTCTAATGTGATCAGCAGGAAAAACATCACAACACTTTCTGTGAGATCTGACTTAAAACATGTTGTAGTAGTTCTTGCACTTTTAGGTGGATTCATAGATGTTTCTAAGCAACTAAATTTAATTCCAACTTAATTCAGAATTGTAACCAAAATCATCTTATAAAGTATTGTTAAAAAGTTTGGGTTCAGTAATTTTTTTTTAAAGAAACTAGAGTAAAGATATTTATGATGCTACAATCTTGTTTTTCAAATAAATGCTGTTCTTTTCAATTTATCATTTTCTATTCTTCAAAGAATCTGAAAAAAATAAATAATAATCGAGCAGGCAGCACGATTATTATCACAATGTTTATCTAAAAGTGCTCTTTCCCTTTAAACCTAGCCAAAAAGCAATGTGTTGACTGTGAAACACAGTAGACTTTAATAATAATATGCAAACATTTTCGTGTCAATCCATGTTCATATTTACTACAATGTGCTGTCACTTTAACTCAGCGCTTGCAGCGCAGCAATAGACTCGGTGCGGAAACGATCTCTGCACTGCTGCAGTGCAGACGCACCGCTCCTGAACGCACTGCCGGGTGTGCCAACAAGCTGTGTGTAGTGAACGCTTTAATCCGTAAACATGAGCGCGGAAAAAATACGCACAGCAAACTGAGTAATGTGAACCTGGCATTATGTGTGCGCTGCAAGTGTGCATGAGCGTACGGTCTCCAGGAGAGCGCGCGAGCGCTGAATGGTTGAACACTGGCAAGAATTAAAAAGTAATGAAATTTATAAACTTTAGTGACGATGTGACACTGCCTCGATTGTGCAAGTGACAATTCCTGTGTCAACTGTGCAGCATACAGCTCGCTTATAGACAGAGGCGATGTGTGGTGCCATTTGTGTATTTTGAGATAGAAAGAGAGCGCGCGCGTGCGTGGTGACTCACTCACGCGGTTGATATTTTTTGTTTTTTCTGAATGACATCTCAACGAGGTTTCAAATTACTTTATAAGATTTAATGAAGATAGGAAGGCGAGTACCTCACCTTCAAATATTTTTTTCACCCGGACCGGACGAGACTGTGTTTTTGTGTTAGACCCGGTCTCAGCCTGTGCTGCCAATCTCATGAACGGTAGCAGCTTGAGATCAGTTTTTGGAGATTGGCATTTTTAGAGACCGCCGATCAATCATCCCAATGTGATTATCGGCCGATAGTGATCAGTAGCCGATCAATCGGAGCACCCCTAGTGTTTAACTGGATACTCGCCAAGACAGGCATTTTGACATAATTTTGTATGTATTTGAACATTTTGCGCAGTTAGCCACTCATTTTGGTATATTTGTGGCTCACAAGCTGTTTGAGACCACTTGTGCGCTCCACTAATATAGATCACTGGTGGTGCTCGCGCATTTGGTATAAGCGCGAAACCTGCGGGAATGACTAAAATAATGCGCAATACAAGCACTATTTGTTCGAAGCACTAAGTGTTCGTCTGGTCAGAGGAGAACTGGCCCCCCGACTGAGCCTGGTTTCTCCCAAGGTTTTTTCTCCATTCTATCACCGATGGAGTTTTGGTTCCTTGCCGTGTCGCCTCTGGCTTGCTTCGTTGGGACACTTCAGTCCAGCGATATCGTTGACATTATTGCAAAGATATTATTTAAACTGAGTTGGATGTTGACATCACTGAATTCAATGATGTCTTTAACTGAAAAATTTGTGTTTATTGTCATTTTGCATTATTGACACTAATTTCCTAATTAATGCTGTACAGTTGCATTGACACAATCTGTATTGTTAAAAGCGCTATATAAATAAAGGTGACTTGACTTGACTTGACTATTTAACTGGAGCGAATAGGACGTGTGTGAGAGAGAAGGGGTCGTCGGAGAGATGAGAGTGAGAATGCGCAGCTGACGTTGTTGCTTGTGCCGCTGGTAACAAAACGGATCGGCGCGAAAACGGAAAAAGAAGTGAGACTGAACCGGCCGGTCACGAGACCCGGGCCGATCATGAGGAAATCGTCGATTCGATCCTAGAAACTATCGATCGGTTTTGAATCTCTTAAATGTTTTTGGACTGGTACGTACTTGGGTCGATAACGGAAGTACCAAATAAGATTCAGGACAAATTATACTGTTTATCGATATTCTTGCTGTTTTATCTCTGTATACTTCAATGTTAACAACGAATTAGAAACTGTTGCTTGTCATTTCCCGTCAATGAATTATGCGCATATATGAGTGTGTAATAGGAACGAGGAGGCAACACGAGTAATATGAATGAAAAATTACTAACAAACACAACATCTACATCAAGCCATGCGCTGTATTATGTCAATAAAAGGTTGATTCAGTAGCGTTACACTGCGCGACACTGTACTTATTCGCAGTCACAAAAGTACATTATTTGCGTGTGATTTAAGGCCTTGCCGGTAAAACGTTTTATTCGCGTGCTGTTCTAACACGTGCTTATTCAGAGCGCATATACCCGAAGTGTCCGTACACTAAAAGGCCAGTCAAACAGTACCTGATTACTTAGTTATCGTCTGATTCCGCTAATACTGTCAAAAACACACAAAGCTTACATATAAACACAGTTGGTTATGTCCAAAGTGAAAGTAAACAGTTGAGAGAAAAACAGATGCGTGCAGCTCTTAAAGCGGCAGTACTAAACATGCTGCCGCTTGTCATTAAAGGGATAGTTCACCCCAAAAATTAAAAATCTTTCATATTTACGCCGTCATGTGTACCAACATGTTTAATATTGTTATTATTTTTTAGAAGTATTTTAAAGAATGTGGGTGACCAAACAGTTGCTGGTACCCACTGACTTTGATAGGAAAACAAATATGAAAGTCACTGGGGACCAGCAACTGTTTAGTTTCCCACATTCTTCAAAATAACTTAGTTCAACAGAAGAAGAAATCAGTAAGGTTTAAAACAACTGGAGGGTGAGTAAATGACGACACAATTTTCAGTTTGGGTGAAAACTATCCTTTAATGTTAATAAAATAAAACACAGAGAAAAATAACTCACTGCTCTTGACTGAAGAACTTTGATACAGTTACTAAAGTTCAGCAGTAATAAAATAACTTGAAATTTTCAACAACTTTTCACTTCATATCTTTTGGCACCAAAAAGTATCGATAAGTACCGGTATCGATAAGCAGTATTAGTATCGGTATCAATAAAATGTAAACGATACCCATCCCTAGCCATCACAAGAATAAATTACATTTTAAAATAGAAAAATATTTTAGGTTATTATTATATTTCACATATACTGTTTTTTATTTTATTTCTGATCAAACAAATGCACCGGTGAGCATACAAGACTTCTGTCTTCTGTCAAAAATACAGATGTTAAAAAAAGTAACAACCCCAAACTTTTAAACAGGAGTGTATATCATAGCTCATTCATAGTTCAGACTGCATGTGGTGGGGTCATGAGGTTGGGACAGACTGGAGGCAGATGATGAGTTGTCTTATACAGTTTCTCCTGCAGAACCAGCCAGTAGTCCTCAGAACACAGGCAACTAGTTCACACACTCGCCCAAAACCTTAACAAGACTTAGTGGGAAAAGATTTGCTTTACAGATGGTGGAAAAATGTGGAAGCAATTATTCCATGGACAAAGAGTTTAGTTTAGGATTAAAACTGTGGGTGTTTTTCAGACACAGCATCTGAACATTTTGCCCCAGGCTGCAACAGTGTTTTATTTTAATCTGCAGAATATTGTATTTCCAATAATGGATCCACTGGGAGCTTGGACAACTGTGAATTTGATAAACTGTGTGCCTGTGAAAATCAATGGCACTTGACAATAGATAAGTGACATTGTCTGTATGGGCACAATGCCATTACCAGCACTGCACTGAATGCGACAGACCTCAACAGATCCAGATCTAGCTCTCGATTGCTCAAACATGTTCTACAATCCATACCAAGTACAATCAACATGCCAGTGTCTGCTCAATTTTTCAAGCATTTTATAAAGTATTATAATCTTTATTACACTACTATTGTTAAGGAGTTATAAGCCATGAAACAAATGAACTAGCTATGAGTAGGGATGCAACAATTATAGATTTTGTTGGTACGATTATTGTCTGAGGAATAATCACGGTTTTACGATTATGACGATTATTATGCATTTATTCATTTCCCAAAATTACTAATGTATAAAATCACATGAACACTCTTTAGATATTAAAGTGTTATTTATTGCTGGCTTTTGAAACAGAAATAACACAGTAACCAACAATACAGCACAAAATTATAATAAAAAATACAATCTCTCCCATTGGAATTAAAAAAGTGAATTTGTCTGTAAAACCTGACCAGTTGCTCTTTTAAAAATTACAAATGGAATAGATCACAAAAGTATTTAATGTTTTCAGTTTGTACATTCTTTACATTTCTTTTGGACCTGGGGTAGAGAATTTGGAAACATGGTGAAAAAAAATATTGTTGGTTTTTACTTATGAATTACTAATTAATCATTATACTTACTACAACAGGGATAGTAAATAACAACGTTAATGAAGTAGCCTATTATTAATATACGACTAATATACTTTATTTGTCCCACAGGGGAAACTGTTACTAATGATGGAAATAAACTGAAATATTGTAATCAACTGTCATCCATACGTAGCCTATTCATTTTAATAATCTTTATAATAATTCATATGATTTTACATGTGGCCTGAGAAAATCATGTCTATTATTTTGGTTGTGAGATCGGAGATCGCGCTGCACACGTGTACAAACATTCAGGAGGACACAAAACTTCTTGAGAATGCTGGCCCCGGACTTTTATTAATAAAATAGATTAAATAGCCTACTGGAGAGACGAACAGACGCAGGTAGGCTAATCCACATAGGCAACTGTCACTGTAAATATTTTACAGTAAGAGTAAAAGACAAAGCCATAAAGCATTGTGAATGACAAATAAAACACCAAATTGAGAAATAAAAACTAGTGATTAAAAGTTGTTGGACTAACTATTTACAATAAGATTTAATGAATTACATAATTTACAGTGCTCATGAGTGGCAACGAGAGCTGTTTTGGCACAATTTCCCTGCCTCAATTCTCTGATTGTAATGTTGTTTTCCGATAGGGAACATTCTGCTTTTAAAAAAATATTTAAAAAAATTCAATTCGGCTAATGGCCTTTAACGAAAGAATTGCCATTGATTAAACAACCTGATAGCTTACAGTAGGGTCTGTCTCTAAAAGGTCTATAAGCTATCATAAAAAAAAGTTGACCTATGGAGAAAATGAATGGAATTTTTACTTTTGGAACCTGACTGATGCACTCTATAATCAATTTAGTGTAAGCAACACAAAACTATAACATTCCAGTAATAAATCAGTGAATCTTTCTAGTTTTGTTGTTTTGGTGCAATGCAACGAACAATAAAAAACCCCCCCCCCCCCCTCAATAAAAAATAAAAATAAAAAAAGTATCTCTTCTAAGGAATTGTATATTAGTTTAAAACTTTATAGAGCTGTTGTTCAATCTAATTCTGTTGCCTGGCTACCAAATGCAGGCTTTAGCTTTTCTTTATGAAAGAGACAGCAGGACAGTAAAGATAGGACTTTAGGCACTATCAGTTCACACCCAGCCCTGCTGATAAAACACACTGTGCCGACTCCACTCAGGCCAATCCGTATGGACCTCATCTCTGCAGTGAACATAGTCTCAATTGATAGTTTTCACGTGACATCACACCCTTATAGGAACGCCCACCTGGAGGGCAAAACGAAGCATTGCTCCACTGACCACCAGTTATTTTTAAGCAGATTGCATTAAGTAATAATATAGTAAAACGCAGATATTAAACAGCGAAATTCAGTAAACACCTTATTGATTATGCATATTTTCCACAGGCAAGCAGATGAACCCAGAATATAAACACAATGTGCAAAGTTTCACATTAAATGGTTTCCTATAGAAAACCATTACAAGGAAAACACTGAACCATTAAAGGGGTCATATGATGCGGTTTTAAAATTTTTCTTTCTCTTTGGAGTGTTACAAGCTCTTTGGTGCATAAAGAAGATCTGTAAAGTTGCAAACACTGAAGTCTCAAATCCAAAGAGATATTCTTTATAAAAGTTAAGAGTCAGCCACACCTACCTAAAACGGCTCGTTCTAACACGCTCCACATACCTACGTCACTATCCGGGAAGATTTGCATAACACCGCCCAAATTCTCACGCAAAGAAAGAAGGTGTAACTTTTATTGTCGCTGTAGTATTGTTGTTGCCGCCGCCATGTAGTGAAGGCGCTGTGTATCTCGTTGTGAAAGCGAAACTACGAAACTTACTTTGTGTGTGGCTTTCCAAAAGAGGATGATATCTGCTTCGTCATGCTTGGAGCTGATTCGTGCTGGTTGCTGAGGAAATACAACCACTTTGCGCTGTGGATCACCAGATCGACTTTCACCGTCGACGAAGCGGAGTCCAGCCCAGGGTCATCACATGTGGTTACCGCAAGCTCACTCTAGTCGATCTGCGGCCGCGCCGTCTCAAGCCCCACCGCCGCCGCTCACGCAAGGGGCCGCCGTGTGGACGCGTGTTCGCGTTGTGAAAGCGAAACTATTTAGTTTGGTCTTCCAAAAGAGAATACGACTAGAAATCAGTGGTTAAGTTGTATTTACACACTGTTCCAGAACACTTCAACCCAAAAATACAGATGTGTGCAGCACATTTTATAGAGGACTGTTTACAGTCATCTAGATCACCTGGTAATGAATCGGCCATTGGCTAGTAAACTTTTTACATTACTTGCCAGGACTGATAAAAAAATAAATAAAATAAATAAAAAATAAATATATATATATATATTTATATATATATATATATATATGTATGTATATGTATGTATATGTAGTTTGTTTGTAAAATGGCACAGTTTTATAAATTATCTGAAAGTACACTCTTAACATCAGTCAGTCAAGCATTATAATATGATATCAATATTATTAATGATGAACTTCAGCAATTAGAATTAAAACTTGATAACCATGTATGACTGCATATTAGTCATTTTAACTGAACTTCGGACTGGTGGTGGTGCTTTTTGGTCATTCGGTGTTTCTGTAAAAAAACAAAAAAAAAAAAAAAATGGGGAGAAGAAAAGGAAAAACTAAAAAAATACTGATAAGATAATAATAATACGAATTCTACTAATAAGAACAATATAAAATGCACCAAGGATTAACGAGCTGCTGGTTTCATGAATATTAATACGGTTGTGTGCGTTCGCTCGAACTGATACGCTGAAATCAAAACAGGGACGATAAAAGGTGAGCACCAGCCAATGAGATTGTAGTTTGCGCATTAGTTCCGCCCACTAACAGGAAAACCCGGCAGTTCTTAAAAGCTGAAGAATTCCAAAGGAACTCCGTCATTTTGACAGCAAAATACAGCAAAGAATATCGTTTACATGTAGCGCGCATAGATAGCGCGTCAATTCTCTCTCTCCCTCTCTCGCTGCGTGTGTGTGAAACAAAGCGACGGAGAGTCGTGCACCTTCACACTGAGTTAGGGGTACGGTAAAATAAAAGGCAGGTGCTTTGCACATCCATCAGATAACGAACAACAGCACAGATTCGCTGGCGGAAGCAGTGAAAATATTCGAGCTAAACTTTATACTTGGCTACAACTCACACACTGGCGAGGAAAATCTGAGAATTTCGTGCAATGGCTAATATTAGCATTATTTAGTCGCCAGAGTGAAGAGTTAGTTCAAATACTAAATCAGTACTGATCCTGGGAGAGTTGACTACAATGACGGTTGTTCTGACTCACAGATTGTAAGTATGTTTTTTATATTTAAAGAGTTTTTATATTTTTTATATTTAAAGCAAATTTTTTGGGCATTGTAGAGTAGGGCTTGTTGTTTGTCAATTCTCCGATCACAAATGCAGACAGGGTTTTATGTTTACGCAGCGCGATGCAATGCAACGCAACGCGTAAAAAGGACAGTATAAGTCATTATAATCCATAATTTATGTCCCCACTGGATGCAACGAATGCCTCGTTTATAATGGGTTTTCATGTTTTTGAATCATCGCTCCGGCCTGACAGGGCATCATCACAGTATGTTAAGGGGTGTAACATTTCCGTCACACTCTTGAGGTATTCGGCCAATCATAGTGCACTGGATAGCTGGCCAATCACAGCACACCTTGCTTTTCAGACCGATGAGCTTTGTAAAAATCAACGCGTTTCAGAAAGGCAGGGCATAGAGGAGAAACAATAATGTAAAATATGTGGAAAACAATGTGTTTTTTTAACCTGAAACCGCATAAACACATTTCATTACACCAAATACACAAAATAATGT
This sequence comes from Sinocyclocheilus anophthalmus, assembly GCA_018155175.1. Taxonomy (NCBI): domain Eukaryota; kingdom Metazoa; phylum Chordata; class Actinopteri; order Cypriniformes; family Cyprinidae; genus Sinocyclocheilus; species Sinocyclocheilus anophthalmus. The sequence goes on along the minus strand of JADLZN010012118.1, from coordinate 361,689 downwards.
TCTTTTTAGCAATATCATATGACCCCTTTAAGTGGATTGCGTTCATATTCCGGCCTCATCTGCTTGTCTATGTAAACTGTGCATCATTAATATGGTGATTACTGAATTTGATCTTTTAATATTACTGTTTTAAATATATTAAGGCACTTTAAGTGTTTTTACAACGTTTTGTCGCACTGTTTAATGATTGAAATATTGTTGCGGGTGCTTAATATGGATTGCAAATGGCCAAAACTTGCATTTTGTTCACATATCTTTGTTTTTATTGTTTTGAGAGGTTGGAAACAGATGGAAAATTGACAGGCTTGTGCTGCAGTTCTATGGATGTTTTGCCCTCCAAGTCTTAGAGCCGGTCACATGACTGAAAGCTATGAATATGATGAGAGCGATCTCAAGCATTACACACCAGCAATAAAAACAAACCAGCAGGTGTGTTGAGCACACCTCCATTTGCTTAGCTCCCTCAGGCTCAGCAAGTGTGTCAGGGTCTATTACTGAGGAAAAGACAGATGAAAAGAGGAAGAGAGAAAGAGACTCTGAAAGTCAAACATTAAAGCTGATGCCATTTCCACACAGCAAAATATTTTATGATCAATCCATAAAATTGTTTACAGAAAAAAAAGCTTTACCTGGTGATAAAAAAAGATAGAAAGGAAGATAGATCTCTTTGGATTGTTTCGACTATAAAAATGGCTCTATTATCAGGAGAGCGAGAGGAGAGAGTGGAGAATCTGGACTGTAGAGATAAAAAGTGTAAAACTACACTAATACTTGCCACTGGATGTGTATGAGTGTATGAACGTGATATAGCAGTAAGGTCTGCTTTCAAAAGCACTGAATACGCATTACACAAGACTGCTGTAGGGCACAGCACATTGCGTGGCACCATACACACATTCATAATACAATCTGTGTTTCTCTCAACATCCAACAGGCAATGGACCAATCAAGTTGCAAATGGATCACAGTGCATGAAATTCACGTTGCCTTTGCTTTGAATTCAAAGGTCTCTCTTAACCAATCAAAGAGTAAGTAACATTACAGAGGGGGAACCTCCTGCTACTGCAAATGCAGAGATTCATGTGTGCCTGTTTTTCTTTTACCATATCCCAGTTGTTTGTTAACAACAGCTTGCCATCCTCCACCACACCTCCTTTAATTGTATCATTAATTAAATGCAGCACCATTCCAGGCAGTCGCTACATAAAATTACTTCTTTATCTAGGAATATCTGGCAGAACAACTATTTTTGAACTTGAGAATCTTGTAGTCTTCTAAGCTTTTGTGGGTAAGCATAATTTCCAAATACATAAACAACCTTTATAAACAACTAACACTTGCCACTGGATGTGTATGAGTGCATGAACTACAATATGGATACTCATTGTGATCTATATTGCTTTAATGCTTTGAAAAAGGAAAGAATCTAGTTTGTTGTTATATAAAAACTGCATTTGATTTAATTGATGTTTGGAGGACAATATGAGGACAGTGTAGCGGTGGAAGCCTTCTGGGTAGATTCTGGCTCACATCAGTAGTACTAGCATCCGGCTCACACCTAGACATGTTTGTTTAACAAAGCCACATTCACCAGACCAGAAAACACACAGATGACCTTTTCACAGTCAATATTTCATTCTAAAAATAGATTACACTCTCTAGAGCAGTGGTTCCCAACCCTGGTCCTGGAGGCACCCCAACTTAGGGCTGGACAATAATTCGATATCAATATGTATCGCGATATAATTTTTTTCAATAACGGTGATATGATTTTTAAACACATTTCCGATATTTCGATATACATTACCAGTTGTATCACTCTAAAAGCGCCTCCTGCTGGCAGAGAATGAGTTTTCATTTTAAATAAGCCCCCGTAAATGGCGCATCATGCACGTGAGGTTATCTGACGGAGAGACGCAAAGCAGTTTAAAGCAGAGTCCTGCACGGCTGCTGTTAGGTAAACCTGCATCCGCAGTAGCTACACAACAGAACACCCGACCCGTTATCCGACAGCAGCCAGCACCCATTTAATTCTGTACCCGACCCGTTTGACATCAAGACAGCGACCTGAACCGCACCTGCATTAAATAGGCTACTGCATCAGTAAGGCAAAATTATTCGTTTTCTCATGTAACACAAGCAATCACACCAAAATAGTCATTTTAAGTTGGTGCTTTGAAGAGAAATAGACAAGCAGCGCAACAGAAGAATGATAAGAACGCGCATCCTTCCTGTATACAATACAAACTTTTGCCTACATCTTGTGAACAATCTACCAGGCTATTTTGAACAAATGTGCATAAACCACACGCTTATAATTCTTCATAAATGAAAAGAACATATTTAGATATGACTTTACTGTTAAGTGCCATTGTCTCCCTTAAACTCTGCAGTGTATAGGCTATGCGGCCGTTAGTCCTTTACAGAAGCATTAAAAATAAATCTTAAAAATAAAATGATATAGGCTACAGAAAGCGAGCAACGAGTGCTCCCGAGCTGTCATTCACTTCAGCTGCAGAGCGAATGGCTAGAATGCGTAACGCTGCAAATCCAATGTTGAGGCTCCGCTATTATTATTGCATTTCATCAGTCCCACTTATTTATGAGCGTTTGTTCTCGGGAAAGTGAGCAAGACACGACAGTTACAGTATCATGATTATAGTTAAATAAGATGAAAGACATAGGCTATAATATAAAGAAATTAGCTACATTTATTTTCAAATTAAATATCACAACACACATTTATCATTCAGTCTAGTGCGTTTTACATATAATGTAAGCGCAACTTATGTAGATTTAAAAAGGCATGACTGCTTCATTTTGGTGTGTATTTGTATACTTTTACCATCCAATCAATCTCAACATGCTTTAACTTGGTGTCGCTATACGTTTGCATCACTAAGGTTAAATTAGCCTAAGTCTTTCTTTGGCCTGCGCTCTGAAGTGTATCTGTTATAATTTAATAATTAAGACTTTAATTACTAAAAACTAAAATATATAAAAAACTAACTAGAATGTGTTCACAAAATTAAAAACTAAACGAAAAAATAAACAAAATATTAATGAACTAATAAAAAGAACTAACTTTATTGCAAATTTGAAAACTATATATAAGAATAAAACGAATTTAAATTGATGCAAAACTATAATAAACTTGGTCTCCAGCCCATTCCAGTTTTGTTGTGTTATATATATCATGTTTTTAAAATAAGTGTCTTCTGCTCACCACGGCTGCATTTACTTGATTAAAAATACAGTAAAAACAGTAAAATTTTGAAATATTTTTATATTTAAAATTGCTTTATATTTAATAGAGTTAAATGTCATTATTCCTGTGATCAACATGGGTAAATGTCAGCATATTCTCCAGTCTTCAGTGTCCCTGAGCATCAGCAATTCATTTAATATGATTTGCTGATTATCAATATTTAAAACCGTTGAGTAATTTTTTTTTTCTCAGGATTCTTTGATTGAATAGCAAAGATCCAAAGATACGATTTATCTGAAAATACAAAAACTTGTAACATTATACACTATCCATTCAGTATCATTTATGTTAATTTTTGGAAGAAATTCTAGAAATCATACTTTTATTTAGCAAGATGACTTAAAATGATCAAAAGTATGATAAGGCTTTATAATGTTACATAAGATTTGAATTCAGTAAATAGTGTTCAGATCTATATCGGAATTAGATCGTCTCGACCGAATGAAGAAAATATATCGTGATACAATTATGACAGTCGTCCCGCCTACCCCAAACAAGGGCGTTGTTGCATGTATCCTTAAATCAACAACCCTGAGCAGGTCTCAGCTCATTAGTGGAGAGCTCCAGACTGAACTGGGGTGTCAGAGAAAGGAGATATGCAAAAATGTGCAGTGTTGGGGTAGGGCTGTCGCGATAACGGCAATATTGCAATTTGCTATTGACGAGCAAACCGCAGAGGAGTGCAAGAACCGCAGCAACCGCAATATTTGCGTGTTTTATTTTTTCATAGGGTTATGCCCTTCTTGTTTTACACTTCATGCATGTGGACTGAATATTAAACAAGTTAGTAATGATAACATACTGTGTACCATGCTGATTTATACAGAGGCTCCGTAGATTTGCACTTAACAAGCCTAAACAGAGAGTGAATGAGAACACAGAAATTAAAACACAGAAAGAGAAATATCTGAAACATTGGACAAAAGCAACAGCTCAACAAAGTAAATTAGAAGGCTATCTGTCTCGTAAACAGAGAATATAAATGCAGAATACCTAAACACAGTGCAGACCCCTAAACTAAGAAAAGTCCTGACCATGTACAGACTCAGTGACCATAACCTCACTATAGAGACAGGCAGACACAGACCGACGTGGCTACCAAAAGAAGACAGATTGTGTCCACACTGCACACAACATGAAGTGGAAACAGAACTGCACTTTTTAACAACATGCCCTAATTATACACAAATTAGGGAAACATTCTTCCCCCAATTCACAAACCAGCACAAAGACTTCAACTAGATAAAACAAAAGGACAAACTGCCATACATTCTGGGAGAAACCTCAACAAGCTCAAACCTGGCTGCAAGGTACGTCAAGTCCTGCCATGATAAAACGACAAGCAGTAGAACAGAACCACAAGTCACAGCCGGAAGAAAACACTGGACAACACACATAAACTGACATGACAGGATCCAGTCCTTCTCCTGTCTCTTTATTAGTACTTTCATTTTACTGTATACAGATATATAGACTCTATATGCTATATACTTCTACTCTTATGTATATTTGTGTTAAATGTCTATTTAAATGTTTCTATGCTTTGGCAATGTAAAGATACTTTTTTACCATGCCAATAAAGCTACTTGAATCTGAATCTGAATCAGTGAATGAGAGAGAGAGAGATCGACTGAGCACGTGCTATTACTTGCGTCTGTCGTCCAGGCCGAGTCATATATATTTGTGAAAATAGGTTGTCATGTCCAAGGAAAGCGAAATCACTGTCTTAGCATCGACGCATAGCTGAGCCTTCTAAAGTGACGCTCAAAGTTAAAATGATTTCAACAGCATGTTTCATTACGTCTCTTTGAATGAATGAATCAGCGTTTTTGAACGTGTAGTTGAATGACAGTCCCTTTCCACCACCTTGTGGCGCAACACTGTAACTGCACTGACTGACAGCCCATCTAGATGCGCGCAGGTGGAAATATCAATAGAAAGTCCCTTGTCCAGTCAGATTAGAAAATCAGATTACAAATAGGCTAACAGTATACATATAGGCTAACGATAGCCTAAAAATCTTATTGTCAGGTTTATGTTCTGTTATGTGGACCGTTATTTTGTCTTTCTCTTCTGTTTACTTCACTTCCTGTTTCAACGCTATTGGTTTCGGTTTCGTTGTCTTCTGAATATGACCTCGTTAGTTATATCGTAACCACACACACACATATGTATATACAGTGGGTATGGAAAGTATTAAGACCCCCTTAAATTTTTCAATCTTTGTTATATGTGCAGCATTTGCTAAAATCATTTAAGTTAATTTTATTAATCTCATTAATGTACACACAGCACCCCATACTGACAGAAAACACAGAATTGTTGACATTTTTTAAAGATTTATTAAAAAAGAAAAACTGAAAAATCACATGGTCCTAAGTATTCAGACACCCTTTGCTCAGTATTTAGTAGAAGCACCATTTTGATCTAAACCCTTTTGATCCATGAGTCTTTTTGGGAAAGATGCAAAAAGATTTTCACACCTGGATTTGGGGATACTCTGCCATTCCTCCTTGCAGATCCTCTCCAGTTCTGTCAGGTTGGATGAAACGTTGGTGGACAGCCATTTTTAGATCTCTCCAGAGATGCTCAATTGGGTTAAGTCAGGGCTCTGGCTGGGCCATTCAGGAACAGTCACAGAGTTGTTGTGAAGCACTCCTTCGTTATTTTAGCTGTGTGCTTAGGGTCATTGTCTTGTTGGAAGGTAACCCTTCGGCCCAGTCTGAGGTCATGAGCACTCTGGAGAAGGTTTTCATCAAGGATATCCCTGTACTTGGCCGCATTCATCTTTCCTCGATTGCAACCAGTCGTCCTGTCCCTGCAGCTGAAAAACACCCCACAGCATGATGCTGCCACCACCACGCTTCCCTGTTGGGACTGTATTGGACAGTTGATGAGCAGTGCCTGGTTTTCTCCACCCATACCGCTTAGAATTAAGGCCAAAAGTTCTATCCTGGTCTCATCAGACCAGAGAATCTTAATCACCATCTTGGAGTCCTTCAGGTGTTTTTAAGCAAACTCCATGCGGGCTTTCATGTTTCTTGCACTGAGGAGAGGCTTCCGTCTGGAGGAGCCCCGACTGGTGGAGGGCTGCAGTAAAGGTTGACTTTCTACAACTTTCTCCCATCCGACTGCATCTCTGGAGCTCAGCCACAGTGATCTTTGGGTTCTTCTTACCTCTCTCACCAAGGCTCTTCTCCCCGATAGCTCAGTTTGGCTGGACGGCAAGCTCTAGGAAAGGGTTCCTGGGTCGTCCAAACGTTACTATTTAAGGATTAGGGGAGGACAGGCTCTTAGGAACCTTAAGTGCAGCAGAATTTTTTTTTTTAACCTTGGCCAGATCTGTGCCTTGCAACAATTCTGTCTCTGAGCTCTTCAGGAAATTCCTTTGACCTCATAATTCTCATTTACGCTGACATGCACTGTGAGCTGTAAGGTCTTATCTAGACAGGTGTGTGGCTTTCCTAATCAAAAAAAAAAATCAGTATAATCAAACACAGCTGGACTCAAATGAAGGTGTAGAAACATCTTCTAGTTGGATGATCAGAAGATATGGACAGCACCTGAGTTAAATATATTGAGTGTCACAGCAAAGGGTCTGAATACCTAGAACCATGTGATATTTCAGTTTTTCTTTTTTAATAAATCTGCAAAAATGTCAAACATTCTGGTTGTTCTGTAATATGGTGTGCGTGGTACATTGAGGAAAAAATTAACTAAATGATTTTAGCAAATGGCTGCAATATACAAAGAGTGAAAATTTAAGGGGGTCTGAATACTTCCGTACCCACTGTATAATATTCACTATAATATTATACATACTATCTAAAGATATACATTTAACATAACCTATATATATATTTTATATATACACACACACACACACATATCTATAGATATATATATAATATATAAATAAAATAAATGTATGGTGATGTAATACGCGCTATTAAGCACTCAACATTACAGCAGGTAAACTCCCTCACGCAAAGCTATGTTGGGGTGCCTCCAGGACCAGGGTTGGGAACCACTGCTCTAGAGAACCAACATTTTATTTCTATGAAATTAAACCTGCAAATTTGACAATTTCAGATAATGAATTCATCAAATAAAAGTCACCGAACGTAGAAATATTCCTAAAAAAAAGCAACCTGCTTCTCAACCTCAACTGCCCATGTGCTTTGAAAGTCAATAAGCCCAAACAACATGCATGTACATTGGCAACACACAAAACAATACAACACCTGGCACGTTTCCCCCTTAGCTCGGTTAGTTTGGGCATATGTGAACACTGCAATTGCGCTCGGATCCGCACCAAAGCAATCGGTCTGAGATCGCCTGAACGAGGTGGTCTCGGCTCGATTGAAAACGAACTCTGGAGCGGTTTGGTTATAGTGAGAAAGCAATCCGATCCAAAAGACCAACGAATCAGACTATATCACAATGTATGATGCTGGGTAATTAGTTCCGTGAAAAGCAGTAGACGATGTCTGTGGGTGAGCACGTCTTCACCATTCAAAATCAAAGCGCACCTTTTCATTTTATGCCATCTTATTGCTCTTCGTAGTAGGTGCATTTTAACAATGTTTTCCCGACGAATCCCGGACTCCTGCTCAAAATGATACATTAATAAATTAATATAATGACAGCTACAAAAATCCCAACAATAAGCCCTCGAAGCTGTTCCAGAACTTTGACCAATGAGGGGACAGTTTACTCGCACGTGACTTAATTAACAATTTTGGTCAGTTTAGAAACTTTGCCGTGTGAAAGCGAACCGCACCAAGAATAAAAATCAACATTGTAATCATTTTAATCCCTGTTTCGGAACAAAGCAATCGATCTACAGGTGTGAAAGCACCCTTAGAAGCTTCTCAGACATGCATCTAAAAAGGTTAAGTCAAAAGTGGTCAAACAGACAGACAGCTGCCTCTCAGCTTAAAGATCAGCCAGGGTCAGACAGGCAACTCAGCTCAGTAATCCCAATGAAAGTGAGATTTCTTGCTGAGAGTGAAAGCCTGTTAGCTGAGATCAGACACTCAAAGAATCAGAGAGAACTTGTGTTCAGAGCCAAAACACCAAAGTGGTCATATACCAACTTCTTGTTTGACCAAGGCTAAAATAAAAACCTAAAATTCATCAAAAGCTGAAAAATAGTTTACTCAAATCTCAATTAACATGGAACCTTTTTAAAACACAATAGGTAAGATGTGTGCGGCAGAAACAGGCCCAGTATTAATCTTCATTTAAATCATGCTGCAAAGCATATTGAATAAACAAGTCAAGCAGAACGACAGCACGGCTTCGCAAAAATGACATGTCAGAACACTATACGGTGACAAACGTATCTGATGAATTCGATTTTACAGAAATCAAACCTGACATTTCATTTGAAATATTCAACACTGTAGCTGAGAGCATTAAAAAAAACAGTTATTTTATTTTGTAGGCCTGGAATGCTTAAGGCTTCATCTTGGGTGGGTTCTGCAGGAAAAAAGTGCACGAGGATGTTTCTATGATGCTGAAGGAATTCATATTCTCACCAGTAAAGAAAGTGGGACAGATGCATATGGCTAAAATACGCTCAGACGACAAAAAAGTTTTATTTATTTAGGATGCACGAGAGGAAAAATTATCATTAACCTTCTACTACAAAACCTACAAACAGTTAAAGTTTTTCAATGTGCTATTAGGCTCTAGACTAGAGCAAGGGTGTCAAACTCATTTTCACTGAGGGCCACTTCAAAATTATGGCTGCCATCAAAGGGCCAGTTGTAACTGTACGACTGTACAAATGTTACTATTCCTTAACATTGTTAAAAAACTGTCTCTTTATTTTATTATTACTTATTTAAGTTACAAATATTGCATATGCATTTGCACAGATGTAAAACTATATATTATTGCTCTGTGTTATTTTAACATAAATCCTTTTAATTTATCAGGTTAAGAAATCCAAATTACTTCATAAATCAAAGTAAATAAAGACAAGTATCAAACACAGGTCATTACATTAACCTTGTTAAAAACTTTGTTGCATTTATGGTACAACAAATAATTGTGAGCTGCTAAGAACGTGTGACAGATATGGCATTTAACAAAACAAATTAGCCCTGTCTCATGAAAGTGTGTATAGCACGATTTTCTGTTTCTATTTGGCATACGATTTATATGCAGAAATTGACAAAAATAAATAAATATTAAGGATGCACCCATGTATCGGCTGCCGATATCTATCGGCCGATTTTTCCTCAATTTACAACCATCGGCATATCGGCTATATAAAGAAAAAGGCCGATATAACAAACCGATAGTTTATTAATTAACTGCGTGAAGGCACTGAACTGTATAATGTCTGTTGCATAATCCTAGCGCTGCTGTCTGCACTTTAATGCTAATCAAATAACAAAAGACAAAAGATCGCACACTATTCTTGACTAAATAACTTTTGTAACTTTCATAAGTGTAGCGGACCTCATCTGAATGATGACCAAAACTTTACTGATGTTTTATTAAGTTTAATGCGTCCTTTTTCACTCCAAAAAAAATCACCATAAGAGCTAAACAAAACACAGCACGAGAAGTGCACATTAAACTCTCTCTCAGTTGCATTATCATCAACATACAGCGAATTACACAAAACACTTATTACAACTAACAGTAAAGCAATATATACAGATCTCATGCCTTTTCAGGGGGTGCTTTTTAAACACCCATAAAACTGCACAACTTCAAAGCGAAGAACTGCATGCTTTCATTAACCATATAGCTGCTCCGTAGACTAGAAAACCCATCAAAATAAGAGTCCTGGTAAAGGAGATCTCATACATATTTAAACTTACAAAAAATATTAAAATGTATACAAAAACAAATTAGAAGATTAATCCTAATAAAGTCACAAGATTCATATGTATTTAAAGGGGTCATATGATGCGACTTCAGTTTTTCCTTTCTCTTTGGAGTGTTACAAGCTCTTGGTGCATAAAGAAGAGCTGTAAAGTTGCAAACACTAAAATATTCCACATCCAAAGAGCTATTTATAAGTTACAAGTTAAGACGCCCTCCTAAAACGTCTCGTTTAAACACGCACCCACATGTCTATGTCACTATGTGGGAATATTTGCATAATGCCGGCCAAATGTTCACGCAAAGAAATAAGGTGTAATTTTTATTCTCGCTGTAGTTTTGTTGTTGCTGCCGCAATGTCGTGAAGGCGCTGTTTGTTTCGTTGTGAAAGCGAAACTACTTTGGTTGGCCTTCCAAAAGAGGACGATATCCGCTTCGTCATGCCTGGAGCTGATCCGTGCTGGTAGCTGAGGAAATACAACAACTTTCCACTGTGGATCACCGGATCGGCTTTCAACATGGCGAAGCGGAGTCCAGCCCTGGGTCGTCACATGTGGCTGCCACAAGCCCTCCGGACGCTCCTTCGTCGATCAGGCGTCTAAGCCCCCGCCAGCCTCGCTCATCAAGGGCCTAAGATCTCTAGGCCCGACTCACTCAAGTCGGCCTCCGCTCACTCAAGCCGGCCTCCGATCACTCTAGTCCGCGGCTCACTCTAGGCCTCCGACCACCGCTCACTTAAGGTGAGTGTGTGACGCTTTTTCGTTGTGAAAGCGAAACTACTCTGTTTGGCCTTCCAAAAGAGGACACGACTACAAATCAGTGGTTAAGTTGTATTTACAACACTGTTCCAGAACTGTTTAACCCAAATATTCAGATGTGTGTAGCACATTTTATGGAGGACTGTTTCCTATTCCTGGTAGAGTAGACTACAATGCCGGGTGTTCTGACTCACAGACTGCAAGTAAGTTTTTTATATTTAAAGAATTTGCCCTGATGATTCAACCGCGAGGTTTGAGCAGTGTAGAGTAGCACTTGTAATTTGTAATTTCTCCGATCACAAATGCAGACATGGTTTTATGTTTACACGGTCCGATGCAATGCAACGCGTAAAAAGACAGAATAAGTCATTATAATCCGTAATTATGTCTCAACTGGATGCAACGAATGCCTCGTTTATAATGGGTTTTAAATGTTTTTGTCTCGTTGCTCCGGCCGGGACACGGCATCACAGTATGGTAAGGGGCGTAACATTTCCGTCACACACTTGAGGTATACAGCCAATCACAATGCACTGGATAGCTGGCCAATCACAGCACACCTTGCTTTTCAGACCGATGAGCTTTGTAAAAATCGTCGCGTTTCAGAAAGGCGGGGCATAGAGGAGAAACAATAATGTACAGTATGTGGAAATGTGTTTTTTGAACCTTAAACCGCATAAACACATTTCATTACACCAAATACACAAAATAATGTTCTTTTTAGCAACATCATATGACACCTTTAATATGCTATAGGCCTTGAGTTTGACATGTGCTCTAGAGAATCTTGCTAAAGTAAATGTCAAATCATTGTAAAGGCTATAAAGAATGAAGCGAAATGTCAAAGTTCTGATTTTAAAAAGGTACAATGTGCCTCTGTGTGGGTGAACAAAGGACATTTCAAATATGTGTTTGTATTTGTGTCAGATGAAAGCACACCAGAGAAAAACAGTAAATCTGAGGATTACAGAACACCTAGTGCTGCGTAAATGCATCACTTTATACAGAATGAAAAGGGAGGGGGGGAAGGGGGAGGGAAGGGCAAAGGGGAAATTGGGGGGGGGTTTGCTTGAATAGGGTGGGAAGGGAGGGAAAAAAAAAATTTAAATATTATTATTAAAAAACAAAAAAAAAAAAACAAAAACGAAAAAACAAAAAAAAAAAAAAAAAAAAAAAAAAAAAAAAACAAAAGAAAAAAAAAAAAAAAAAAAAAATAAAAAAAAAAAAAATAAAAAAAAAACAAAAAAAAAAAAAAAAAAAAAAAAAAATAAAAAAAAAAAAAAAAATACAAAAAAAAAAAAAAAAAAAACAAAGAAAAAAAAAAAAAAAAAAAAAAAAAAACAAAAAACAAACAAAAAAAAAAAAAAAAATAAAAAAAAGAGAGAAAAAGAGAGAGAGAGTGCTCTAAAAGTACCGAGATGGCAAAAAAAAACAATTCCTTGTGATACTAGCACACAGGAAAGAAAGGGATGAGAGAACGACACCGAGAAATGATGGCCTTGTGATGTGGCCATGAATTAAACATGAATCCATTAAGACACTTAACAGCTGGCTGCCATAAAGCATTTTTTCAGAGGAACTTCTACAGTAGCAGAAACCATACACAGCAGCTTTATGGCATCACACACACACACTTTACTGTATATGCAAAAGGCTCCCTTAAAACAGGCAAACCAGAGACAAATTTCAGTATAAAGGACTTAGGTTAAATTTCATAACTACTGCATGGGTAAAATAGGATTTATTTGTTCACAACAGAACAAACTCCACTTCAAATGTTACTGTTTGCCAAGTACCATGAAAACACAGCTCATTATATCCAGAGGCAGTCTCCAGGGAAACAATGTGTTCTGCAGTCACACATGTTTTTTTTCTCTTTACCTCTGATTTTTTTCCCTCTGAATCTCGATATCGGTCTCCTTCATTAAGCTCTCTTTAATGTCCGCTGGCTTTGAGGAAAATGCTGTTGCACATACAGTTACTGACTAAGGCTGCAACACACGATTATTTTGATAATCGATTAACGATTATTAGAACGATTAATCGAATAATCATTGATTATTTCGCTGATTAATCAGTAGACATTTATTGATTATTCAGCTTTTGCAATTAGTTAAAATATTGAGTTATACATATTCTAAAAAATAAATAAAGGTAATCACTTCAGCTTTTGAAAATCATAATATGTAATAATTACAGTTATACAGTTAATTAATACAAATAAATAGATGACAGAAAGAGAAACTCTCTTATTCACCATTTAATTAGCTATATTAAAAAGTAGCTGAATGACACATCATTCGGCCTAAAATCTCTATTTGTAAGTCATATGGATAAGAAACAAAATAAAGGTTAAGTGATAAGACGTTTTATTTTTGGATACATCTCTCACAATCTCTCTTAAAATACCTTATAGTGTTATGATAATCAAAACAGTCCTGAGCTAGATCAAGCTTTGATCTCTGGAAACCAAACTTAATTTTAATGAAATGTTTTTTTCCCCACTCATGAAAGGATTTTATATTATTAAATAAGGAGCTAGCTCACATTGAGAGCTGCTTATTAAGCCAAATCAAGTTGTGATTCTAACTGAAAGCGAAACTGACTCTGGTTTTTCATGTTTAATACTGTAAAGCTGCTTGATTTAAGGCTATTGCATAAAGTACTATATAAATGACCGTGACTTGACTGGATTTTACTGGAGTACTGAACTGCAGAGCTCGTACAAACATCCACATCGCTGTAATCAGATGCGTTTTAAACTACTGCTTTCTCACCGCTGTCAGTTTTTTATGTGTTCATTTTGTTATTGAGAGGAAAGCGCGCAGAATATATTTACATATTCATCCAAAAGCCACTCAGCAGCCTAGGTTCGGCCTTGGGCTTCTCTTGAACTGCATCAGGAGAGCTGAATTATAGTCTTGCGCTACAGCGCCACACTGGTCAAACCGCATTATTGCAGGCTCTCATTAGGTCATATGAAATCAAACGACTACTCGACAACAAAAATATTTGTCGACAATTTTTTATTGTCGACGTTGTCGATAATGTCGACTAATCGTTTCAGCAGCTCTATTCTGACACACATGAAAATAAAGGATCAGAATGCGTAATTGCGCTCTATATTCTTTTATGTTTCTAATGACTAAATTTGGAATTAGGGCTGCACTATAATCGCATGCGATTTTTATGTTCATCTTGTCAGTAAAGCCGGTTCTGTAATCAGAGTTTTTGCAATGAAAGGAGCCTGTCTAAATGCTGAGGGAGAAACACCAGTGTGAAGGAATGTGTTAATGATGTGAGTAGTGTTGTCAACAGACCCGGTACTTCGGTACCAAGATGGTACTAAAAAAAATGAAAACGTTACTGTACCAGGTTTTTTTAAGTACTGGTGGTACCGAGTACTAGGGCTGTACGATATGGCCCAAATTGATATCACGATATATTTCTTAATTTCGTTCGATACGATATAATTCCAATATCGATATGAAAACTATTTATCTGAAATATAAATTTTTGTAACATTATAAATGCCTTTATCGTCACTTTTGATCAATTTAAAGAATCCTTGCTAAATAAAAGTATACATTTCTATAATTTCTTTCCCAAAAAATAATAAAAATTATACTGAATGGAATAGTGTATAATGTTATAAAGCTTTTTATTTCAGATAAATGCTGCTCTTTGTCATCTTTCTATTCATCAAAGACTCCTGAAAAAAATTACTCAACTGTTTTAAATATTGATAATCAGCAAATCAGCTTATTAAAATGATTTCTGAAGGATCATTTGACACTGAGAACTGGAGTAACGGCTGCTAAAAATTCAGATTTGCCATCACATGAATAAATTACATTTTAAAAATACATTCAATAGAAAGCATATTCAAATAGAAAATGTTTCTAAATTTTACTGTTTTTGCTGTACGTTGGATCAAATAAATGCAGGCTTGGTGAGCAGAAGAGAATTTTTTAAGAAACGTTAAAAATCTTGCAGTTCAAAAACCTTTAGTTTTGGTAGTGTAGGCTGATTATTCTTATGTATTGAAACAAATGTTCTTCAGCCAGAAAAAAGGGTATGAAAATTGCTCCGAGTCGCTGCAGAAAACAAAAAAATTGAACAGCAAAAACTGGAAATGTTGCTGGAGACAGTCTTATTGTAAATGCAAACTCATTCTCCACCAGCAGGAGGTGCTTTTAGAGTGATAGAACTAGTGGTTTCTCCAGTAACGGCTGTAATCAAAGCAGCTCCACTCATGAACGCTTCTTTATCAGATAAAAATGAAAATGCATCCGAACTTTCCTGAAGACAGTCCAATTCCCTTCAGGATACATTCATATAAAACACCCTCGCCACTTTTTGATTTTGAAACGTGCAGTGCTCTTGTTTATTCAACGAAGTCAAACGCCACAAATAAATAATTGTATGGGAAACACTGGTAATGTATATTGGAAATGTGTTTAAAAATCATGTCACCGTTATTGAAAAAAATTATATCGCATATTGATATTGAAATATTGTCCAGCCCTACCGAGTACCCGTCAACCCGGTTCTTGATGTGCTATCTGAAAGGTGCGCAGATGCGCTCTTTTCATAAAAGCACTGAGATGTGGCGACATCAAAAGGAAGAAACACACCAAACTAACCAAACACTTTAAAGACACCCAGATCAAATGAAAGAGTTCAATCAGGTAAGTTTCATTTTAATTTTTATATAACCCAATTCCAAAAGTTGGGACACTGTACAAATTGTGAGTAAAAAAGGAATGGAATATTTTACAAATCTCATAAACTTATATTTTTATTCACAATAGAATATAGATAACATCAAAATGTTGAAAGTGAGACATTTTGAAATGGCATGCTAAATATTGGCTCATTTTGGATTTCATGAGAGCTACACATTCCAAAAAAGTTGGAACAGGTAGCAATAAGAGGCCGGAAAAGTTAAATGTACATATAAGGAACAGGTGGTGGACCAATTTGCAACTTATTAGGTCATTTGGCAACATGATTGGGTATAAAAAGAGCCTCTCAATGTGGCAGTGTCTCTCAGAAGTCAAGATGTGCAGAGGATCACCAATTCCCCCAATGTTGCGGCGAAAAATAGTGGCGCAATATTAGAAAGGAGTTTGTCAGAGAAAAATTGCAAAGAGTTTGAAGTTATCATCATCTACAGTGCATAATATCATTCAAAGATTCAGAGAATCTGGAACAATCTCTGTGCGTAAGGGTCAAGGCCGGAAAACCATACTGGATGCCCGTGATCTTCGGGCCCTTAGACGGCACTGCATCACATACAGGAATGCTACTGTAAGGGAAATCACAACATGGGCTCAGGAATATTCCAGAAAACATTGTCGGTGAACACAATCCACCGTGCCCTTCGCCGTTGCCGGCTAAAACTCTATAGGTCAAAAAAGAAGCTATCTAAACATGATCCAGAAGCGCAGGCGTTTTCTCTGGGCCAAGGCTCATTTAAAATGGACTGTGGCAAAGTGGAAAACTGTTCTGTGGTCAGACAAAAGTTTTTTTTGGAAAACTGGGACGCCATGTCATCCGGACTAAAGAGGACAAGGACAACCCAAGTTGTTATCAGCGCTCAGTTCAGAAGCCTGCATCTCTGATGGTATGGGTTTTGCATGAGTGCGTGTGGCATGGGCAGTTTACACATCTGGAAAGGCACCATCAATGTTGAAAGGTATATCCAAGTTCTAGAACAACATATGCTCCCATCCAGACGTCGTCTCTTTCAGGGAAGACCTTGCATTTTCCAACATGACAATGCCAGACCACATACTGCATCAATTTCAACATCATGGCTGCGTAGAAGAAGGATCCGGGTACTGAAATGGCCAGCCTGCAGTCCAGATCTTTCACCCATAGAAAACATTTGGCGCATCATAAAGAGGAAGATGCGACAAAGAAGACCTAAGACAGTTGAGCAACTAGAAGCCTGTATTAGACAAGAATGGGACAACATTCCTATTCCTAAACTTGAGCAACTTGTCTCCTCAGTCCCCAGACGTTTGCAGACTGTTATAAAAAGAAGAGGGGATGCCACACAGTGGTAAACATGGCCTTGTCCCAACTTTTTTGAGATGTGTTGATGCCATGACATTTAAAATCAACTTATTTTTCCCTTAAAATTATAATTTTTTTCAGTTTAAACATTTGATATGTCATCTGTGTTGTATTTTGAATAAAATATTGAAATTTGAAACTTCCACATCATTGCATTCTGTTTTTATTCACAATTTGTACAGTGTCCCAACTTTTTTGGAATCGGGTTTGTATTTAGATCAGTGTTTTTCATACATTGATTTATTTGTGGCGGCCCGCCACAGTATCAAAACTGACCGCCACAAATAGATTTTCCAAAAGGCTTTGACTAAACATGAGCACTGCACGTGTCAAAGTCGAAAACCGGTGCGGGTGTTTTTATATCACTGTATTTCTGATGGAAACTGACTGTCTTCAGAAAATTATAGATGTCATTTTCATTTCTTCTTGCCTGTAATGCCTGATAAGCAGCGTTTGTGAGCTGAGCGCTGCTTTGTGTATAGCCTTTAGGGCTGGGTATCGAGTTCGGTACTTTTTAGGCACCGACCGAATTGCCTCGATACCATCGAGTATCGAAAAAAGTCTTGTCGTTCAGTACCAAACTTCAATACCTAAGGGGTTAATCTCGTCAGTGAGCCAATAAAGGCCCGGGTATACTTCACTTTCCGTGTTCCGTTCCGTCTCGCGCTCAGCCGCGTCCGCACATCTTTCAAAGTATACTCAACCGCGGATGAGTGCGGACAGACGAGCTCGAAACAGGCGCAGTTTGACTTGCGCTCTCTGTCTCAACTTTCACCTCGCGCATGCGCTGTTCTACACGGACCGTCCACGCGGTCTCAAAAAAATGCATGCGGACGGGGTTGCACGGCTGTCCGCGAGCCCTCCTGATGACGAAAATTACGTAATGTGGACACGGACGGCTGAAGTATACTTTGGCCTTAAGCCTGCAGCTCTAGCCGGTGTGTTCGACTAGAAGAGGTGCGGCGCAGATCGATCAGTGTTTGACATTCGCCAGAGCGCTTCGAAAGCACATGGAGCAGTCTGTTCTCTTTAGCTCTCGTGGTACTGTAATAAACCGATCGGTCTGCACAGTCGGTTCGCGTCAAGTTGAACAAACTTACTAGTTTACACCGGTTACACTCAGAGATGTGGCGCACACGTGAGGCTGTAGTGCGAATGCGTCCCAGCCCCCTTAGACGTAAGGCTACATTTACACTGGTGCGTTTATGTTTTAAAATGAAAACGATCCTCGTCATACTGGCGTTTCCACTGCGTTTCAAGCCGGCTTTCCACTATCTCCGACAAGCGACAGACCAGTCAGTCATTCATTTCCAATGGAGAGTAGCGCGGGAGCTGCTTGGAGTTCCGATCATATGCAGATGTCCGTTCACACTACACGATTGAAAGCGCGTGTTATGTGACCATTCGTGCAAACTGTAGCATCATGCTACATAAGACAATAAATAAGATTTATATCCCGCTTTTACTCAAAACTCACTTAAACCACCATCGAGTGTTGTAATAACTTCCGATTGCGATCTAATGTGTGTTTTGGCCATGTAATGTTGCTGAATTTAAATATGTTATTACCTCTGAGTCAGAGCAGCGATCATGGAAGAGAGAACACAGGCAGACAGCGCTGGAAGCTGCTAATGCTCATCAGATCGTGTAAATCAGTGGAAAATGAATAGAAATGATATTTCTGTCTGAGCTATGTGTTTTAAAAACGAACACGCACTAGTGTAGATGTAGCCTAACAGATGTGCAAACTGAAGACTATTTGATCTTTATTAATACTATTTACACTGAGTTATTGTGTTGGTTACATTTTGTTCCTTTGTGCAGTGGCTCAGGAGATGAGCTTTGATGAGTTTGTATAAACATCAATAAGCTGAAAAATAAAACCAACGTTTTTGTAAATACAAAATAACGATACAGAAAGTATCGGTTTTGAAAATTATCTAAAAATTTTTGAACAATACCCAGCCCTAATAGCCGTTACCAGGCAAACCTCTATCTCTACCCCTCTAAGCACCTCCTGCTGGCAGAGAATGATTTTGCATATATATGCCGCCACAAATAAGGGCCTTTCGCACCCTTTGAGGTTTCCAACTAAATTTACAGTACGAAAGTACTGGGACCATTTTTGTTTCCATTCGCACCGTTGCGTGTACTCCGAATTGACGTAAGCCGTCGACAGCGTCGTCCTTTGTGCGCGGCGTTCAAACAACAGAACCAAAGAAGATCAACATTACCACATGAGGATGGAGAACGCCGTGATCGGAGCTGTTTTTGATGTGTCTCGTGGGTTTCACAATAATGGACATGGAAAGTCGACGTATACGCAAAGCGATTGAAAGAACGGAAAGGAGGACTAAGAATCTCCAACGACAACTGGCAGTGCTACATTTGCTACAAGTGCCTGCACTTCAGCGTCTGTCCATCTATCGCTTTTCTCCATACTTGCGAAATAAGTTGAGACAGTGTTTACAGTATGTTTACACTGTGTTTTAAATCATGGCGGGTGAGGGTTTTTTCATACGCGTTTGGCCAATCAATGTCCACTTACGTCACGATTAGTACCAGTTGTGCTGGTTAGACCCGGCTCCACAGTAGGAGCTAATTTGGTTCTCGAAAAAAAGGCAGTCCGATACTAAAATTGCACCCAGTTCCGGCGGTGCGAAAACGCCAAAAAGTGGGTAGTTCCACAATTAGTTCTGGTACTATGAAAAGTTTCCCACGGTGCGAAAGGCCCTATAGAGTGCAAGTCTGGGGGAAACAGCTTCTGTTATGAATATTATTCAATATTTTAATTGAAATTCGGATTGAAATGAACGTTGTTATTAGAGTAGTTAATTGTTAGCATAAGCGCGGCTAACGCTAATAGAATGAGCATTAGAATGAAGTTTCTTTATTAACTATTTAATACTCCTATAACTTTTATTAGGGTAAAAAAAACTGGATGACATGATGATATTTACTATTTTTACATACCAGAGGCTTTTAAATGATTTGTGAATCTAAAATATGTGTTAGAGAATGTACAAATGGTTAAAATTGTTCATTGTTTGGTAATATTGTTATTTATTATTCTATATGAATAGATATATATATTCTTCTAAGACAAATCTTCATTATTTGAATTCCTGAGAAGAATGTTTTTAAAAATCATTGTAAATAACCACTTAGTTACATTTAGTACTTTTTTTTCAGGAACATTACAAGAAGTTCAAAAACAGCCCTCAGGAACAAAATGAAGGCTTATATTGAATCTTAAAAGTTTTTAATCGCAAGATTTTAGTATAATGAAAAGAACAAAAGGTAAGGAAAAAAAGAGCACAAGAAAGCAGAAAAAACAAAATGATGATATTAAAATGCATTGTAACGGTCAGTCATCCAATCACAAGTGGTCATCCGAGACACATTGCAGTTTAAACCCTGTTTGTGATCGTATTTTTATCTAGATCCCCGCTCTCAGACTCTACATCACATTTGTCGGAGCGCAGAGTGCAGCACATGAATACAACTTAATGAATGAAGCCATTACTCTACTTATGAGTGAGCAAGAAAGAAAGTGAAAGGAAACAATAACCGATTGTGATCTTAAATTGTGTGTTTTGGCACAACACAAAGAAGTTTGAATAAATTGTTTTGGTGCGCGCTCTCAAAACACATCCCATAATGATCACATGTCAGGTCAATGGATGGCGAGTAGGCATTCTTTTGTGGTAGTTTGACCACATGTAATTGAAAGTGGATAAGCTCAATGTTTTAAATCCCATTTACACCTGTATCTAGCATAGTCCACCCATGATCAGATTAACAAATACACATCTTAACATGTAAACAAGGCCTATATGTGAGACCGTTCAAGAAACTGGTGATTAGACCCCTGATCATCACAACCCTGAGGATGTTATCACATACATCCAAAACCCACTGCAATGACAGGACAGGCCATACACGCAGAGACAAGCTGTTGATACCTACATTCAAGGTTATACTCAGCAGGTGGGCCTTGCTGATGCTATTTTGCCTTTGTTTCCCAACATCACATGAGAAGTGCAAATATTTGCACTGAAACACGCTGACTTCCTTCTTCCCCCTTTAAAGCATTTAAACTCATTTCACATTCATGCAACACTCACTGTGTCTAATCATAGCTCCAGAAGCAGAACGTAGGAAATTATCATAAAGGCTGCAATGAAACAGTTTGTTTGAGTAAAGATGAGTGCTAGATGGTTGATTTATCAGAAATGCCAGAGCCCAAAAGGTTATTTGTAAAATATTACAAAATATGTTGCATATGAGCACCACAGGCTAAATGTAAAGACTGCAACATGAATCCTCCCTCATGCTGAGAAAATGTCACATAAAGGAAATTGTGCATACTAATGATTATCTATGGAAAACAAATCACTTTTTCCTCCACACGAGGGTCATTTACATATGTAAGAACAGATTACAATTTGCCTTAACATTAGAGTGGAGTTGACTTGAATGCTAATGCCAGAGGAAGCGTGCGTGTGTGTGTGTGTGTGTACAGAGGGGGGTTGATATGAGACAAGGACATTCCATTTTTTTACTTTTCCAGTTTGTGCAAATTAGCTTTTTCTCTTGTGCACTGGCAGTCGATAATGCGTAATGTCTCTCAATGAGATAAACTGCCTAAAATTGGTTCCTACACAGCTGCTTTACTTCTTGCTTCCCTTATTTCTGGAGGAGCTAAATCTCTTTGATAACATAAAACAGAGTGACAAAGTTCTTGTACTATACATTATTCAATTTCCCCAATCTAGAGTATAATCTAATCATAGAGAGCTGGAACGGACTTCTAGCTAGGGCTGCACGATTAATCGAATGGGATTGTTATGCGCATTTTTTTAGTAAAGCCAGTTCTGTAATCAGCAGGAAATCCTCATCATGTGCTTTCAGATGTAGCAGAATTTACTACACAGAGCCGTAGTTCACTGACAAGTTACGACAAAAAAATTTGCAAGAAAAAATTCTGATATCGAAGAAATCGTTCTGCGATTTATGAAAGCTGTTTGCGTAGTTTGTCAGTGAACTACGGCTCTGTGTAGCGAATGCTGTTCCATCTGAAAGCACGTGAAAATACCAAATTTAATAACATGTTTTACTCCAAACTCACGTCATAACGTCAGTCGAGTGTTTGAAAATAATCCTTGTGAGATGTAAGATGATGCGGCTTCTTACACAGAATAAGACATGCAACATATTTCATAGTATTTAAGCAGCGATAAAGGCATTGCCTTATAAATATACTTTATTTTAATGAAATTATAATAATAATAATTAATAATAATAATAATAACTCAAATAAACCGTATATTGCCGTAGTCGTGTGTTTATTAGTCACGTTGAATCAATGAAAGCAGTTGAATCTTCTGTTTATTCAGCTGCAGCGATAGCCATTTTCTGGGTTTCTTCTGCTGGGTGTATTTGGAGTTTCAGTGCGAGAGTGCCCTCTGGTTTTGGATGGAGATTTACTGCTGATCACAGAACCGTGTTTCACTGAAAGTTACACATGACAATCGCAGCTTCTGTCGAATCGCGATCTCGATTTAATTTAGATTTATCGTGCAGCCCTACTTCTTGCATCTGTCTGGAAGCTTTAAAACCATCTCTGAATTTGGCGATGTTTAACTGGCTTTGAGCTCGGCTAAGGCTGGACCAGGCATGAGGTAGATTTAATAGGCTAATCTGAGTAGCAAGTGCCAATATTTGATTTTCCGCTCCAGCTGATTCTTAACCAGACTGATAACAACCTTTATTTTTCCAGTTAATGTGAGTGAGAGAGAGACAGAAAGAGACAACAGTACTGGCACGTTTGAAGTTTCTGAGTAGAAGACCTGCTCAAGTAAATCCCAGTAGACATGATTCCTGCATAGTGAAGGCTCTCTCACTTACTCACAAACACTGCATTCATCTTCGCACAGACATACCAATGTCAAGCTGGCAGGTATAAACACACACATACACACTCGGTCTCTAAGGCAAATATAATCTCACACTGGAGTCTGACCACTCTCTCCCACACAAAACACAAACACGTAAGCCTATACGCCATGCATTAGAAGCTGCATACTTTCAGAGAATATGTTTTTCCTACCAATTTAGATTAAAGAACAACTGTGTTTTTGGATATCAAAACAATTAGTGTTGTTTAGAACGCAAAAACATCTTATATATTTATATTATTATACAATATATACTTCATATCATAATTAGTTTTTATATATATATAAACAAAGCATAAATATGATATTAATTAATAAAAAGAATTATTATTTTATTAAACATAAAGTAATATACAAAAATATTAAATTAAGATCCAAGATTAAGAAAAACTGCTGCATGACGGTCTACTTAGTGAATCAATTCTGAAACATGCTGATTATCTAAGATATAATACAAGAGCTAAGTGCACTGCACACAAACACTGTCTTCGGAAGACCAGGAGGATACAAAGGATCATGTTAACCCAGCCTAACAGTCTCTAAACAGGAAGGACAGGATGTACATTCTAAGTAATTCTGACAGACGTCATCTTTGTGTTTATGAAGACACAATGGAGTAAGATAACTAATACATATTACCAGTAATTCCATTCTCCATTGCTTGGCTTATATTAAAGTATGTCAGGTGGCCCATTTAGTTGACACTAGGGCTGCACGATACTGACACCACCGTTCAAAAGTTTTTTTCTTGCATTCTTTGAATGTAAAATTCAAAAGATCAGCATTTATTTGAAATATTAAAGACACTTCATTACTTCAGATGAAATTAATGCATCCTAGCTAAAGAAAAGTAATGACTAAAAAAAGCAAACCAAGATTTTAAAAGAAACAAGGAAGGAAAAGTAAGAGAAAGTGACTGAACCATATCAATAGTCATGTCAGCCAATTCCTCATTAAATCGGCTTAATTTTAGAGTACTCATTATTCTGTCAACACCATTACAGATGGATCAGACTCATTTCTCAGTTCCAATATGTCAGCTATGTCTTTATGCATAATATTGTTCTATTTTAATACCAATAGGTGCATCATTAATAATAAATAGGAATGCACCGATGTATACCGCTGATATTTATCGGCCGATTTTTTATTTTAAAGCCATCGGCATATCGGAAATAGTATGAAAAGGGCCAATACGATGGTTCATTAATTAACTGCGTGGAGACTAGGGCTGGGCGATATGGCCAAAAAATTATCACGATAGGGCTGGACGATATGGCCAAAATTGATATCACAATATTTTTCTTAATTTCGGTCGATACAGTATAATTCCGATATCGATATGAACCCTATTAAAAAAAGCCTCGTTAACAACTGCAAGACATATAGGCCACAAAAGATGTATGTCTGTGCATACAAACTTGTGAAAAATGAACTTGCCAAGTCTATGACACCTCATATAAAACCATATTATATTTTAGAAGAAAAAAAAAACAGCACAAATAAATTAATGTTCACATTTTATTGGTATTTAGCCTTCATACAAAAAAGAAATGTGAAATCACTGTCAAATAATCGTCTCAGACTCACCTAATTAGTATTAATATCTTTAACTTCAAACTATAGGCTAACATACACTACCAGTCAAAAGTTTTTGAACAGTAAGATTTTTAATGTTTTTTAAATAATTACTCTTCTGCACAACAAGGTTGCATTTATTTGATCCAAAGTACAGTGAAAACAGTACAATTTAGAAATATTTTTTACTATTTAAAATAACCATTTTCTATTTTAAAACATTTTAAAATATAATTTATTCCTGTGATTTCAAAGCTATATTTTTAGCATCATTACTCCAGTCACATGATCCTTCAGAAATCATTCTAATATTATGATTTGCTGCTCAAAAATCATTTATTATTATGTTGAAAACAGCAGAGTACATGTGTTTCAGGTTTCTTTGATGAATAAAAAAAACAGCATTTATTTGAAATAAAAAACATCTGTAACATTATAAATGTCTTTACTATCACTTTTGATCAATTTAAAGCATCCTTGCTTAATAAAAGTATTTATTTCTTTAAAAAAAAAAAAAAAATCATACTGACTCCAAATTTTTGAATGGAATAGTGTATAATGTTCCAAAAGCATTTTATTTCAGATAAATGCTGATCTTGGGATCTTTCTATTCATCAAAGAATCAAAATGTGTACTCAACTGTTTTAAATATTGATAATCAGCAAATCGGCATATGTGACACTGAAGACTGGAGTAATGATCATGAAAATGTAGCTTTGCATCACAGGAATTATTTAAATTACATTGTTAAACTATATACAATAGAATACGCCGTTATTTTAAATAGTAAAAATACTAAAATTGTACTGTTTTTGCGTACTTGAGAAAACATATGTACTATAAAAAAACTGAAATCAAAAATAAATACATCTTGGAGCAGAAGGAATTCTTAAAAAAAATAAAAAAATATGTTATATATATATATCTCTTACTTTTCAACAACTTTTGACTGGTAGTGTAGGCTGATTATTCTTATAGATGGAAACAAATGTGCTTCAGCCAGTATAAAGAAGTATGAAAGTATGAGTGCTGCAGAAAAAAAAAAAAAAAAAACAACCTTGTTGCTGGAGCCGGCTTATGAAAAGCCAAAACTGTCTCCCCCAGCAGGAGGCGCTTTGGTAGCTGGAGATATAGCGGTTTCCCTGGTAACGGCTGTAATCAAATCAGCTCCGCTCATGAATGCTTCTTTATCAGATAAAATTAAAATGCCATGGAAAGTTTTCTGAAGACAGTCGGTTCTCTTCAGAGATACGTTCATATAAAACAAGTACGTGTTTTGATTTTGAAACGGCAGTGTCATTGTTTATTCAACGAAGTCAAACGCCACAAATAAATCAGTGTTTGGGAAACACTGGTAATGTATATCGGAAAGTGTTTAAAAATCATATCACCGTTATTGAAAAAAAATTATATCACGATACATATTGATATTGAATTATTGTCCAGCCATATTCCAATATTTTTTTTCATACGGGTCGAGATCGATAATTATCACGATAAATGTCAAATTTTATTTCTTTCAAGATTTTTGCTCCAATGTGAAAGTTGAAAAACCAGACAGTTAATTGTGGTTTTAAACTATTCTTTATGGTGAGAACATGACAAAAACACAGAACAACAACATGACAAACACATTGTTTTTGAATTCTTTACACTTTTCCAGTCATTTTTTTTCTTTAACAAAATAAATATCTTAATAGAAAAAAAAAAATTTTTTTTAGTTCTGCACGTTCTAATGAGTAATATTGTTTCAAAACAAGAAACAGGTTTGTGTTGCCTGATAATATTAATAATATAAAAAAATGCATCTCTTAGAAATACACATTTGATAGTAGCTTGATTTTGGATGCAGATGTAGATTTATGTTCATTACCAAAATCAGTAATATCTGTAAAAATTGTAGCAACCTCATTTATATATATGGTGAAATGTAATTATTTATATATAGATTAATTAAATATCTTATGTATATTAGATAACCATTGGTCTTCCATAGTAGCATATATTTAGATCATGATAATCACAGTTAAAACCGCAAATATAGCACCTCAATACCATGCAGTTAGTGCTACTAAATCAATGGTAAATTATGGCAATTTGTAAATTAAAATCCTTCTGACTGTATCGTTGTGCACAGTGTTTGTCCTGTTTGTCAGCGCTGTATCATCTGGCAGTTATTTGTGTTTCTTGCTGAATTCAAGAGCTTCACACTGGATCTCACAGCGCTGTGGTTGACCAAGACCTCAGCAAAATTTTAGTGGAACGCATCTGCTCTAGTGAGCTTGTGCCGTGCCGCTGTTTGAACTTTGATCCGAGCGGATAAACGGTCCGTGTGGCGTGATTCAAATGAGTCGCGCTGTTTCGTTCCACCTATGGCGGTTCATTAAACCAAACATTTATCGAGCTCTTGTTATCGTTTATCAAGGAAATTTATATAGCTCGATAATTATCGTTATCGATTTATCGCCCAGCACTAATGGAGACAATGAGTTGCATGTCTGTTGCATAATCCAACGTTATTCTCTGGGCAAAATAATTAAATACTTGCCAAAACAAAATAAAATCTGTACAAAATATAGTTTGTCAGACAGCATAGTACGGCCTATGCAAACGTGACGCTGATGATTCCAAACACTCAGCTGTATATTCATCATAGGTAATGTTAAGTCGCAATGGCAATGCCCCGGAGTTAGTTTATCTGAGGATATGTCACGAAACGCCAATTAAGCATTAGGCCTACATTTAAGTAAAAAAGAAAGGCAGGTAATATGCAGCTTTTTGTGTGTTTGAATGAAACCAGCAAAAATGGCAGGATCGTGTTAGAACATAGAACATGGATTCACAACACACGAATAAGTTCACATCACGCACATTATGCAAGCGTTTCTGGAACAGAGGAAAATGGAATCAAACTAATTGAGGCTACATAAAAAGGAAATCTATAGGCCTATTACACTAAATATATTTCACTTAAATCATAAAGATGACAAAACAAAAGAAAAATTTGTTTGCTTGAGTTTGGGTTGAGTTTTGAGTTTGGATTCAGTGTCTTTTGTTAATGTAACACGTTACGAAAGAAGTTCACCAGAAAGAAAAGGAAAAGGCCGTGTTTTTATTTTGCAAAAGCTTTACAGTTTTAAAATCACGCCAGCGACTCACACGCACATACAACATATTTTTGCAAACTTGACATCGCAGCCTGTTCATTATCAAAAATAAATACAGTTAAAGATACATAAAAAGCTACACTGCTCAATTTAAATAGTCCGTAATACAGTCTGTGCCGTTCAGTGTGACCAGCGCCTCACTTCTGATATAGCTGAAATCATATTGATACGGTTTTGTTTTAGCCTACATTTATTCGCTATGATCATAATAAATACTAATATATTAATAATAAAATGCGACCCAATCCATCCAGCCCCCTACTAATGTAGGGCTGTTTTTTCCTCTCAAAACGTATAGGAATAGTAGAAATTTTTATCCCCATGCTGCAAACATTTTTAAAATTTGAATGGGAAAAAAAAAAATAAAACAAAAAAATAGGCCCCCCCTCCTACTTTAATTTGTCTTTCAAGTAGGGCTGCATGATTATGACAAAAATCGTAATTGTCGATTATTCCCTTGAAACTTTTTTTAATTATTTGTGATTAATAATTACGATTATCACAATTTACATTAAATTATGTTTATACCATAGTTTGATGCAACTGCATGCTGTATTTTTAATATGAAAATAAACAAGCTGAAAACAACTGAAAAACCTTTAGTGCTTTTCCTATGTATTAAGCCTCACATTTGTCAAATATCACATCGGATTGGTTTTGTCTTCTTTAATGATAAAAAAAAAAAAATATGTGAAGTTTTAAAGAAAACGAATATGGTTATTATAATGTTATACTAAAAAAAACAGATGGAGACAAACCTTATATAACATGTAGAAAGAAAACACATCTTAAAAGGGTCGTTACCAAAAATGAAAACTTGCACCATAAATTACTCACCCTCAGTCATCCTGGTGTATATGACTTTATTCTTTCCATTTTAAAAAATGGTCTGGAGCTTTTTTAAGCTGTTTCATGGCATAATAAAAAGCGCCCATTCATAAAAAAAAAAAAAAGTGTCTCACACAGCTCCGGGGGTGAACAAAGGCCTTCTTTAGCGAATCGATGCGTTTTTGTAAGATTAACCCCTTTCTAAATAAAAAAAAAAAAAACAAAAAATTATCCATATTTTTCAAAACTTAATAATTCACTTAATGTGCTGCACCAACCGTTTTTGTAAGACATACATTGGAAGCAGGAGGCTCAGGCTATCTGGCTCTGGGCTCCCTCGCTCTCGAGATGAGAGAGATTCCCCCTCTCAGGGAAGAAAGCCAGCTATCTGCTGCATCTGATCTGTCTCTCCTGCGTCGCTGGCGGGCGATTGACCAATGACGGGTTAGTCACGGTCAGGGGGGGTGGGGCGTGGGGGTCAGCGCTCTGCGTTGGGTTCGCATGCGCAGTGAGATGAGCGTTGTGGGGAAGGAGGAGGGATTGTTTGTGATGGAGGAAAGGAGAAGGTGAAAGGAAAAGAGAGGAGAAGGGAGAGGGGGGGGAAAAACCAACGTTTTGTAACAGGGAAAAGGAACAAAGCAAAAGTTTCATTACTTTAGACAAAGGAAACCAGTATCCTCTGGCTTATATCGAAAACGCTGATATTCTTCTTTACAATACATGGTTTTGTACTTCTAAATTGTGACATTGTTTGTTTTTTTTTGATCTATCCTTGTGCTTCGAATGCGCATTAATACGCCTGGCGCTGGCTTCCATGGACAACAATGAGCGCAAGCAGATTTAAGGATTATGACCATTTTAATATGAATACTTTTCTTACAAAACGCATCGATTCGTACGACGCGCCTGTTCCCCCCGGAGCAGTATGAGACACTTTTTTTTTGACATCAGATGGGGAGCTTTATTTGAACTTTTTTTTGTTTGGATGTGCTTGCAACAACCATGAGTGCCATGAATTGAAAATCCACCGAAACAGCTTTGAAAGATTAAAAGGACAATTTTTAATATAACTCCACTGGATTCGTCTGAAAGAAGAAAAGAGAGAGAAGAAACAGTCATATTACACCTAGGAGTAATGTAGGGTTATTTTCATTTTTGGGGTGAAAACTAACCCTTTAAGCGGGCAGAATAAAGAAAAGGACAGATGGAATAAGAAAGTAAGTAATAGGGAAAAAAACAGAATGAAGAAAATAAAATAACAGAAGTTGGGACTTGGCACACGATTTAATTGCCGCTTGAACGATAGGTAATTGTGGCCATTTCCATAATTGTAAGGCGATTGAAATCGATTAATTGTGCAGACCTACTCTTTAAAGTGTTGACAGTTTTTTCTTTTGTTTAATATATTTGGTCAAAATCTAGAAAAGATGATGCTGTATTGGCTATGACTAGTGCAAGATAGGCTACCAGATCAAGACCCTCGTGTTTTTGTTTTTTTTTTTGAGTAAAGAAAATGCTGTACTTTTTTTTGTACTTATTATTTTATTATTGAACTGTAATATTATAGAGGAACGCAGGAACAGAAACGTTGTGAACCGATTGATTTTTTTGTTATTATTTCGTTTTTAACCCCTGCTTTATCCAATTGACCAATATCGGTATCGGCCAAGAAAATCCTATCAGTGAATCCCTAAAAATAAACACTGCTGTTTACACCCAAAAGAAAGCTGTGTTCATTTACTCTCCATATGTTGTTTCAAGACAAACATAAAAATATTTAGAAAATTGCCATACAGTCAGTTCGGTCCAATGTTGTTTTGCTGACTACCTTTCAGTATATGGATTGTGGAAAAACAGTTTTTTTTTAAACAGTATTCAAAATATTGTATTTTGTGGTCTACAGACAATTTTTATTTTTAAGCGGTACTCCTCGGTGTTTCGTGTACATCTTTTGGGGGTCAAAGTCGGTGAACAATACTGCAAGGATGGCTGTATATCCTTTGAAGTCCACTTTACAGTGCGCTATCAGGAGATTTGAACATACCACAAGACTTCATCAATCATAGTATCAAAAGGTCTAATAGAGAAGAAGACATTTCTGTCTGAATCACAGATGGGAGTTTTTAGTCCCTGTGTCTGCATTTTTTTTTTTTTGTTATTAAGATCATTATGGGATGATTATAGAAGCATACTGAGGGGTGAGCAGAGGGACAGATGATGGGATGCACTAGGTCCTCCTGATCACTGCTGGAAAAACAAGGAGGAGCTGATGGGGGGTTGTGAGGGATGGGAGAGACGTTAGAAACGTAGAGGTTTCGTGACCTTGTGTGTATGGAAGGTTTATCAGAACAGTGGGAGGAGAGAAGTGTAAATCCAAGCCCAAACAAGGCAACACCAAACAAACCACCAAAAGACCCCAAGACACCTGATTGGGGCTATGATCTGAGCTTCACAGTGATTCACACATCCCTGAAAGAGAAAAAAAAACTCCTGCTAGCCTTTACATACTTAACCCTCAACCCTGACAAATCCCTCTGAAATACGATTCCATTCTCTTCCATTGTCCCTTGCGATTCCTCGTTTCATGTGTCTCTTCGTCTCACATGATATATTTACAATTATCACCCTTTCTTCCTTCCATCCTCTTCTAAACTCCCACTCATACACTCATCCATGACTTTAACCTCTGCTCCCGTCTCTCCTTTCTGTTTGAATCTCTTTACCCTCTCTTTTAACTCCCCTCTGTTCCTGCGTTACTATTTCAGCGTGTGTGAGTGATGATCCATACATGCATAGCAAGTCTCCAATTGAAATTAGAGTGACCAAAAAAAAACACCTTGGAACCTTGGTTATTTATCATTATCACCTGGTCTAATGGAATGTGATCGGCCTGTCGTAATGGCCCACTTACTCTCCAAATTGAAAAAGAAGGCAATAAAAACAGGCGAGAGAGAGTGGAGGTAAGAAGAGCGAGAATGAGAGAGTGGCACATGGGTATGATCAGAATGTTGTAATGTAACAGAAGTAGGTGTCGCCCCTGCACAGGGGGATACCTTGCAGTCTCAGGTCACGAGCTTGCACCTAAAAAAATTAGGAAAGCAGAGGCCTGATTTCATACGTGTTTTGTTGTCTAGCACCATTCCTGCTGTGAGTGGAAGGCAACAGCGACCCACACACGTTGGTGCAAATGCAAACACTGGTGCTTGGAGTGTGATTTTACTCTGAAGCTCAGTTGTCCCTTATCAGGGCGACAGCCCAGGGGGAATATATATGTGGTGTTTTGTGTTGATAGAGGGAGAGAAACACCTCGAAATGCAAAAGGGCTTGCAGGTGAGGTGATAGGTAGAGTCGATATCAGCGTTTTGTTTTGAGAGGCTTTGGGTTGGATTAGACAGCGCTGCTGCACGAGCAGAGTAGAGGAGGGTGGCCTGAGGCCATAATTCGCAGATCTCTCTCCTTAGATTACCAAAGCGAAATATAGAGTCGCAACAAATATCTCACTCTGCATCACAGATTAATGCCTTTCAAGTCATACCTGCTCAACATCTTTTTCTCTCTGTGGGTGCCCACTCTCACTAAACATCAAATAGTTTGTTCAATCTAAAAGTAAGCAAATTAGAAAGAAATTAAATTTTTTGAGAACCATAAGTGCAATATGATTATAAAAAGAGTGTCTTGTTAATCATCAATTAAATTATATCGTGTAATACTTAATGCTGGTGCTTTTATACTATTTAAAATTATACAAGCAACATTTCAGCACAAGCACCAAATAATTAAAATAGAACAGGTTAAAAAAAAAAAAAAAAACAGCAGTTCCCCTGTAAATTAGCTTGTTTATTTGTCTCATGTCTGTCTCATGGTGAGATATCTGACTGGCTGGTAAGAAACTGCTTAATTTATAACCCTCAATAATTCTTGTTTATTAATAAACCATGTGTAAAATGAACCATGTTCTGCTGAAACCTGTCTGACTCACTGCAGAAACATCTACTCTACTTTTTGAGACCTCAGAGCAGTAGCCTACTTGAAAAATGTGCCATTCAATAATGAAAAAGAATATATAAAATTGAAAGATTTTTTTTTTCCCTTAAGCTCAAAAACAGACTAAACCAAGATTGAATTTTTCCAATGGGGTCCACGACTATTAGCTGAATGTCTATGTTTGAAAAAAGCATTCCAAGTAGTGATTCTCTACAATCACGTTCCAAGGACTCGCATGTGCTACAGGTCTCCTAGCAACGTTCTCCAGGCAGGGTCTCCAGAGTAGTTATGTTTATCAGGTAACTACAGCACAGGCCTACTCAAGGTTGAGGAGGTTTTCAGAGCAGTATACTGACCTTAAACGAGGTTAAAAAAAAGACACTACACTCGGACACTTGTGAATGGGAAGGTCCTGTAGGGTCCTTAATGGCTTTTGAAGACAAGTGTGAGTCAAACTTTAGAAAGGAGAACCAGATAATATTGAGTTGAGTGCATACTACAACATGGACCAAACATGAATGAGTGAGCTTGCGCACATACACAAGCACAGGAGCAAAATAAAAGTGCTGACTGACCAGGGATGTCTGATGGCATCTGGCTAATGTCTAAGTGAAGGGACAAGCCTGTCAGAGCCTGTCGGTATTATTGGAAATATGTCTTTAATGGACACTAGGGACTATAGAACAGAACAGGGAAAACTACAGGACTGGACAGTGAAGGATAATTTTTTTTTTTTTTGAGTGTCGTTACTCAATGGAGAAAAACTTGCAAGCTCTTTAAAGCTTAAGGATCTGGGGTTAATGTGTAAGCGGATTTTCAAAAAGCTTTTAGACAAAACCTGATGCAGGACGAGAGTATGAGAGATAGCAAAACAAAATTTGTTAGACAAATCAGCAGTAAGGGGCGTTCGGGTCTATCTGATGTTAGGTGGAGCAATAGAGAGGGTGTTCAGTGCACGGGACGGATATTAGCGAGCCGAGCGACAGAAAGATAGAGATGGCGGATAAAAAAAACAAAGAGGAAAATGTCTGCGGAACAAAAGAAGGCTTAAGGCAATAAGGCAAGAAGTAGGACCTGTGTAAATATCGGATCAGCTTTCCAGCGCTGGAGAGAACTCAAGGAGCGGAAGGCCTGTGATCGGACGCCGAGGTTGCTTTGTTTCTTCTCGACAGGCGAGTAACACAGTGTCTGCGTCGCAACAGCTAAAGTCTGTCTAGTACACTGGACGCGACAAAGCGACCTTTGAAAATCATTTGAAATTTGTGTCAATTCGTCATAAATAGAACGCAGCAGCAGTTTTCTGTCTGGGATTTGTCGTGTCGCGCCACGCCACTCGCGTCCGGTGTAGACACGGAGTAACATTGGTTTTGCTTTGTTTCACAGAACTAATCATTGCCTGGGTTGCGTACGTATGTGTGGGGCGGAGCTATCAAAATAGGGGCAAGACCCTTTTGGGGTAGGGGCGAGTTTGTTTTGGTGATTTCAAATGTCAACATTGGCTACCAGAAATCGCTTACCACACCTTTATTAAAATACATCACTTCACATTATTTGAAAGATGAAAATCAAACAAGAGCAATATTCTGCGTTGACATATTTCCTCAAGTCAATCCACAAGTCTTTAGTTACATCACAGCCACAAACTGTGATTTGGTCTTAGGGGAGGGGCATTCTAATTCTAGACGACATCTGACTGGACAAAAATCTGTGCAGGATGAATCATCAACATTTTAGTCCATTTTCACAGAAGAGACTTATTTATGTATTATTTTCTTAATTTTGGCAAAATTTAGGAGTACACTAGCAAACAGACAGAATTAAAGCCATACATTTTTTGTTAAACAAAGTATTTTTCCCCATAAGGGAATTTTTAAAGGGGTCATATGATGCTTTTTTAAATATCAATATTTTGTGTATTTGGTGTAACAGAAAATGTTGACATGCTTTAATGTTCAAAAAACATCTCTCTCTCTCTCACTCACACAATGCGCAAAACTCTGCATTTGAACAGTCAATAGCAAATACTTAAACTAATAACAAAACAGTAGCCGATTCAGAAGCGCCAGATTGTCATAGCAAAGTCAGAATTACCTCCTCTCCTAGGTTCACGAAACGGTCGTCCATAAAATGCATTGCTGTTCTGTTGTAAGTCATCTTAAAGATTCCTAAATGCATCTACTTTCGGGAAGGCCAAATAAAGTGCTTTTGGTTTCGCCTAGAAACACACAGAGTCTCCCTGACATGACTGCATCAACAATACTGCGGTTTCTGAAACCACACCTTCTTTCTTTGCGAGAACATTTGGGCGGCATTATGCTAATATTTCCACATAGTGAGGTAGATATGTGGGGGCGTGTTAGAACGAGCCGTTTTAGGGGGGCATGGCAGAGTCTTAATTTTGATAAAGAATATCTCTTTGGGTTTTTTTGACTTTAGTCTTTGCAACTTCAGGGTTCTTATCTATGCACAATCAGCTTGTAATACCAAAGAGAAAGGAAAACTTGAAATCGCATCATAGACCCCTTTACCAAATTTGTGTAAAAAGCCATGAGCCAAACTGACCCAACAATGGATGCCTAATATAAAAACTATGATTCAAAAGATGGCTGTTATACATATGAGAAAAAATATAGGATAGTTTATTTACAAAATTTGTAGGCCTCTATAAATATTTTAGAAGCTTAAAGGGTTAGTT
Source organism: Sinocyclocheilus anophthalmus (assembly GCA_018155175.1). Lineage (NCBI taxonomy): Eukaryota > Metazoa > Chordata > Actinopteri > Cypriniformes > Cyprinidae > Sinocyclocheilus > Sinocyclocheilus anophthalmus. The sequence continues at coordinate 326,521 of JADLZN010012118.1, read as the reverse complement.
CACCCAAAATTGAAAATTTGCTTGTGTTTTACTCACCCTCGAAGCATCCTAGGTGTATATGACTTTCTTTTTCAGACGAATCCAGTCAGAGTTATATTAAAATTGTCCTGGCTATTCCAAGTTCTTTCAGTGCAGTCAGTGGGTGTTGCAGTTAAACAGTCCACAAGACGTCAAATAAAGCGCGCACATTCATAATAAAACGTGCCGCAGACGGCTCCGGGGGATGAATAAAGGCCCCCTGTAGGGAATCCATGTGTTTTTTAAAGAAAAATATCCATATTTCAAAGGTAATAAACACTTTTCTCTCATTTCCGCTGACTGTCATACACTGAAGTAGTTCCGGTAAGAATAATACATCATTCGGAAATGTAAAGGGTCTACTTTAATTTGTGTGCACTCACAATATCAACAAAACAATGTGCTTTTGAAAAAAAAAAGAAAACAATAGGATGCGCTTGCAGTTCGACCCTTCCCGTCGTGAGCAGGAGCGCTTCACAAAAATGAACCAAAACTTAGCGAATATTTTCCTTACAGACATGATGAATATATCTATAGAAAGCTTTAAATGACCACAAAACTAAATAATTCAAATCCAAAAAACTATTTTATTATGTAATTACGTAAAGATGCATTTCTTTTCGCGTCCAAGATGAGATGGCGAGTCAGGATCATCAATTTCATATTTGTGACACTGACTCAGAAAACACTGGACTTGTTTGTTCCGCACCAGAGTGTGATTGCTGTATTCACACCTGCCCAAAAGATCCGCACCAAGGTGGGAAAGGAACTTGAGTTCGATTCAATCGAACCAAACAAGACAGGTATGAATACACCCCTAGCCTAACTCACAGTGCTTTATGGCAGTGGGCTGTTTTTTGGCACAATTTGCTTGTCATCACTCTCTGATTGCTGGAGATTTCTTTACAAAGTAATGGATGTAAAATAATTTTTCACCTCTAAGTCAGGTGTTAAACATGATTATTTAAAAAAAAACATTGAAATAATGCAGACTGCTGACTATAACAAAGACTATTTGGACGGGACTAGTTTTCCAAACGACGTTTGAGTTACAATTCTTATCAGCCGACGTCTGTGATTTCATGTACGGATTCGGACGGGGCTAACATCTCCGTGTTTATCACCGAGGTAAACTAAACATAAAAACTAAACATAAATTTAACATGATTTTATAGAACTGGGTTCTTATAATAAACCCACTGTAATAAAAAAAGTTTTAACTTATATAATTTACACGTTATGTAATTGAGTGCAGAAATTAAGGAATTCTACAAAACCTTTTTTTTGGGATCTAACAGGTTTACGTGATTTGGCTATTCTTGTTGAGTTCATTTTAATTTCTTTGCAGTGTACCAAACACATCTACATCCATTATTGGTGCGCAGAAAGCAGAAACTTGAATACCGGCGCGCTAGCGAGAGATTGTACGGTAGTTCACATTGACCAAAACACACAAGAAAAAGCTTTTTGGAAAAACATTTTTGGCAATCACAGACATTCGCATTCGGACGGGATTTGTTTTCTCAGAGGATCACTGAGTTTGCCGAAAAAGAGTAGGTAATTTGCTCTGGAATTATTACAGCAGTCGTGTGAAAAAAACACAGACATGGCAGATTCAGACGGGATTAAAATCTAAAAGTACGTCTGTAAAACAAAAATTTCTCAAACGTCCCCCTGTAAAACTAGTCCCATCCGAACAGGGCTATAGAGCATCTGTTAACAACCTTGTAGCTCACAGTAGGTCTCTCTTTAATCTTTTATAAGTTATCGTTAAAAATCAATTCCCCCAGGAGAAGGAAACTGAGTAGGATTGCTTAATTCAGGGATACCAAATGTGTGCACTGCTATACAGAGAAAATATTAGTTTTTTACACTTAATAACTCCAGTTACTAAAATTACTTTGATAGAAAATGATATAAAACTACATATTATAACATACGACGTCATATGTAATATATATTACACTTGTGAAAATGCCATGTCTTCACATGCCCCATTTCCCCTTATGAATAATCTGTGTTATGACAGAATGACACCTTGAATGAGCAATATCCTTGTAGCCGGCACCAAAACAACATCCGTCTGCTGAGAAGGACAGAGAGCACACAAATGTCAAACTCAACATTCTGTTGTGATGACAGGTTAATACCATGGAGGAATAAATGTCACATGCAAGCCTTCTAAAACATACCGGAACACATTCCATATATGCACTAAAACAAAAGCAGTGTGTACACAAAGCTTGTTATTGATAGACTCTAGTTTATCAGTAACCAGTGGCCTGGAAAGTAATCGCCCTATCCGTGCCACTTTCTCGTTTTTATTTTTTCCTTGTGCTGATCTGTAGTCTACGCAATCTGAATCCCTATCTAAAGAACTCAGGTAACCTTTAACCAAAATGACACACAGTTTCAGTTGTTACTCAAGATAAATAAACCGAAGGAGTGGGTGATTTCTGTGTTAATTCTTGCGTTATCCTCATTCCCTCCTCACACGAAACACTAACTAGTTGGTCAACGACCAGAAGTGCCTAACTACTACACAGCATGTGCCTCTCACAGAAAATCAATGTTAACTACAGACAAGTCCACTGCTAAAACTAGTGTGTTTTTTCCAAGCCAAGGGATCAGTCAATATCAGGTCTTATATGTAGACTGGATAATAAGCAACCTCGAGTTTCAGACATCTATTGGAGTCTTCTTGAGAAGGAGGGCACAAGTGGAGAATGTATTGGCAGATGGCAGTCTGAAAGAACCCCCTCTTGATGGCTTTAAGACGGTTAAGCCTATTGTGTACTGCCAACATCTAACAACAATATTTAGGAAACGTATTCTAGAAAATGTATAATTCCATCTGACCTTTAAAACAAACTAAAATAACACAACTGGTTCAACAGCAGCATAAAACAAGACTTAATATACATCATGAAAACAAACCGCCTGTTTAAACTGAGCTTCGCGGACTGGGTTGTTGTTAACAATGCGTCGTTATGTAGAAGTAGCAACAGATTAAAATAAAAATACAAATTTAACTCTCCAAACATGTGGGCATTACACGTGTAACACTTCTATATGAGGCGTATATAAAGTACTGTTATAGCAGAATTATATTTCAAGTGTAAATTTAGTGTTTTCCTATTCTGCTTGATACATAACATTTTTGTATAAATTATAGTAAAATAATAAAAAATAAATTAACCTATTTACAATAAAGGTATTTATTCAAATGTTTGTTCTATCAAATGGGAATTTATTCAATTTAATTTGAGATAAGCAACTATCTCAGTAAGATTTCATCATTTAGATTTTGAAATTAGTGACCGTTTTTTTTCCCTTCAACGAAAAACCTTCCACTTCGAATATCCGGACTACTTTCGCCAATTTGGTTTATAGTTGAAAGTACATCTGAAATGGTAACATTATAAAACTCTGATATAACACACTCTAAATGGTGAATGAAAATGAAATAAGTTAAACAAAAAAAACTTTGGAAGAAAGGTAACGTTAGCGCGCGAGCAAACGGAGCCCGCAGAGCTCCGGGGGAAAAAGACAAATTTAAAATGTACCTGTGAGGAGAATAACATTGAATAAACAAAGGCAGGACGTCCTCAAATCCATTCCTCTGTTTTTAAGCCACAATTTAGTAACCGGTGTGGGTATAAAAACAACTTTTTGCCCCCGACTTGCGATGTTTCGTGTTCACTCTTCTTTCGCCAGTCTCGCGCAGCATCAGAAGTCCACCAGCTCGCTCGCGCAGGTGGATTGTGGCTGGAATCTGCACACGTGATTTCCGGAGGTATCAGCTGGAGAACTGTGAGGGGTTTTACGCCCTCTTGCGTACACATGCTCCAAGAGTCTCTCCTCACATAATGTACGGTGTTGGGAAGGTTAGGGGAGACCGGGGGCTATTGTAACATTTTTTTTCATAACTCACAGACTACTTGAAATAAGCTTGTCATCTTTTGATACAAGAAACAAATATAGGTGCACTAATTAACAATACAATTGATATATTTTCACTAATAAGGACAAGACTATAATATTAAATGAAATGCAAAAGTCAGTGTTACAACTACCCCCACAAAAGTCATATTAACCCACGCTATCTCAAATAAAAGCCTACCTCAAAGTAATCACTTTACTGCTGTAGTGTCTAATGATGCTACTTAAGATTTTTCTTGTATATACAGTAGTTCAAATTCTTTTAGATGTCAGGCATCACATGCATTCAAAAATCTAAAGTCTATTTCTATTTTTGCAGACGACTAAGCAACTATTCTAGTGGAATCTAGATTGTAATTATTTAAATATATATTTCACTCCAATCAGCTGATGAGTCGAGAACAGTCTTTAACCAAACTTTAATGAAATGGAAAAAGATAGAATTAGTTAAAGAATAACTCAACTCAAATATTCGCTGTATTTTTTAAAAGCAACCCATTCTTTAATGTGTAACACTAATAATTTTTAAATGTAGTTTTACATTTAAATATGTTAATTTTCTAACAGAAAAGTATGTCAGCACAGACAAACAAGGTGCTTACACTGGGCCATGTGGATCTGGAGAAATGTTACAGCCATGATCAAATCTATATGCTAGCTTGCCACACCTATATTAGCATAGGTTTCTCATGTTCATTTTTTATCAATAACCTAGAGATAAAATGTAAGTTTAAATTCGCAGTCATCTAAACTTTAGACAGCAGAAAAAAAAAATACTGCACATCCAAAAAGTAACTTTTATATCTCAAAATCAGTTTTCTGTGGAAAAATTCTGCTGAAGTGAAAAAAGGTGTTCCTTTTGCATGGGCAGAGAGAGAATGTTACTGAGCATGTGCATATTAAGTGTCATATCTCTAACTTGGAGGAATTTAATGTGTTACAATTGCCTCTTTGGAAATGTAATAAGTAGTGTAACTATTTCAATTACTTTATTAAAATAATGTAACTGATTACAACTGATTACTTTTTGATTCATTTTCTAAATTTCTAACAAATGTTTTCAACTGTTAATCATTTTGAAACATTTAAAGCAGGCAGGGTTAAGCTTACAGTAGTACTCAACACTGATTACCGTCAGACTTACTTCTTCACTAGAATTAATATTATAATAATTTAATTTTAAAACACAGCCACCACAAAATCAGACTTTAGCACTTTTTTTTTACCTTGAGATCGTTCTGAGGTTAAATATAGATTTAAAATCATAAGATATAGTTATACATTGTTTTTGTAATCCAATCCTTGCATAGCTATGACAGGAAACACTGGCATCTAACAATGCCTTGGAAAAAACTCAAATAGGAAACAAAACAGTTATCAAATAACCATTAGGGTGGCCCTTATTTTTGGACTTTTGAAATCTTTTGCTCTCACCCACCCAGTCAACTCCCCTTCATGAGAAATGGAAACAAACCACATTTTGCAGAGATTGGGTTATGTTTTGGGTGTGCTCAACAAAGTTGAAATTCTGTCATAATGACCATTAAAGCACGCTATTAATAATTATACAAAACCACTAGTAAACTGTGTACAGGGCCACAGAACAGTTCGTTTTAACATGTTAAATTACATTGGTGCCAATAGCCTTGTGGGTTAACACTCTGACATGTAGTGCCACGTTTGAGTCCTGGCTCATGGACCTTTCCTGATCCCCTCCCCTCCCCTCACTTTGCTTCCTATCCACTTATAATCAATATATAGACATAAAATGCCAAAAATAAAATCTTTAAAAAAAAATCAAACTGGTGATGAGAACTGATTTTGTGATTACTGAAGGTGGAAGAGAGCACTGTACATTCACTCCCCCCACATACAACTCCTACCGGTACTTGAGACTCGAACCCCAACCTTTTGGTTACAAGTCCTTCTCTTTAACCATTGGGCCTCAATTATCTCTCATCTGACATCAGAAACAGTCCAAATTTTATCAGTGAAAAAAACCTTCGCTATTACCTGTTGATAAAAATATACATTGAGCATACCCTAAATGACAAATTATCTGGATGTATTTTGCATACATTACATACTTCTGGAGAAACAAATGAGGGGGTGAGAGGGTAATATTTCCAATAAAAAAAAAAATTACCCCAATAAGGGCCACCCTAATAACCATGTGTCCTAAACTCCTGAAACATTGGTGTCTCATATTTTAAAGCAGTCAATAAATGAAAATAAATCGACCAAATCTGTGTGTGTGTGAAAGTATTCACATGTAACCCCCGTTGTAATCATAACCATTTTCTGTAATTTAATTACACATTTTTTTCTCAGTAACTATAACAGATTAAATTTATTTTGTAATTAAAGTTACATAATTCGGTTACATGTAACTAGTTACTCCCCAACACTATTAATGTAGAAGTAATAACTTTACCCTTCAACGCAAAATCAAATCTTAACCTCCAATTTACTAATTTACTAATTCCACAGAGAATCTACAGGGAGTCTTATGAGCTCTTTACCACCATTTATTCTAGCACTCCTCTTTAAACGGTCTTTTTAGAATCTCATCTCTCAACTGTACCTCCTTTAAACTCATTACGTGTCTTTGGAGTAACTATTTTGATACTTTTCAGCACAATACTTAATTTTCTTCCTTCATAAGCCTGGCACAGCCCCAGCATAACTTTTAATAGTGGCATAAGTCAGGTATTTTACTCATGCACACACACTCAGTATAACCATTTGAGGATATGAAAACAGTGTACAAGTATTACATAGTTTTAGGATTTATTGCCAATCGCATCTTTTTTGAGGATTATTATTTAAAAAAAATGTATCAATAACTATTGATAACTCCTACTCAAATACTCTGTATGGAAAAATAAGCAAAAATGCAGGTTTGTGGTAGTTTTTTTAATGCAAACTAGACCAAAAAAAATATACATATGAACAGTATTCATAGAGAAGCTTATAGAAAAGCTTTTGACATTGTAGCAGGGTGAGGCACTCGATAACAGACAGAAACCAATATGAGCGATGCTACAACTGACACAGATCATACAACTAGAGTATCCGTCTGTTGAATGTCTTGTCAGACACTTCCTTTTGAATAGTTATAAAAACTTTTGAACCATCACAGCTGACAACACAACATCAGTGAACAAACAATACAAGAATGCAGCATGGTTTGGCATTTATAATGATACAAAAAAAAAAAAAAAGGTCAAATTGACAAAGTCCAAATGGTAAAGTTTTAAAGCTCTGGTGTTCCCAGGATACAGATAATATGGACCCATCAGCAAAGCTAAAGTGGTTTAAAAATCAAGCAGAACTATTTCTCCCTGCATGACTTTAAGTGTTAAGCAGCATCAGTGTAAGATATGCAACAATTCAATACCTCTTTCTAATACAGCCCATAGTTTGGTCATAATGAAGTCATCTCCCTGCCAGCATACCATCGTACTTGCTTAAACAGAATTTGGCTACATCAAGAATTTGAAAAATACAGTAACAGGATGCTGTCTAATTTATTCATATTTTTTTGTTTAAAGCATTAGGTTGATAACTACCGCTCTAACAACAACAACAAAGAACATAATAACAGTGAGAATGACAAACTGTAGTGATGGATAAATTAATAGCTATTTGGCTCTATCCCTGTAGCTAATGCATATTGTTTAATCATATCATAAATTCTGCTTATATATTTTTATGTTTCCAGACCCTCCCCGCATCCATCCATAACCTCTACAAAGATTGGCTCAATGATAATATTAATTTTCCCAAATTGTTTACTGTCCTCGTTTAGAAGGAGGCACAAGGTGATCAGGAAGATCAGCAGGTAACTCGTGACCTTCCAGTTTAACCTTGATGAGGTGGTTAGCTAAGGCAAACTCTTCGTCGTCCAGGTACCCATCATTATCCACATCAGCAAGCTTCCAGATCTTTCCTAGAACATTGTTAGGCAGCTTGGATTTGACCATCTCCTTCTTAGCCATGGCACCAGAGACCTTCCCGTTGACAGGTGACAGGGTGTAGAAGATCTCGTCGTAAGTTGGCTTGTCTCTTGCCACTATCCACTCCAGCTCATCAATGCCTTCACTAGCACCCTCTCCATAGCCATGCCCGAAGGGTCCATTCATGGTGCCATCAAAGGCACCACCCTGGACAGCCTGGCTGGGCATGGCAGCCTCCTCCTGCCGAACGAGGGTCATGAGTTTGGCGATATCATTGGCCAGCATATCCTCCACTGCTTCCAGCAGCTTGGGCTTCAGTCCCTGAAACTTAGTGAAGTCTTGACCAGCAAGGACTTCCTAATAATGAGGACAAAAAAAAGATGTCAAAAAGGTCTTTTCTATCCTTATAGGGTGTAATGATATTTTTTAAACAAACTATTCTTAATATCTAAAATAAAACTAAAAATCTCAGCATAAAACAAGGCTAAACTGTTATAAAACAACTACCTCTCCTAAAACTTGATACTTTATTATTGTATTGTACTTTGAAACTCCTAACAAAAATTATATATTAAAATCATTTTCTGGGAGAGATGGGACTATTTTCATACCTGCATTTTACTGAGTTTAGGGAAATCACCAGGAGAGATCTGATGTTCTTTTTCAATCCTTGCATAAATGTCACCCAGGTTAGCAATGAGCTCCTTTTTCTTATTCTCTTTCCCAAAAACATTTGGCATTTCTTTCTTCAAGGCACTGATAATGTAGGCATGAACCTAGAGTTAGAGAAAACCGTTTTGTCATAACATATAATATTTCAAATAAATCAGTGTTATATGGATATTAACAATTTGAAAAAAATCTGAAAAATAATAGTAAGATATTATGCAGCAAAAACAGTGATAACATTCATAATAATAAGAAATGTTCCTTGAGCACCAAATCAGTATATTAGAATGACTTCTGAAGGATCATGTGACACTGAAGACTGGAGTAAGGATGCTGAAAATTCAGCTTTGTCATCACAGAATAAATGACATTTTAAAATATATAAAAAAAATTAAATTTTAAATTTAAAAACTTTTTTTCTTTTTAAATCCATATAAATCTATAAAAATTAAATGTATAAAGGAAAAGGATGAGCAGGAAGAAGAGTCTTAGATCGTGTCTGGGGTGACAATTATTAAGTGATCACATAAAAGGTTTTATAAAGTGATCACATGAGGGCAGCATATACCAGATAACTAATCCAATCAAAAACCATAAAAAAGTACTTTCAATTTTAAGTATGTGTCCAGACAACACCCCCTACATTACTATAAAACTAACTAGCTATAAAAGGTTTAATTTCTTACTTTGGCTAGACGGGCCCGTTTGATAAGGTCGTTCAGCTTGCGCAGCGCTGCATTTCGTGGAAGTCCCTGGATGTCACGGAAAAGGTCTTGTTCCTCTGCCTCAAACAGTTTCCTGTTATCTGGAACCAGGAGAGGCTGAGCCCAGAAAGAGCCAATGTAGACTCTGATGACCTCTGGAGTGTTGACGATTTTACCGAGCGACCACATGAGGGCACCATACACCCGCATGAGCTGCTGGGTCCCGATCTGATCAGCTTTGTTGAGCACCACCCGCATCTTGTCCTCATGATTTTTCAGAGCTCGGATCACCTCTGAGAACTCATCTGAGATGTCCAACTTGTGTGCATCAAAGAGAAGAATAATGCGGTCCACACGTTCAGCAAACCATTCGAGCACTGCAGCAAAGTCATAACCTGCAACAGAGATGAGACATTTGTTCACATTAATGAGCAAAAAGTAATTCAGTTTACTGCAAAAGGAATTTGTTTGTGTATGTGAGCCTCTCTGATAAACCACAACCCAACACTTCTCTTTCTAGCCAGATAAAGAGCAGTACAACAGTCAACAGATGTGTAACCCTAGAACTTCCTGATCTGGCCCACATCACTCCACAAAACCAACTAGACACAAAAAAGCACAAATCCACAAACAGGCCAACTCGCACAATACAAAATAAAATGTGGTTTTTCGGTCTAAGGAAACCCTTCACGTAACAGAACCCATCTCCTTCTCATCAGCCCTCTTGCACGACAACGCTATAGGCTCACGAGGGTGGAGTACAGCTGGCCTTTCACATGAGAAAAAAAAATAAAAAATTGAAGAGGCATCTAGTTCACTACAGCCGAATTGACATCACATTCACTCACGCTGACAAACAGGAAAGAGAATAAATTGTCCCACAGACACTCCTTCCTCACACTCCTTCCTCTCCCATGGTTGGTTATTTTCTTGCATAATGGTTTAAAGGATCACCGGGAACAATGGAAATCCAAGTCAAATGTTTTGACAGTAGTCAAGGAGATGACGATGTGTCAAATTATTTTAAGATGCTGGGATATGAAACGAATACAAAAAGTATGTGTACACCACAAGAAATGCTAGCGATTTCCTCTTGGGTATTCTGACGTCTTCAAGAAGCCAAACGCACACGCTGCATGCACATTTTTACAAGGGGGCCAGCATAAATATTGCTAGACTTCACAAATTCGAGTCACTTGCCAAAAAGCTGCTTATGAGATCTTGAGGGCAAAAGGTTTAATCTTCAGAGATTTCTCTATATGCAATAATACAAATGCTAAAGCCAGGATTTCCGGCCCAACACTCTTGCTTACTGAGACAGAAGTTACCATTTTATGTTTGGATTGTGTAGAAGACAGGAAAGACTGCGTCCCAGCTCACAACAGTTGTGTCAACGTCAGCAGGATGTGAAATCTGGATCTGAATCCAACAAGGGTGTGATCGCACTGATTCAGGGCTGTCCTTTATCCACTGTTATCCATGATCACAACACTGATGAAGCAGGTCTATTGAATTATAATATATGATACTATAATCCATAATATAAAATTTAATCTGCCATCAAATAAATTTAACACAAAAAAACTCAAATGTTAAACAAAATGGAAGAAAATAAACAAATACACTACTCATAAGACCTGAACTTATTTGGTATATCTACATAAAATGCATTTTTCTTTTTCCCAGCAGTTATGAATTTACTGTGGGTATATAACAAAAGAAGGCTTATTAAAGGCTTTTTATGCATATAAATCAGTATACTTTTTCAGCAGGATCTATTTTCGCTGAGAGTTTCTTTTCTCTGAGTGTAAAGTTGTCTTAACTACACTTAGAGCAGACACTGATAAGCTGACTGTGTATATACACACACATCAGTGTGGCTGGTAAAGACTGTGATAATGGAGGTAGCTCATATGAAAGATATTTTACTCTATTTTTCCCTAATGAAATGGCTTTTCCAGTTCTTTGCTTGCTTTCCTTCTAATACTTTCCAAAAAACATATCCTTGTGTAAACTATAGGATATCCTTGTTTACATAAGCATGCCATAGTAATTATGCCTGTTCCTGCACTAAAATCTGTGCAAGTGGTCACACAAATGCTGCAATTAATAAAAGAAAATTAAGGGTCACAACATTGCTAATATCAAGACAATTTTATCAAGACTAATTTAATTTCCCTTTTGCTGATGTAGTTACGGTTAAACAAAAAAAGTTGTCACTCATTTATTCATTCAATTCACGAACAAAAACTAAATCAAATGAATGAACAAACAACAAAGGCACAGATGACTGAATGAAGACCGACAGACTAAATGACCGACTGTTCATGCAGGAAACACTGTTCAGATAAAGTAAATAACTGTTAGGAGACTTTGGCTCAGTATGGCGAGCTAATCTTTAGTATTACCTCCACCCTGCTAAGATCAAATCCAGACATTGACCCACAATCTCTCACACATTACACAAACACATTATGAGATATTGAGGCATGCATAGATGTAATTTAACAAGGTTTCAATAAAGGTTAACAGTGGAATCTGTACCTCAAGACCCTAGAAACAAAAAAAACAAAAAAATAACTGAAAAGGTTGTGTTTTTTAGTAATGTCTCACATTACGGTCCTGCAGTATCTCTGCAAAAACGTTTGCTCATCATAACATATTAATTAATAAGTAGCAGCTGTTTCTAAAACAGATGTTAATGTTGCTTAGCAGACATCGGCTGTATAGCTGATTCACACCAGATAAATTGCTACAAACTGAAATGTCCTTACAGCTTTGACATGGAAATTTCTTGCAGTTTCATCTTAACATTAAATAAGAATAACAATAAAACATTTAAATACTCCTCAAAAGTTTCTCTTTGTAATGCACATCATACATTTGACAGTACAGACTCCAGGCTTAGGACCACTGCACCGGTGGTGCTATAATTTCAGTTAACTAGTATTAACCCAACAACTGTCTTCATGATATCTGATCTTAGGTTTTTTTTCCCCTCAATCCTGATCCAACATAGACCTGTATTTGATAAAAGTCTTTAAACCCACTGATCTCTTTTTTTCCACCTTTGAAAACTAAATTAAACATACTTTTTATAGTAATATACCATCAGCATGAATGTGAAGAATATGGGAGGGGGCCCGGAAAAGATGTGCATTCATTTGTGCTTGGAAGGAAATTATCCATTTCCAGTACCAGCCCATTTAAATGTGGCACCTCCACAAATTCCTGGAAAGCACAGGGAGAGGAAGAATGTAGAAATCTGAAATCTACTATAATGATCTCTGTAAACAATAGCACATTCTCAAGGGATCTATCACACTGAAATTAAGTAAAAAGAAAGATTACTTAGGGATTCTTCATAAAAAGAAGCATTGCTTTACACCGAAGATTATAGTACGTAATTATGACAAAAGACAATGCATGCCCTGAAAACCGCACAGCGACCTAATCTAGCCTATTGACAAGAGGTTCATTACTCTCAACAGATGTGATTTCAGATAAATAATAAAATTAAAAAAAGATAAAACACTGTAATAATTAACCTAAGTCTATATAGTAAAGCATTATGGGATGCTATCAGTGAGGAAATTCAACACCCTGCCAAGGCTACTCAGCCATGAAGAATTAATGCAGGCACTGTGTACAGTAAACAGGAGAGAAGATTAGAGCCCTGTGGAACACCACCCAGTTTAAGAAATGGACAGACACAGTGCAACATTGTGCACACGAAGGAATCACCATGAAAGTTGTGAATCCATGTTAAAAAGAACTAAAGCTTAAAGTTCATATGTTGATGGTTATAAAAAAATTTCTTTTGCATTCAATCAAATGAAACTGATAAAAATAAAAATTCAAAAAAAGTACAGTAATTGACACTTCTAATATCAAAACCATCTCTAGTCTACATAAAACAAGATCTGAAAAATATTGAGGAAAAAAAACAAATAGGGAATAGCCCAGTATGAAGCAACCTGACTTAAAGTACATATTATGAACATTCATTTTGAAGTGTCTTGTCGTTAACTGCTTGTAAGGCCTAACTGAAGTCAGAGGGAAGGAGAACGGCTGTAAAGTCAGCAGACTGTAGAAAATTATTAACTGACCACAAAGTTCATGAATAAGCAGGACATTTTTGAGGGGCGATGACCGAACCTGTAAGATTGCAAACATGACATATTATCAAACATTATGAAGTATAAAGTGTATGTATATATGTAAATATTAATTTTGTTCACGTTTTATGTTGCTGCCTTATGTTAAACTGCTTTAAATTACTTTTTTCCCCACATCAATCTACACTCCATACACTATAACTGTAAAGCCAAAAAAAAAAAAAAAAAAAAACAGGTTAACATCTTTGCAAATTTATTACAAATAAAAAACTAAAATTATTCCACTGCATAAGTATTCATACCCTTATCTGGGACAGTTGCATTCAGTAGCATTCATATTGCTTGTAGATGTTATTACACTTCGAGTGAATTTAACCTGTGGCAAATTCGATTGAATGGCTATGATTTGGAAAGGCATACACGTCTTAAAAGGTTTAATAGCTGATAATGCATATCAGAGCAAAAAAACGAAGCCCTGAGGTTAAAAGAACTGCCTGTAGAGCTCAGAAACAGGTTTGCATCAAGCCACACATCTGAGGAAGAGTGCAGAAAAAAAATCTGCTTCCTTGAAGGGTCACAGAAGCATGTAGTCTCTGTTATCCTTAATGGAAGAAGTTTGAAACAACAGGACTCTTCCTAGAGCTGTCTTCCTGGCCAAACTGAGCAATTGATGGAGAAGGGCTTTGGTTAGTGTGGTGACCGAGAACCTGATGGTCACTCTAGTTGAGCTCCATGATCATATGTGGAGATAGGAGAAATCTACAGAAGGACAAACATCACTACAACACTCCACCGATCTGGGCTTTATGGCAGTTTGACAAGACTCAATCCTCTCCACAGTGAAGACACATGAAAACACACTTAAAATTAGCAAAAAAGCACCTAAAGGACCATCAGACTCTGAGAAACAAGATTCTCTGATCTGATGAACCTCAATTCCAAGCATCATGTTTGAATGAAACCAACTCTGCTCATCACCTTCAGAGTACCATCCCAAAAGTAAAGTGTGTGCTGGTAGCAGCCTCATGCTGTTGGGCTGTTTTTCAGCAGCAGGGATTGAGGGACTCGTAAGAGTAGAAGGAACGCTCTGTGCAGCAGAATATTGAGATAGCCTTAATGAAAACACAGTCCAGAGCATTCAGAACCTCAGAATGGGCAGAAGGTTCACCTTCCAACACACACGACCCTTAAGCACACAGCAAGAGTGGCTTATAGACAACTTTGTGAATGCTCTTGAGTGGCCCAGCCACAGCCTGAGCTTAAACCCAATCAAATATTTCTGGAGAAACCTAAATTGCATCTGCCCCCCTCCAACCTGAGAGTTGAAGGTTAAAGAGAAGAGAAGGATTTCAGTTAATTTCCAAATGCTTAAGGCGCAAGAACTTAGGCGCTAAACTAAACTGGAAAGGGTTCTTCAGGCTAATATTTTATAATGAATACTTAGCAATGTACTTTTCAGGTTTTTTTTGTATAAAATTTTATGAAGTTGAGAATTCCTGTTTTTTTGCTTTGTCAGTATAGTTGAATAGAATTCGATTGCAAAAAAACTAAAACGTAATAAGAGCAGCACAAAATTTGAAAAGAATGAAGGAGTATAAATTTCACAGCTCCTGTGTGTGTGTGTATATATAATATATATACACCAGTGGGGTACAGAAAGTATCAGACCCCCTTAAATTTTTCACTCTTTGTTATATTGCAGCCATTTGCTAAAATCATTTTTTTTTTTTTCCTCATTAATGTACACGCAGCCCCCCATATTGACAGAAAAACACATAATTGTTTACACTTTCTTGCAGATTTATTAAAAAAGAAAACTGAAATATCACATGATCCTAAAGTATTCAGACCCTTTGCTGTGACAATCATATATTTAACTCAGGTGCTGTCCATTTCTTCTGATCATCCTTGAGATGGTTTTACACCTTCATTTGAGTCTAGCTGTGTTTGATTCTACTGATTGGACTTGATTAGGAAAGCCACACACCTTTCTATATAAGACCTTACAGCTCACAGTGATTATCAGAGCAAATGAGAATCATGAGGTCAAAAAGAACTGCCTGAAGAGCTCAGAGACAGAATTGCGGCAAGGCACAGATCTGGCCAAGGTTACAAAAAATTTTTCTGCTGCACTTAAGGTTCCTAAGGTGGCCTCCATAATCCTTAAATGGAGACATTTGGGATCCAGACCCTTCCTAGAGCTGGCCGTCCGGGCCAACTGAGCTATCGGGGGGAAGAGCCTTGTGAGAGAGGTACAGAAGAACCCAAAGATCACTGTGGCTAAGCTCCAGACATGCAGTCGGGAGATGGGAGAAAGTTGTAAAAGTCAACCATCACTGCAGCTCTCCACCAGTCGGGGCTTTATGGTAGAGTGGCCTGACGGAAGCCTCTCCTCCGTGCAAGACACATAAAAGCCCCGCATGGAGGACTCCAAGATGGTGCGAAATAAGATTCTCTGGTCTGATGAGAAAAAGAGAGAACTTTTTGGCCTTAATTCTAAGCTGTATGTGTGGAGAAAACCAGGCACTGCTCATCACCTGTCCAATATAGTCCCAACAGTGAAGCATGGTGGTTGTAGCATCATGCTGTGGGGGTGTTTTTCCAGCTGCAGGGACAGGACGACTGGTTGTAATCGAGGGAAAGATGAATGCGGCCAAGTACAGTGATATCCTGGATGAAAACCTTCTCCATAGTGCTCAGGACCTCAGACTGGGCCGGAGGTTTACTTTCCAACAAGACAATGACCATAAGCATACAGCTAAAATAACGAAGGAGTGGCTTCCCAACAACTCTGTGACTGTTCTTGAATGCCCAGCCAGAGCCCTGACTTAAACCCCATTGAGCATTTCTGGAGAGACCTAAAAATGGCTGTCGTCCAACGTTTACCATCCAACCTGACAGGACTGGAGAGGATCTGCAAGGAGGAATGGCAGAGGATCCCCAAATCCAGGTGTGAAAAACTTTTTGCATCTTTCCCAAAAAGACTCATGGGTGTATTAGATCAAAAGGGTTCTTCTACTAAATACTGAGCAAATGGTCTGAATACTTAGGACCATGTGATATTTCAGTTTCCCTTTTTTAATAAATCTGCAAAAATGTCAACATTCTGTGTTTTTCTGTCAATATGGGTGCTGTGTGTACATTGAGGAAAAAATTTTTACTTAAATGATTTTAGCAAATGGCTTCAATATAACAAATAGTGAAAAATTTAAGGGGTTCTGAATACTTTCCGTACCCATTGTTTGTGTGTGTGTGTATATATATATATGGGATGTAACGATTTGCTCAACTCACGATTCACTTCACGATTTTTTTTTTTTACAAAATTAGATTTAAAACAAATTACATGCTGCACGTTTCTTTGTGAAATTGATATATAATAATATACTAATATTGCACTTGCATATTATTGCTCTTTTGTGGTTTTGATTGCTTCTATTGTCCTCATTTGTAAGTCGCTTTAGATAAAAGCGTCTGCTAAATGACAATTTAAATATAAATGTAAATGTAAATAAAACTAAATTAACATTTTAAAACAAGCCCCAAATAAAATAAAACAAATAAACTATCGTCATATAACAAAACTAATCTTTGTCTGTGTGTCTTTCCCGGGCGTTCCTTTTAAAATTAAGGCACCCCTGCTTTTATCTTGACCAAACAAAGATTCTGCATCACATGCACCAGATCAGTTTCTTAATCTAGATGATTACATGTAATCATTTCGAAATTTGAAGGGCAAACGAATGGTTTGACTTCAGTGTTTGTGGAAACTATACATCAAATATCTGCTGAAAACAGAAACTAGAGCTTGAATGAGACGCCATATCTCACCTCCTGCAGCAGGTTGCGCTAAAGCGTTTTCCTCTTTTTCCGCTGTAAACAAAAGGCATCGCTGCACTTATGACTTTAATATGCATTATACAGAGGCAAGAGGAAAAGAAAACATACCATCTAAACTTTTCTAAAGACAGTAATTTCCCCTCAGAGATACATTCATATAAACGCCTACCCCAATTGTATCGCTATTTGTTTAGCATCTCAACCGATTTGAATAGTCACATATTTTAATAAATTTTAAACCGGCTTGCGGTTAATCGTTACATCCCTAATATAATAATTAGTAATAAT
Organism: Sinocyclocheilus anophthalmus; assembly: GCA_018155175.1. Classification (NCBI taxonomy): domain Eukaryota; kingdom Metazoa; phylum Chordata; class Actinopteri; order Cypriniformes; family Cyprinidae; genus Sinocyclocheilus; species Sinocyclocheilus anophthalmus. The sequence continues at coordinate 308,983 of JADLZN010012118.1, read as the reverse complement.
ATTATTATTATAGTAGTAGAGGGCAATTTTATTTTACAGTTTGTGACTTCTAAGCAGTCCTCTGTGATTCACTGATCTGTTCTAAAGAGCAGGAGTCCAGAACCACAATATGGAGACCACATTGCTGCAAAGAATGAAGTGGGAGGTGATAATACAAGAAAGAAAACTACAAAATTTAGAAAATCAAATACAGAGCGAGAATAGGACTAAATTAAAATAGCAAGCATGCTCATCCACTTCCAAAGAACAGCATAACTGTGGCTAGATGACCAAATAGCTGTCATTCCTAGCTGAATAACCATGTTTTTCAGATCAGTTACATAACCGATCATCCCATCATTCTCAGACAGGCCCAGATTCCCTCCTAAACTTACTGCGGTTGTATTATTCACACATGCCATCCAACTGACCCGTGGCTATATTTTATAATTAACTTGAATAATTTATGCATTTAGCAGACGCTTTTATCCAAAGCAACTTACAGTGCTATACATTTTTTACCAGTATGTGTGTTCCCTGAGAATTGAACTCATGACCGTTTGCGCTGCTAACGCAATGCTCTACCACGGAGCCACAGGAACACTATACAAAGTGTTATGTATTAACATACTGTATAGCTACAAAGGCTATATGCCATGCTACGATCCATGACCCGGTGATGACTAGCACTTTCCCTGTGTGAATGATTGTATGCGTGTTTCTTTCCAATTAAATGCTTTTTCTTCCTATGTACTTGATATGAGAGTCAAATACTCACATTTTCCATGTTTAGATAATGACACTAGCAGGGCTTTCCTCACATTTCCCTCTGTCAGCATTCAATTACTGTAACATTAGTAAAGAGGAAGCTTTGAACACAATAGAGCCGGAATCTTTAAATAAACGCATCTTGTGAAGAAACATACTTTCCATATGTACCACAAGCTTTGAAAATAGCTTCTATGGGTGAAAGAAAAAAAAACTGTTATAATGGGAAATAACCCAAACAACTGAAAAGCATGCTTTGAATTGTGATGATGAAACACACATGGAATAAATACATGTAAGCATTAAGTTATGCATGTCTAGTTCTTGTTTGAACATTTCTATCCACCTTTTTCTTCAACGCGGAAGTAAGCCTATGGGTGAGACTTCCGGTTCATTAGCCGCTATAGGTAAATAACGAGGAGAATAACAACGTGCAGTAAATGGTAAAACTGTTTCCACTACAAACCAGTGTGTTCATAATTAAGATAATACATTAAAATAATATGGTAAGACACGCAAATTTTCAATTACAAGCAGCAAAACGAACTGTTTTGTTCAGCTAAAAATAGCTGGACGGAGTGGACGTAGATGAGACCGGAAGCCAGACCCACAGAATTTACAAATGGCTCATTTTTATGACAAGAAAAAGGTGGATAGTTCAGTCGTAATTTCATAAATTATTCAACCTTTTAACTCGCCTCTTAACTATTTAGTAGAGCACATTTTGACAAATATTCTGAAACAATTTTTTTTGTACTAAAATTGATTGAATCTCAATTCTGGTGCTTTAAAAAAAAAAAATACTAATTTTCACTTCAGAATGCAAGAGCAAGATTGAAATCACTCATAACTTTAGGAAATTTTCAAGTAAAAAACATATTTTGTGTTTCAGAGAGTAGGCTACCTAGTGGGTAAAAGAGAGTTTAATGATTATCAATGATTTTATTTGATTAAGTGTTTTGCACAAGACTTCATTTCACATATCATAAGAATGATGAAAGAAATCTCAACACTTCATGTGCATCTAATACAATAGAATCGTTGTGGTGACTAGCAGGTGACCCTTTGCTGTAGGGATGTAACGATTCACTCAACTCACGATTCGATTCACGATTATTATAATTTTGTTTAACAAAATGAGATTTAAGACAAATTATAAATTAAATGTGTCCTTTTATTATTGCTTGGACAAAATGTTGCACATTTCTTTGTAAAATTGAAATATAACACTATAATAATAAACTAATACAGCACTTGCATATTATTGTTCTTTTGTTGGTTTTGATTGCTTCTATTGTCCTCATTTGGAAGTCGCTTTGGACAAAAGCGTCTGCTAAATGACAATTTAAATATAATGTAAATGTAAATAACAAAACTAAATTGACATTTTAAAATAAGCCCCAAATCAAACAAGTTAGTTATACAAATAAAATAAATATCTTCATATAAACAAAATAAGGCTTTGTCTGTGCTCTTTCCATTTAAAATTAGAGGCAACCACTGCTTTTTAATCATCATCCAAACAAAGATGCAACATACATGCAGAATGAGCAGTTTTTTATTTAAATTAGATTGTATAATTTTTTAATTTGAAGCAAAAACAGAATGGTTTTACTTCAGTTTTGTGAAACTATACAAAAATATCTGCATGGAAAAACAGCGCTGAACTTATGAACTTTAATATGCATTATACAGAGGCAAGATGAAAAGAAAAAATACCATCTAAACTTTTCTAAAGACAGTAAGTTCCCCTCAGACATGCATTCATATAAACTCCTACACCTAAATGAATCGCGGTTTGTTTAGCATCTCAACCGATCAGATATTTTAATTGATTTTCAACCGGCTCATGGTTAATCGTTATATCCCTACTTTGCTGTGTCCCAACTCTGAATTCCTTCAGCCACCACGCCTTAAAGGGGTCATATGATGCAATTTCAATTTTTCCTTTCTCTTTGAAGTGTTCCAAGCTCTTGGTGGCTAAAGAAGATCTTAAAGTTGCAAAGACTAAAGTCTCAAATCCAAAGAGATAGTCTTTATAAAAGTTAAGACTCATCCACGCCTTCCTAAAACACTTCATTAAAACACGCCCCCACATATCTACGTCACAATGCTGGAAGATTTGCATAACGCCGCCCAAATGTTTCACGCAAAGAAAGAAGGCTTAACCTTATTCTCGCTGTCAATATTGGTGTTGCCTGCCGCCGCCCGCCATGTCTGAAGGCGCTGTGTTTCATTGTGGAAAGTGAAACTGCTTTTGGTTGGCCTTCAAAAGAGAACGATATCACTTGTTTTTAAAGTTCATGCTGGAGTGATCCGTGCTGGTCGTTGAGAATCATACAACTTTCTTCGCGCCTGTCGATCGCGCGGAATTGGCGTTTCAATTCACCGTGGACAGCGGAGTCCAGCCCAGGGGTAGTCACATGTGGTTGCCGCAAGCCCGCCGGAAACGCTCCAATCTCGTGTCTATCTCTGCCGCCTGCCATTCCTCAACCCCGCCTCGCCTCCGCATACTCTAGGCCGCGCTCACTCTAGGCCGCGCCTCCGCTCACGCGAGGCCGCGGTGTGTGACGCGGTTTCGTTGTGAATGCGAAACTACTTTGTTTGGCCTTCCAAAAGAGGACACGATTCAAACGCAAGTTTTTTGGGCAGGGTAGAGTAGCACTTGTTGTTTGTCATTTCTCCGATCACAGATGCAGACATGGTTTTAGGTTTACGCGGCGCGATGCAACGCGTAAAAAGACAGTACAAGTCATTATAATCCATAATTATATTCCCACTGGATGCAACAAATGCCTCGTTTATAATGGGTTTTAATGTTTTTGTCTCGTCGCTCCAGCCGGACAGGGCATCACAATATGGTAAGGGGCGTAACATTTCCGTCACACGCTTGAGGTATTCGGCCAATCACAATGCACTGGATAGCTGGCCAATCAGAGCACACCTCGCTTTTCAGACCGATGAGCTTTGTAAAAAATCGACGCGTTTCAGAAAGGCGTGGCATAGAGGATAAACAATAATGTACAGTATGTGGAAAATAATGTGTTTTTTTAACCTTAAACCGCATAAACATTTCATTACACCAAATAATGCTCTTTTTAGCAACATCATATGACCCCTTTAAACCATCACCATCAATCTTTATGACTCATTCTGCCTCAGAGTGAGGAAGAGGGCAAATGGCAGCAAAAATAGAGTAACCCTGGCACTGACGTTACCTCTCTTGCTCATGTTAAGTCGAAGCCATCGTGACTCTCACACGGAATATGAAAAATCACTGGGGTAAGTTCAGTGTGCAGCACATGGGATGCATCTCATATACTATGATCTCACACGGCCATGTATCAGCCTAGAAATACTTTTGCCATGCACTAATGATGTTTTTACACCCGTCCAAGGCACTGCCAAGCTCTGGGGGGGAAGAATTGCTTATCAGAGGCTATATATGACATACGAGATAAAGCTGTACATTATGGAATACAAGAGTGCTCTAGAACACCTGGTTAGCGTCATATACTCGTGTCTGAACTCCCTCATGGAGTTCGGAGCAATTCTCCTATATGTATCCCTTCACCAGATCACTCCCTTATACAAGAAAATATGTGTCAGTACCATCTTACAGTGATGCATACCATGGTATTGAATCTTGTACATGGTACAATGTACAGACTCAATAACACATAACTGAACCTTTGAACATGGAAGCATTCACACAGTCATCTTTACCGCACCCTCTCAGTTCTGTCCGTTTCCTGGCCTGAGCTGTCCCCCCTCTTTGTCAGACTGTTATCTTTAGATGCCACTCACCCTCTGATCACAGTTACATGGTCTTCAGGGAAAGGCAAGCAGAGGCCCGCACGCGCACACGCGCCACGGCAGATAGACAAGCACAGGAAAAGTCCTCAGCATGACACCGGTTACCTCCATACACAATGCTCTCTTAGAGTTTTATTGAATAAACAACATACCAACATGCTCCATTGTAATTTCTGAGCCTGTAACAGGTCCAGACTAGTCAAGTATGCTTCTAGGGAAGCTAAAAAAAAATCCTGAATAAAAATCTCCTGCAGTGCTCAATTAACTATACTTAATGCCTAAAGGATTAACATTTTTGCATCACTTTTGTTTTCAGTAAAGGCTCAGATAATCTTTCTGGCCAAATCATAGTGTTTGATGGGAATGGACAGTCCACATTGTTACTATAGATTAATTAGGTTTTAAACTTCCCTTCCTTCCTATAGGTAAAATGGCTATGGAAGGAGCATGGGTTTGTTTTGCTCTAACGTAAACAGGAGAATTAAAAATACTTCTCTCGTAAGACTCCCATAATGCAAAAGCTAACTGAATTAACCTCCTTTCCTTTGCCTAGAACGAGTGCTACACACTCACAGCTGTCTATGCAAATGAAGCTTGTATTAATAGTTGTGGTAACTCTGGGAAGGAAAGTCAGGGGATGGTAAAAGAAGTGAAGATGGTAATTATAGAAATTATTTTAAAAAATTGTGTTTTTTTTCAAAACTGACCTCTGCTGATCCGCTGTTTCTCTCCGGACAGGATTCCAGGAGTGTCTATGATGCTGATGCTGTCCAACACTGGATTTGGCATCTGAGCACATATAAACCTGTGAAATGAGGATCACACATTGAAAATGGACAAACATTTGAAACCAGGCCTAGTGATCTTGCAGTAATGTTTTTAGTGGAACATGATTGATTGGAAGGAACTCCCTTCTCACTAGCCAAATCTTATCATTCCAGCTTTTACCTCAGCTTTTCCATTACCAAAAGCTTGCAGCTTATCTTTCTACAGTATGTGTTCCTTATTTATGTGCCAACCCGTATGCTATCATTTTCATGTCTTTAAAATACCTGCACATTTTAGTCATGCAAAAACAATCCTCAGCCCCCCCTACCACTGTGTTCCCCCTTGTGTATTTTACTTACTCCCTCCCTTTAATTTTTCCAGAAAGTGAGCCATCACTTATTCCTTCCATGCTGCTACCTTCACTACGGCCAATCGTATCCCACATTTCCCTTCTCCTTGCATTCCACTCATTATAAGACCTGCTGCCAGTTGACAAAGACAGTTTGTGTCATTTTGGGTAATGTTTTGAAGTGTAAATCCTAGTATTCAGGGCCAAAACAGATACATGCATCCAGAAATCCAACTGAACAAACTTGCTTTTATTTTCAAGAACTGAACAGTAAATAACATTTAGAGGTTAACTGATGACATTTAACTAATACTAGCCTGCTTTCAACCACTTCACCTTTTAAAGTCAGGCTTCAGAGGTTCTGCAAACATCCTGCCGAAGTTAAAATTCACTTCCTGCACAATGCTAATTTATACACTACCTATGATTTTTTTAAAAGAAATTAATACTTTTATTTAGCAAGTATAAAACTCTGCCCATACACTTCTAATAAAGAAGTAAAGCTGGACTACATATCAGCACTAATTAGCCTGTGCTGTAAAACACGACAGGTCCCCAAGGCAACAACAAATTTGAAAATAAACCATTTTTCCCTTTGCTGATGTTATATTCAGTGAGAGTAATTTTTCAACCTCATTTTCCCTCTGTAGTTTATTCAAGATATATTTGAAATGCCAGACCCTTCCAGGACTTTATGTCCCAAGAACACCTCGAAAAAAAAAATCATGTTATTGCCATATTTACTGACGCTTTCTGTAAAGAAAATTCAGATATACATAAATCCAATTGGCTACACAAAGATACGTATCAGAAGAAACCGGTTTAGCGAGATACAGCAGTAATGTGTACAGTTTGTTACATAACACCAGAAAGCACCACCAACCACAGCAATAACCGTAAATTAATCTTCAGCCTAGTAGAGGTTAAAACACTATATAGGGCTTAGAGATACATGCATATATTTGAATTTGACTCTTGGGAAAACTGTTTGACAAACACTACAGAATCTAGAATCAGCTATATGGTTCACTACAGGCCTGAGCCTATGAAAAATGATGAAAGCAGCTGTATTGGAGAAAGTGCATACTCAAGTTACAGTCAGGAGTATCAGGGAGAGTGGGGATGACAGCACAAAGGAGGGGCATCCATGTATTACTGAACTACTGGAACAGGGTTAATATGTAGCCTACTAAAATTCAGTGGTCACAAGGCGCACACACAAATACACCCCTGATACCTTGCCAGTGACCTTCAATCTACCTTTTAACCTCTCCGACAAGGTAAGAGTGAAAACACTGGGAGGGAAAAATCATGCTGGATAAGCAATAAACAGCATAATATAAAGGAAGTTGGGGTCAGAGATTTGCAAACAGGGGACACTTTTGAGAGTGAACGCTCTGAAATTGCAGAGTCAGATCCTCAGATTATCTGTCCAGTGACTTAGCCGAGTCAGTCCTTTTTTTACCTCTTGCTAACCTATAAAAAAATAATAATTTACTCAGAAAAGCTTGGACTGCCAAAACACTAAAATCCTGTTTTTAACAACTAGAAGCAACACCTACAGAAATGTCTCGGATCAATTCATGGCTGCAATGAGAATACACTGCACTTCACAAGAAACCTTGATTTGACCTTAAGATGACACACACTGTCAAGGTGAGTTCAGGGAGGGAGGAGGAATGAAATCTTTAAATATTCTCCTCCCACTCATGAGTGACTAGTCAACCTACTCATTCCACAAACTGAAAAACATTCCCAGATTTTCTTTAAAAGGATATTTTTGTGCAATAAACGCTTCATTCTGCCAGCCCAGGCCTGTTGGGGTGTGAATATGATCTGTGCATATGATCCCTCTTGTTCAAGCATTGACCAACATGAGGTTCTAGTTAAGTGGGGCGTTTTGTAAAGCTCTGGAAGTCTTCATATCTACAAGCAGCACAAAGGAAAAGTGTAGTACTAGTGCTTGAGAGAAGACACACCCACCTCTGCTAAGTACGAAATACACTACAGCGGATATATGTAACATGTTGAAAAGACAAGCGTGAGCTGAACTGATGCACCATTTTAAACGCCAACTCATCTCTCTTCATGGCATTCCTTATGGAGGGCCCCATTCCCAAGAGCTTGTTAAAAAAGACCCCTAAAGGCCTCAGCAGCTGTCAAAACCAGTGTCAGCTGACGTTCCTCTCAAAAGGGGGAACCAAAGACTAATGAGCAAGAAGTTTAGTGCACACAAAATATGGCTTTAATATCCTCAATAGTTGGAATACAATAAAAATAAATAATGTTTTGCTGGTATGCAGTAAAAGTACAAACCTTAAATCTCAGATTCAAATGCCTTAAGGCTATTTTTGGTTGTGACAGCAACTACATTTAGAAGTGTATGCTAACAAAGGTTTGTGGGGATTATAATAATAAGACAAATCGTAGTCATCAAAAATGTACAGACATATGTTTGCAGGGGGTGAACATGTTAGGAATTTTACTACTACCAAAAGCTCCACCCTTGCAATACAAGCACTAGCTGGCAACTCCTGCATGCAGAAATAGACCTAAAATAAAAGTGCAGGATATTCCATTTTCAGTATAACATGGACACCCTCTTCACCCTAATGACTAGTTTTTGACGTTTCCATCATTATAAAAGTAATCCTGAGCTCATATGAACACAAAACTTGACAACCTCTTGACAAATCAGGAAAACAACACCCATACAGCTGCAACCCTCGGCAAAGAAAACCTAAGATAAAAACTGCAAAGACTTAATGTAAACACTGTTTTTGTTTATTTTTAAAAAGAACGAGAGAAAAAAAGTTCATTAAAAATGAATGAAGATCTCACCTGTTCAGAAAAGCATTTCCAAAGGCGTTGAGTTTTCTGAAGGGTTTCTTGGGGTCAACCACTAAAGCATTGCCCGGGATGAGACCCTCCTGATCGCCGTGCATCACAGCTATGAATGAATCGGTGGTGGGTTCGGGACCTATGCGCATCCCGGGGAAATCCTGCTCCATCAGATGCCGAATAAAAGTGGTTTTCCCCGTGGAGTACTGGCCCACTAAAAGTACCATGGGCTTGTTATCAAAATCAGCATCTTCCAGAGCCGGAGAGTGGAAGTCGTGGAAGCGGTAGGTGTCTTCCAGGGGAAAGAGTTTGGTCCGGTAGAGTCGCTTCAGCCCGTCAGAAACCGTCTGAAACAGTTCGGGGTCCTTTTTCTTCCCGTCCTTGTTCGACCAGCTGAACATCTTCCACAATGTGTAAAATTAACTTCTTACTTAAAGAAACAACACTTTCGGGGTTGTGTAAAAGATCTTCTCTGGTTCTAGGCAGTTTAATCCAGCGGTTCGGAGGAATCAACGGTCTGGTGTCAAGCGGCGGACTGCCAGCGTGGTGGGTCGGTCCCGTCAGCTGTTCAACTAACTGTTGTCTTTTTATTCACTCGTTTAACTTCTTGTGACTTTGCCTGACTCTTCAGTCGCGACCTTGCAGCAGACTGTTTTCTTCTATACCCGCTGGAGAGGCAGCGCTCAGTTGCTCTCTGGAGTCCCACAGCGAGGCGAGCAGCTCTCTGCGCGTGACACTGAGAACTGGCGCCCCACTACATTTTAATACATTACTATGGACCGGAACTCAAGGGAACTTCCAAATTAAAAGGCGTCACCCCTCCCAAATTGGGGTTTTGTGAAACACAGCTGACGTTAATTACTCAACAGAAGGGTCTATAGGTTTATATAATAACGAAAGTTGTTTTTTCATTTTCTTTTTCTAGCAAAGAAACAATGTTTATATTTATTAATCTGTGTGCTGCTTTATAACTTGCAACTATTCTTTAATGTTGAATTGACAAAATTCTGGCATTCAAACAACTAAATGAGTGAACCACATTCCATATGCTACTATATACTAACACTAGCTTTCTCTATTCTTTTTCTATTCTATCTACTTGTTTTCCTTTTGTTAGGCCTATGTATGTATGCGTGTGTGTGTGTGTGTGTGTAGGCATATATATATATTATATATTTTTTTTTTTTACTTGGTACGTGAGCTGGCGTTAGGCAACGAGACTTGTCATAGCACTTGCTAAATCAATTCGTGTGCTAGATCTATAGGAGTCTGACATCGTCACCAAAGTTTTGGCAGCCAGGATTGAGGTGGGGGGAGTGAATGTACAGCGCTCCCTCCCACCTTCAATACCACGACTGAGCAAGGCACCGAACCCCCCACTGCTCCCCGGGCGCCACAGCAGAAATAGCTCCCACTGCTCCAGGTGTGTGTGTTCCCAGGTGTTTGTGTGCCACTTGGATGGGGTTCAAATGCAGAGCAGCTAATCCTCGTATGGGGTAACTACCATACTTGGCCACTGTCACGTCCACTCCTATATAAATCTATTTATATCTATTATCTATAGATATATATATATAATATATTTAAATCAATGCCAACTGTTCATTCCAGTATAGTATGAATTTCACATGACAAACTTACAGTAAGTACAGTAATGTTCCTATTTTTGAGGATGGGGTGGGGGTGTGTAACTGGCTGACGGCTATATTTGTCTTGGACTTTCAGGAGAGTGCAGTTGCTGGTCTGAGTCTGTGCCAAATGTGACACTGTCATAAGGGGGTCATAGGAAATGATACTTGTCACCCGCTACACTCCGTGTAAGACTCTTAATGTTCTTTTAATCTGACTTTAGATATGAAAAGAAAGATATTAATTATTTAGAAATCCTTTGTTTGGGGCTTACAATCAACAAAAGTAAATCACCCAAGAAAGAACACAAGAGCCCTCTTTATATCACAGTATCAGAGCTGAAAATGAAAGTCTGCAGAATTCTCTGTGGCTTGCAGGGAGTTCCCAATGCTTCAATTGTGTCCTTAGAGTGTCAGAACGGGATGCAGACAAACAAGTTTTCAATAAAAAAAAAACATTAACTAATTTATATATTTTTTAATCAGCAATCTTATAATGAAACATTTTCTATGACCTGTCCCTACATGTTGGTAAGAGTAAATCTAAGACTCCCCTGACATTTTGGAAGGGGGGGGGGGGGGGGGGTGTGGGGGTTAATTGGGCAAAACAATAACGTGAAAGCAGCTTTATTAACAGGAAATCAGGTTGTTTATAGATGAAGTGGCATATTTTGTCAGTGACCATACTTTCTTTTCAATGGCTCATTCAAACTGTGACTAAAGGCCCATTGATACCAAGGATGATAACTGTAACGATTTAATCATCTTTCTATTTCTGTTGGAAAAGGTAAATCTACACAGCAACTATAAAATGACGACAGAGGAACAATATTTGGAATCACTTTCAGAGCAATTTTTTGACAACCAATCAATATCCAAATTGAGCATTTGTAGCAGCAGGTGTGTGCCTATAATAAACAGAACTTCATCGTGCGTTGGTGTGGATGCCATTATAGTATTAATATAGTGTAGTATTATTATATAGCTAATTTATCATTATTCTTACCGTTCTTGGTGTGAATGGATCTTAAGTCATGGCAACATTGATTTTGGAAAATGGTGTAAATAATGTATAAATGAAATGTATGCAAAGAAGATGACAAAAAAACATAAGATATATCATGAAAAGAGTGAGAGCAAAGGCACAACACATAATTACATATAATGTGAAAGTCACATTTATTTAATATCAAAGAAGAACTTTATTTTGAAATAATGTCATGTTTAAATGAAATTAAATACAGTAAAATAAAACGAATAAGTAAATATAATATCAAATAAATCATGTTGTAATAACTACATCAAAACATATACATAAATGTTACCAAAAAAATTCTAGTCCAACATGTATACAATGCCCTGCATTCTCTGTGCAAATCAGTGTGTTTTTAGTAGGATAAACAGAACAGTGGCCTACAGAACTGACAGGCAGCTGGACTGCAAACACTGGCTGTCAATTCATAGGTCATCACCCTGTGTCCTAGACCCTGGGTTAAACATGCTTTCCACCAACATGCATATGAAATTACAGCCACATAAATTGAATCCAGATAATTAATTAAGACTGTATTTTCATGCAGGACCAAAGGAGATAAAGGTGACTATCTGCACGCAACAGCAGCTCCACTGGAAGCCACAAACCTTCCACATGGAGTTGCTGTTACAACCAGTCAGCACCAAATCTTTGGAGTGCTCCCCCTTTGGACAGCGGAAGGAAGTGTACTCATTCTCACACAACTGTTAGTCTATGTCCCATTCTCACACTATAGGGTACTTCTTCAAGTTTTCTAAAAAATAAATAAATGAATAGAAAAGAAGAAGATCCCCCCAAAAAAAGAAGCGGTGCCACCTGAAATGAAAGCACAGAGAACCAAGTTAGAGGGTTAAATCAGGATTCAGACAATGGCTAATGACTGCCATTAAGGACATGTGAGAGTTCCTCTGTTGGCTCATGACTTTGACCTCTCGTTTCTTTCTCATCTTTATGACATGCCATAGACTCCATTATTGGCCAACAGCGCGTCCAAAGTGCTAAGACTGATCTTGATAACAGCAATTTTATGATGGCAGTCAACATGAGGGTGCTCGGCAGAATTTGTGTATGGGCTGAGAGAAAAAAGGGTGTGTCGCTCAATAATTTATGTGCCTTTATGTCCCTAAGTTTTAATTTCGTAGATATCGCTTCCTTTTAGTCATGAGTTACCCATCCCACATTCTCTATATTGTTCTTTCTCTCCTTTTGGTTTCTTCATTTATATCATATTTTAGACTTTGCCTTGCTGTAAACCTCCCACTGCTCCTTGCTACCTTTGGAAAAACAGCATAATAAAGCAATTAAAGGGGCACACAGCACATGAGTCAGTATGTGTTATCTGCTCCTGTTATCATCTTTTGAATCCACCATGATCTTTCTCATCCCTGCGCCGTATCCAACATTTGTGTAGGGTGAGAGAAAATCAATGGCATGCACATATGTAGGTGGTTCATTTTTATGACAATTCCCAATTGTGGTACTTGATATCGGAGTAAAACTCATGTATTTGATCAAATCTACTTTGTAGAAAAGAAAACAACAGCTAAAAATTTGACATGACACTACATTAAATTGTGACTGTTGTATAAACATGAATTGAGCCAACTTAAGACTGCCATTTATTTGCATCTGAATTTCAGTAACATGCAATTGACTTCATTTAATGAAAAGAAAAAGTTGAAAGATTTTCAGACTAAACTTACTCTACACCCTTGTAATTGATCTTTGTAAGATCCTGTTTTTGGAAAGTAATGTTTAGAATGTTTGAAGGCCGAACACAAGCCTTTTGCATTCTTTTTCCTTCCTCTTTAAAAGCATTAGCTTCATTTTGTTAGACAATGCAGGTATATTTAAATTAGGATATTAATCTAGCCTTTTACAAATAAACAGACAGAAGTTAACATTGAAAATTCCTACATGAATCAGCGTAATTGCAGAGGGGCAAGGCAAAGATGTGAACCTCACATGAATTTTGCTGGGTTTTTAATACAAATATTTATACAACTTCTCAAAAAATTATACATTCCATGTTCCTTACATGTGCACCCATTACTTTATTTTCAAAAAAGAGTTACTTACATTCACAGTTCTTCCTCGTGGGAGTCCATATCAGAAAAAAATGAGAAACGATGCAAACAAAAAAAAAATCTTCTGAATATAGAGATTAAAGAATTAACAGAAGCATAACAAAATATGGCTATAAAAAATGAAAAAGGAACTGAAAACAGCAAAGTTAGTGACAGCACGATGAGAGAGCCAGCAGGTGAGAGGGGAGCGTCGGTCAGCAGTGCTATGTCAGGCCGAGAGAGGCCAGTTTAAAAGTGATTTGGAGTTGAAGCTTAGTTAATAATTACACTCCCTGTCAATATTTAACATCTTTTTAGCCCTGCCCCTCAAATCCAACATCCTGGACTCCTATGGACTTACACACTTTCTATCTTAAGAATCTATTTTGGATGCTTTTAGGTACATTTATATTTTTAAAACACTTCAAAGCAACACATTTCATTAAAATGGACTATACAAATGTTGTGGGCCAAACAGACGTCTTGCCAGTTTACTATAAACACAATAAACCACTAGAGGGCGCAACGGGTTAACTTAATTTTTAGAGAATCAGATAATTGTTTCTTAAATATCACGAAAACTATTATAAAGTCTTATTTTTTGCATATTCATATGGTATATTCACCTGCTGTGAGTCACTAAGGCTTGATTTATAAATCAGCAAATGTGTGATGTAGGTCAACGTCTTAATTACTGGTAATGGCACAACATGAGGTGATGCTGCAAGATTAGAATAGATAAATTAGACTATGGACTCTAAACATTGATCAAAGAATGAAAAAGTAGCCTTTATAACAGGATAATAAAATGCTCATAAGAGAGGGTTAATTATTGCCATTGTTAGGTTAAAGAGCACAGAAATGCACACTGTGTGAAGGAATTTCGATTGTCAAAAACACAAGAATGGCGCATCAATTAATTGTACCATGACAAAATACTCCAATCTAAGCACATAATATAGTACCCTAGGCAGAGGGAAGTCTGGATGTAATTGGGTCGAAATCTGTTGTGTTTCTAGCGATAAAGAGTTTTGGGACTGGATTTACAGTAAAATAATAATAATGAAAAAACACACACAATCTTACATTGTACTCAGTGTGTTGGAAAATGCTTAAATAATTACAGGCCTGTAAGATAAATGCATTTCATGATGTGTAATGTAATGATGGTTGTTTCTGGGGTTAATTTCAGCTATTTCCCTCACTTTAAAGGAGGAAATCAAGAGGAAATGAAATCTTTCTAGCGGTTACGACCTTGTTATAGAGCACAGGGTCAAACCACAAACATGCAATGTTTTTTGGCTTTCAAAATTTACCAGAACCATACAGGAAATTTTGAGGCTGTCGTCCTGCATATAAAGTCACGCTTCTGGTTTTTTAGTGCAAGTCAGCAGTCAGGAATACTGCCCCTCCACCCTGCAAGGTCTCAGAGTTCAGTTCATGTTGTCATACTTCGTCACCCCCTCTATATTTTATGCCCTTTGCTCTTCAGCTCCTTTAAAATGTTTCCATGGTAAAGTATGTGTCACGCTGAAGGTGTCACTTAGTTATTAGATGCACTAAACACCATAAAAATCTTACACATGGAAACATTTCATTCCTTGAACATCCCTGTCTATAATCAGATCTACAAGTACATTTTACCATACAAGAAGCTTGGACAGAATTTATTTTCTAATTTTATGTGATTCCTTGTTAGTTATAAGTTAACAGAACAGTACTTTCAAATGTAATGTTTTTGAAATGTACAGCTTCACAAATCAGTCATTAGCTACTAATGTTCTCATTTACAAAGTCGACAGTTTCAGTGCTAACCAAGATGTCCCTTATCTTATCAGAGAGGCTAGAATAGGGTGTGTTTAAGTGTGCATAACGCAATGTTTAATACACACACCCACACAAGCACAGGTATGTGTGGTCATTCACGGTCAAGTCAAGGTCTTTAGACCAGCACAGATTCAAAATTCTATTCTTATCTAAGTAAAATGCACATCAAATTAATTGTGAAAAAGATACTATAAATAGGCCTTGGGAAAGAGTTTTAACTTCATATAAAGTAGTATTTTAGAGCCTTTAACACACAACAGGCCGAACCATTTTAATTGGGGTTTCTGTAGAAAATATTTTCTTAAGTGCACACTTCTAATGTTACATTACATTTTCAACTGAGCCAGAAAATGATGAATGAACACATATTTCTGAAACATTCTGCGTTTATGGTATACAGATTCTTCATTAAATTCTGTTCAATATAGAAATGAGGTGATTAACGGGACAAATTGTTTTTACATAAACTGGTTCACTTGTTCCAGTTAAGCAGAGTTTTGACATTTCAAATGCAATTTTAGAATCACATTTCAGATTAATGTTCAAATTCACTTAATGGACCAAAAAAATGACCTGCACCTATTATTATATATCCATATTAAACAGCCTCTCAGGTTTAAGTTTATTCTTGGCCACTGTTGATACAGTTTTACTCAAGGCATAAACTGTATATAAAATGATAAAAATGTCCATTAGAAATTACTTTACATCACTTTTTCACTAGTTTCCTTTTCTTTTTCCCATCTACTCCAGTAACAGTTGCTACGTCTTTCTGGGCAGCCCTCTTTTTTGTCTTCTCCGTCACTGTTTCCATGGTATCCCAAACCTCATCCTCCTCTGCTTTCACCTCCTCTACATCTCCACTATCATCAGCACTTGATGACTATAAGAGAAAAGCACATAAAGAGTCAAACGTTTAACAAAGTCATTAGGATGCAGTATAAAGGCATCAACGAGAAAGCAACTTCCATTGTTTTTACTGTTGATAGGCAGTTATATAAAAGCGAATCATCAAAACGATGCTCCCGCTGACACTGAACCGCCGCTTACCTCCAGTTCTCTGCTAGACAGCAGCACACAATTGAGTCGTGACTTCAGATATACCTGCACAGAGAAAATATGTTCATTTATACAAACATAACACTGAGTGGGAGGCACTTCTGATTATATGGTACATGCAATCAGATGGAAATAAGAGGAGAGGGGCTATGCAGAAATTTGCAGAGAGAATGAGAAAGAAGAAGTGCAGGGAGAATGGAGAAAAAAAAAAACAGTTTTCTTGTGCATTCATACCTTGTGCTGTAAAGAACGGTCCTCCAGGCTGTGTACTCTCAGAAAACGATCTAAACCACAAGAGGCCACCAATGGGAGGGAAGGATGACACTGCAACCCCCGCACTGCCCCCGCCAGACCCTTAAGACACCCACACACAAGCCCTGCAGGCAGAGAGAGAAGAAAATGGGGTCAGACAAAACAACACTCTCAGAAGTTCAATAATGATGCAGTGCATATACGGAGAACGGCTGGCCAAATACATCCTTTATACTTGGAACACACAGATCCAGGACAAAAAGCCCTGAGCAATGGAGCTTCAGTTCAAAACAATCGCTTTTGTGCAGATCCAAACCTGCCAAAGAGAAAAAATAAATGGAGCATCCACCTACTGCTTACCTTTCCGGAGGTCAAGGATGGCGAGCTCCCCGTGAGTGTTGCCCACGACCACTGTGCCCCGGCTGACAGGAAGAGAGAGCGCAGTGAGCGGGTACTCTCCAAACCGAGCCTCCAACACCGGCCTTCTCTGAGGCGTCGAGGGGTCATACACGCGCACCTGACGGAGGAGGAGCAGAACAGAGAGAGCAAGATATTTTGAGTCATGTTTGATCACAGACTTTAACCTTAAGACACAAAGGAAGACATTAATAAATACAATAGCAAAGGGTTAGCGACAAGCTGCAAAAATATGATCAGCTCACAATTTATTTCAGGATCTTTCATAGTGATTAAATCTAACAAACAAAACATTTTTCATTTTAAAACAGCTGATGATGGCTTGAGGATGTGTTTTACTTACACCAACCAATCAACTACAAGCTGAAGGCTTAGTAAAACCAAATAAATGAAATCAAACAGAAATTAATTTGTATAAATATTGACTTCATATAGATTATTTTACATGATTTTGTATTACAATGATTCATTACTTTACTTGATTCAGTTAAAAAAGGCAAGTGACAGTAAAGACATTTTATGTTAAAAAATTTCAAATAAAATTGTTCTTTTGAACTTTCTATTCATCAAAGAATCCTGAAAAAAAAAATTGTTTCCACAAAAATATTAAGCAGCACAACCATTTTCCACACTGATAATAAAAGAATTTGTAGGACTATCGCTGATTAAAATTCAGCTTTGCCATCAAAGAAATACATTACTGTTTGAAATGTATTCGAATAGTTATTTTAATTTTAAACAATATTGCACAGTATTACGGTTTATACTGATTTTTTTTTCACATAAATGCAGTATTGGTAAAACTTTTGAATGATAGTGTACATAATTTCCAATGGTCACTGTAAACAAAAAATCTGATATATGATATTTCTAAAGTAACTACATTTATTCCAGATGTCCAGTATAGATACCTTGTAAGAAACAACAGTAGACAAGCACGCATGGATAAAGCCAGAGTAAAGACAAACCTGTTGGTGTCCGGTGCATGTGACTATTTTATCTGAATCTGGGATGAAGCCAATGTCTCTCACCCACACGGGCACTCGCATATCCAACCAGTCATGGGCAACCTGACGGATTGAAGAAAAAAGGTAGAGCTTGAAACACAGAAATCAACTACTGGGGGCTAAAAAGCTTATAGTTTTCTTCTTCTGCCTTACATTTTTGGCTGTGAATATTGGCTTATCTGGTCTCTCCAGATCCCAAACTTTCAGCGGGTTCTCTTTACCCCCTGTAGCCACACGATGGCGCTGTGATGGGTTCTGTTGCATTCTGCATATTCCATTTCCAACATTTACCTCAACCTAAGAACAGAGACAGATGAGCGAAACTCGTGTATTAAATAAATTCAATGCACACAGACTGAAGTAGTTTAAGTCTTTGATTCTTCTTGATTTCTATGGGGTTCAGGTCTGGTGAGTTGCTGGCCAGTCAAGCACACCAACAACCATGGTCATTTAACCAACTTTTGGTGTTTTTGGCAGTGTGGGCAGGTGCCAAATCCTGCTGGAAAATGAAATCAGCATCTTCAAAAAGCTGGTCAGCAGAAGAAAGCATGAAGTGCTCCAAAATTTCTTGGTAAATGGGTGCAGTGACGTTGGTTTTCAAAAAACACAATGGACCAACACCAGCAGATGACATTGCACCCCAAATAATCACAGCCTGTGGAAACTTAACACTGGACTTCAAACAAACTTGGGCTATGATTGTCCACCTTCCCCAGGAATTGAGGACCTGGTTTCCAAATGAAATTACAAAACTGATCTCTCTGAAAAGAGGACTTTGGACCATGGGCAGCGTCCCGTTCTTCTTTCCTAGCAGAGGTAAGAAGCCTATGCGTTGTCTGTGGGTCCGGAGGGCATTACAAGAGGAATACGACAAACTGTAGCCAAAATCCGTGCCCCCAAAAAAAACCTGCTGTGTGGGTGGCTCTTGATGATTGACCCCAGCCTCAGTCCATTCCTTGTGAAGTTCACTCAAATTCTTGAATCGATTTTGCTAAACAATCCTCAGAAGGCTGCGGTTCTCTCGGTTGGTTGTGCATCTTTTTCTTCCACACTTTTTCCTTCCACTCAACGTTCTGTTAACATACTTGGATACAGCACTCTGTGAACAGCCAGCTTCTTCGGCAATGAATGTTTGTGGCTTACCCTCCTTGTGGAGGGTGTCAATGATTGTCTTCTGGACAACTGTCAGATCAGCAGTCTTCCCCATGATTGTGTAGCCAAGTGAACCAAACTGAGAGACCATTTTGAAGGCTCAGGAAACCTTTGCAGGTGTTTTGAGTTGATTAGCTGATTGGCATGTCACCATATTCTAATTTGTTGAGATAGTGAATTGGTGGGTTTTTGTTAAATGCATACTTCAGTCTGTGTGCATTTAATTTATTTAATACACGAGTTTCACAATTTGAGTTGAATTACTGAAATAAATGAACTTTTCCACGACATTCTAATTTATTGAGATGCACCTGTATAATTAACAAAGCCATACAAGTGCATATATAATATTTATAAAAAAGGTCTAAGTATAGCCACACACTGCAGGACACTGAAATCACACTGACTTACTGTTTCTGTACTGCCTTCCTTCCACACCTTCAGCAGTCCTGAATCCACACATGTAATCATAGCCTGAAGAAGAGAAAGAAAGTCCATCATTCCTAAAATACATCTATGCAAAACAACAAAATATCCAGTAATTCATCAGCCCCTGCAGAGATGAGCATAACATGACATTGTCAACCACCTGTCAGTGACAGCCAGTCCTGTGAATCTGCCCTGTGAAGGATCTCCACACTCTCTGGTCGCTGTGAAGATTCCCTTATCCGTGCTGAAAGTTTTCACAGTGCCGTTCACACTGCCCACTAACACCTGCAAAGACATACACACATAGACAGTGTCAGTCACTAAATCATGGTGATGAAGCCTGTTACTCCAGTTTTTTTCTTTCTCACCTCTGATTCTTGAGGGTCTCCCCATGCCATCACACAAACCTCCTGATCTCGACTCAAGCAGCTCATCTCACAAAAGTTAAACGCCTGCTTTTTGGTTAAACTCACCCCTTGAGATGAAATATGGATAATAACAAATCATTAGTTCAGTGGCCCTCAAGCAAATTAAATGGCACATATGTGGTGCCAACTCACGTGTACTAAACATGGCTAGCTAGCTAGTCAGAAAAAGTGTACAATATGTCGACAAAGAGACGAAAAACGCCTTACCTTTTAAAATTCCAGTTTCGGATCCAAGCCATATTGAGCATATTTGGCTTTTAGCAGCCATTTGAATGAAAACGAGTGATTTTGGAGTTACTGACTAAATGAAAATAGATCTCCACGTTACTGTCGCACACAACTACGTCCGGGTGTAACGCGCAACCTGAGGACTTTTGGTTCCGTTCCCTACTAATACTGGGTCTACTGACGCTAAACATCAGCGCGAGTTTCCGCATGTTGTCACGCGATTATAGTTACTGTTGGATGAAAGTATTATAATCTGTTTCTATTTGGAGTTTTTATCCTATAATTCTCACTTTTTTACTTAAACACAAAATATATTAGATACTAGCAAAGAAAGGGACTAGGGTCTAGGCTAGGCATAATGTTAGGGAAATGTCTTCCATGGATAAAAGTCAGACAGGTTTTCAACAACATGAAGGTGAGTAGCCTCAATTATTATTATTTTTTTTAAGTTTCCCTTTAATGTTGCTATAAACCAGTAGTTCTTAACCTTTTTGACCCCAAGATAATTTTGATACTTAGCTGCTCATTTTCAAACGTTTTAATTACAGAAACTAGGAGTGACTATAAATTAAAAGAATTAAACAAAATAATTATGAATAATTAAATCCCATCTTCTCAATTATGTTCTTTATGGTTTACACTTTAAAGGGGTCATATGATGCTGCTAAAAATAACATTATTTTGTGTATTTGGTGTAATGAAATGTGTTTATGTGGTTTAAGGTTAAAAAAACATTATTTTCCACATACTGTACATTATTGTTTATCCTCTATGTATGGGATGATATTAGACTCAAAATGATTAATAGACGCACGCACAATTATTCATGTACTGCATATATTTTATACATGTATCTTACTAACCACAAACAAATGCCTTTCAATTTGAGTCTGTGGAATTCAGGATTAAATGATTGTGCAGGGATTTGTACAAATACAGACATGTTTTCGAATAAAAATGTTCTGTTCTGCATTAATATATCATAAATTGCTCATGCAAAAAGGATTCTGTGCATATGTGGATCAGGTGACACGCGTGCATTAATTGAAGTCTAGTTCGCGTCGATCTTGTTCGGCTCATTTGGATTTTGAGACTTCATTTTCGCAGTTTGCAGCATTTCACGACGCTCACACACACAACTATCAATGAACAAGGCCCAGTGCAATTCATTAACGTGTACTCGATTTGAAAAATTTGCAAATGTGCGTCACTACACTGAAACAAATGCTTTTCAACCGGTGTCTGCAGAGTTAAGAATTACATTCATGTGCAGCATTTTCTTCAAGTAGAGACATATTTGTGAATACAAATGTTATAGTTTGTATTAAAGTATCATCATTTGTGCATGTAGCGATTAAAATGTGCATTTGTGGATCAGGCGACGCACGTGCGTGCATTAATTCACGTCTCTTCTGAGTCGATTCTTTTTGATTCATTTGAATTTTGAGACTTTTGTTCCGCCCTTTTAGCCTTGCGCAATGCACACGCACACAGCTCGCGATCCACGCGCAGCTGAGCCACAGAAAATCAGCGACCACTAGATGGCACTAGCCCCAGTCACATGTGCGCATTCCATCAGTACGGTTCTGTGAATGTTACATTGTTTTCTTTGTTTCTTTTTGGTTAGGCTATTTTCCTCTACCGTAGAAATAGCCTATAATAAAGATGTTTTATTGAACTTGTTCTAATTGAGCTTGTCTTAAGACACAGAATAGCTTATATTATTTTGGCCAAACAAGAACTTCAGACGGTACCTTGTTTTTTCTCTTTCTGTAATTCAACAGCACGTTGTCAGTTATTCCTCCCTTGTATTATTATTATTATTATTATTAAAAAGGTATTAGTCGGTCATTTAAGCCATTCGTAACCACACGTTTATATTTAATTAAACTATTAAATTAACTTAAACTAAACTATACTAAACGAGCGTTTTATACGCTATAGCCTATTCCGCGCTCAAGCAAATCGCATAAGATAGAACATATTTTATTTAGGCTACTTATTACTAAACTGTTTTCTGAGTCAGTGTCTGCAAAGATGAAGTTGATGATGCTGATGAACGACTCGAAATGTAATAATTTTTATTCTCAATATTTTATTTCAAAATTTTTCTGGATATTTAATGAGTTTAATCTCGCATTATAGGCTAAGGACTTTATTCTGGAGATATTTATTTTCTTACTCTCTCATTTCCAAATCTCAGAATCCAAATGGTTCCATATTCACAATGTTGCCTATTTGAATTTGAATGCTACAGACTATTATTTATTAGGCCTATGTAAACCAGGGTTTGTACTTAACCCACTTTCCAAAAAAAAGTAAAAATAAATCATCGTCTTCTTCACATGAAAAATCGTCCTCTTCACATGAGCAAATATGCGCTTGGCCCGAGCTCAAGCTGAACGGCACGGATTGTACTACAGGTTGTTTTAATTAACCAGATCTAGATTCTATAGTGTATCTACAGTATATGTTTGGTTGACTGTATTTTATTCTGATAATGAAGAGGCTACAGCGTTTGCAATGCTGTAGGACTATATGAAAGGCGCATTTCTCTTGTACTGCAGATATGGCTAATCAGCATCGTCAACTTCATCTTTGCATAATAATAACAATACTACAAGGAAGGAATAACTGACAACATGACGTTGAATTACAGAAAGAAAGAAAAAAAAACAAGGTACCGTCACAAAGTTCTTATTTGGCAAAATGAATATAAGCTATTCTGTGTCTCAAGACAAGTTAAGTTGAAAACCAAAACCAAACCAAAAAGAAACAAATAAAACAATGTAACATTCACAGAACCGTACTGATGGAATGCGCACATGTGACTGGGGCTAGTGCCCACTTACGTGTGGCTGATTTCTGTGGCTCAGTGCTCGTGGATACGCGAGCTGGTCGTGTGTGGATTTGGGCAAGGTTTAAAGGGCGCGAACGAAAGTCTCAAATCAAATTGTAAAAATAGAATCAATCAGAGAGACCTTCTTGTGTTAACTTAATCCTCCTTTCTTCTACGCGTGTCACCTGATCCATAAATGCACATTTTAATCGCTACATGCTCAAATTATGATACTTTAATACAAACTGTAACATTTTTATTCACAAATATGTCTCTACTTGAAGAAAATACTTCACATGAATGTAATTCTTAACTCTGCACACACCGGTTGAAAAGCATTTGTTTCATTGTATTGACGCACATTTGCGAATTTTTCAAATCGAGTACACCCGGTTACATGGCAAATTTGATTTCAAGGTCTTTTGTTCTGTGGCCTAGCTTGTGTTTCCTTCTGTTGGGATGCGTTCCATGAAATGCTGTAAACTGCGAAAATGAAGTCTTAAAATCCAAATGAACCGAACAAGATCGACTTGAACTAGACGTCAATTATTAATGCACGCGTGTCACCTGATCCACGTATGCAAGGATTCATTTTTGCATGAGCAATTTATGATATTTTAATGCAGAACAGAACATTTTTATTCGAAAATATGTCTGTATTTGTACAAATCCCTGCACAATCATTTAATCCTGAATGCCACAGACTCAAATTGAAAGGCATTTGTTTGTGGTTAGTAAGATACATGTATAAAATGTATGCAGTACATGAATAACTGTGCGTGTGTCTATTAATCATTTTGAGTCTAATATCATCCCATAACTTATGACCCTCCTTCTGAAACGCGTCGATTTTTATAAAGCTTATCGGTCTGAAAAGTGAGGTGTACGCTGGATGGCCAGCTATCCAGTGCGTTGTGATTGGCCGAAATGTTACGCCCCCATTACCATACTGTGATGCTGTGTCCCAGTGCGACGAGACAAAAACATTAAAACCTTTGGCCTTTATTGAATCTTTGTTTGATTATGGGGCAATACCATATACATAAACAGAAATGGGCTAAAGGAAAAACCCAACTTTTTGTTATTTCAGATAGATATGAAAAATTATATTGAGTTACTACTTGGGTTGAAAAACAGTAAAGCAAAACGCACTAGGTATCTTTGTGAAGCTTTTATGTTATTTATATGATGAATAATACCGTTCTTTTTTTTTTTTTTTTTATTTATTTTATTTTTATTTTTACATGTATTGTTATTTATATAATACTGTATATTTTCTATTTTTTTTTGTAGTTTATATTTGTTCAGTACCTTTATATTAATGTTGGAAACAATAAAAAAAAAAAAAACAAAAAAAAAACATTAAACCCCATTATAAACGAGGATTTGTTGCATCCAGTGGGGACATAAGTATGGATTATAATGACTTATACTGTCATTATACGCGTTGCATTGCATCGCGCCGCGCCGCATAAACAATGCATTTTTTGTGATCGGAGAAATGACAAACAACATTAGCCCTACTCTACACTGCCCAAAACTGGTGTTTGAATCATAAGTGGCAAATTCTTATGTATAAAAAACATACTTACAGTCTGTGAGTCAGAACAGCCGGCATTATAGTCTACTCTATAGGAAGTAGTCTATAGATCAGGAAACAGTCCTCCATAAAATGCGCTGGACACATCTGAATATTTGGGTTGAACTGCTCTGGAACAGTGTTGTAAATACAACTTAACCACTGATTTCTAGTCGTGTCCTCTTTTGGAAGACCAAACAAAGTAGTTTCGCTAGCGGAGGCCGGCTTAAGTGAGCCGTTTTAGGTATGCGTGGTTGACTCTTAACTTTTATAAAGAATATCTCTTTGGATTTGAGACTTTAGTCTTTGCAACTTTACAGATCTTCTTTATGCACCAAGAGCTTGTAACACTCCAAAGAGAAAGGAAAAACTGAAATTGCATCATATGACCCCTTTAATTTGCATGACTTCTACTTTGTAATTACATTGGTTTTAAAATAATTTTTTTCACTAATAGCAATTTCTACCCAACCAATATATGTTATATTCATAATGAATCACTTGCAGTTGCCCTAAAATAGCATTTCCTGAAGGACAGTAGAGAGAAGATGCTTTCTGAGTGTGGAAGAATCCACCAGATGGTACTCTTGGACTCCAATAGAAGAGCACGCTGGAAATATCTGTCAGAGGTGTTGTATGTGCTTTAGGATATTTGTCAGTCGTCCTGAAAAACAGAGAGTGCTGCCTATATGGCTGCAGTAATATAAGCAATAAAAGCAAATCAGAATTCTTAATGTTGGAATGATTCAGTCTCTTCTCCCTGGGGAGCATGCCAATCAAATTTCAATATTACCCATGCTTTAAAGAACACACAATAAACAAAGATGGAGACATTGTGGGGATGATTTGAAAACATGGCTAATGAGAGCAGAAAAAGAAGATCCCCAGGGAGTATTCATTGAAAATGGATTTGACACCATGCAAATGAGGTGGCAGGAAACCCAGACATATTCAAAAGTTTGATATATTACTATATGAACCTTTTTAATGCAGGTTTTCTACAGTTATGGAAAAACTGGACATAAGAAGAAGTAGAAGAATTAGGTTAGTTGCTTGTAATTATGCAAACTTTACTGTTATTACTATAGTAAGTGCATGTAATGTGTAACAAGAACATTGTAAAATAGTGCTACTTATATATTATTATTATACATTTTAATGAATAATAATATGAATACAATATAATAATAAATAATAATAATATTATGGAACACATAATGCCATTTTTAAAATAGTTTAGAATATGAGCATAATTTATGTTCTACTGTAGATAAATTTTTGTTTTACTGGAGATATTTGTACAACTTGTAATAAGTTTTTATCATTTTAATCTCTTATTATTATTATTCATCTATTAATTCCCAGGATTGGTATCTGACTTGGAATGTGAAAGCGGCAACAATGGAATTTGTGGGAACCCTGTGAAAAAAAAGAAAGAAGAAAAAACAGATTGTGAATGATATAAAATACCTCTCTTCTACTCATGGTCTTTGGAAACATGACTGCAGATTTGACTACAAAGAAAGAGGTAGAATCAAACCTTTCTTCATCTCTCCTGCAGTGACAGAGACGCACTTTCATCAAGAAGGTAGTAAGAGAATAAAAGAGGGAGGGAGAGAGAGAGTGAGAGACAAACAAGGGAAGCCAAAGAAGAAAGACTCGGAGCTCCCTCTGCCCCCTCATATCTCTCTAGGGAATGAGAGAGTAGGGCATAAAATAGAGGGACGGAGGAAGAGAAGACTGTTGAATGTACTTGAGCATCGCGTTCAGAGGTAATTACATCACATTTTAATTCTAATCAAAGAGATGGGGGGCCAGCGAGAAGGGCTTTTCCATTGGTTCTGCTTTTGAGATCAAATACCAGCGGGGAATGCTTGAATTGGTAAAAAACTGAGAGTGGCAGAGAAGGAATGAGAGCGAGAGAAAGCGGAGGGTAGGGTAAGGCAGATGAAAGGGGAAAAAGAGAAAAACGCTAAGTTAATTAAGTGTCAGACTTCAGAAAGCTGCAAGGGGAACAAAAGCATAAGATAAAACAGAAAAATACAGCCAGCGCATTCATGCATGTTTGGCTTCTTTCTGCTTTTTCATACCTGGTCGCAGAGCACCCAGCAGCCAATGAGAGACTGTGATGGGACCGACACTGACACTCAGAGCAAAGCAGACCAGAGATTTCTGACATGGTGTCGACCCAGATTGATGGGAGGAAAATGAGGGGAGAGAGGACAGACATAGACAGACTTGCGCCGCTGCTTCAGAAAACACAGGTAAATGCTCTTGTTCTTTCATTCTGTCATGTACCACAGCTAACTTATTTAGCCATTCTTCACCATCATTTTGAACGTCTTATTATTCATGTATACACTGTTTAGAAGGATTGAACACCATTACAGTTTTGTTATGGATTCACACACAACTGCAAATACAAAAATTGGCACATTTTACTTTTTTTTTTGGCTAAATCAACTGGTTTGTTGCATCAGCCAAATCCACCAGTAAATATTTTAAATAAATGCAATAGTGTCTTGGAAATTCACGTCTACAAAGCCTTGCATAGATTATTCAGGATAATAAGTTAAATATATAATCATAAAAAATGCTTTTTGCTACAAATCTATATTAAGTAAACTATTTTTTTGTTTACACTTGCAGTCTCAATGACTCATTTTGAAGCCACAAATTCCATCCAAAAGAGTTTCATTAAGATTACGTTGTCATTAATGTGTTAATATATGCATGTTATTATCCATAATAGCAAATCATCAGCACTTAAAACTGATCAATCATCTTTTATTCTAAGAGAGGATGTGAATCATTGTAAGACCTGTCAATTAGATCCACATACATGTCCTGTTATTGATTAAAATGACAACGCTGTGACAGGTCAAATGTGTCTAATTGTAATTACTGTTCAACACATTCATCCATTCATTACTTTATACACTCTTAAAAATATCCATGGAAGCTTTCCACTGCACAAAGGCTTTTAATATTATAGATTATTCAAATATTCTTCACACTTAAAAAATGATTCTTTTAAGAACTGTTCACTGAAAGGTTCTGCTGTGGCATCACTGCCAAAACTCCCTTTTGGAACCTTTATTTTTAAGAGTGCAACTGGAATCAATGTCTGTTTTTCAGATTGTATACCGAGGACATTCATCCTCCGATGTGCCCACAAGATATTTTTTAAGGTGTTCTGCTGTAAATAAGGTGTGTGGACCCAGTGTGCAGCACTAATCTTAGAGACGGGGGAGGGGAGCGATTCTCCACATACATACAAACCCCCCTCGCTGCCAATCAGAGAAAAAGACAAGAGAGGCAGAAGGAGAGCAAGTGAAGGAACAGGGGAGACGGCAGAGAGACTGAAAAGAGGAAACAGCTCAAGCAGTTATCTTAGGTGGACAGAGAGGAAGAATTAAAAACGAACACACACTGTCCAGCCACACGTTACAAGGCGCTCCAGCCAGTGGAGGCGGATAACCAGCCAGACGCCTCATATCTGCAGCTCCAGACCAAGAAGATTCCTCTCGAATTCTCTCCCGACTTCATCCTAAGATGGGCCGCAAGCTTTAAGAGGAGATACAGAAGAAGAGGGAAGTGCTTTGTAACTTCCTTGAAGGGGGTGAGAGTGTAAGGAGAGTGACAGAGAGAGAGAGAGAGCAGGGGAAATTTCCCCCTCGCCCTCTCGACCCAGATCACCGTCAGGCTGGCTGGCACAGCCATGGCCTTCACCTTTGCGGCCTTTTGCTACATGTTAACACTTGTGTTGTGCGCTGCCCTCATCTTCTTCGTCATCTGGCAGGTACGTCTGCAGTTTTACACTTTACTCAGTGAATGTGAATTTGTACGAGTTCCTGTTACCTGTAACACTGTCACACTTCCATTTCAATTGGTGTCGGGATCCATGCCATCGCCAAGTGTCTGACTGCATGAGTGTGAATGTGTGTGTATTTGTGTGTGAGTTTGTGCCAGTTTTTTGGGTGCAGAGACTGGTGTGTGTCTGTCCAAGCTGTCTCCCCTGCCCTTAACAAGAGGCCTTATCCATGAGGTGAATACAAATCGCGGCAGTTATTAATAGAGCAGACATTCTGAGTCATGGATGATTAATGATTTACAGAATAAGTAGACGGATACAGAAAAAAAAGGAAGTAGGAGGCGGGAGTCTACCTGTGTGTATATGCACACAAACATACACGTACATACAGTCAATAATGTAAATCGCACAAAACCTTAAGAACGATTATATTATGGAAAAAATAAGAAATAATATTTTACGTAGAAAATTAAGCATATTTTTAGGACCATTATTTGAGATATTAAGCACATTCATTTTAATCACATATTTATTTTAATTGAGCAAATAAGCACATTTCTCCCCTTAATTCTCCATACAGTATAAATATATGTAATAATGTATATATAATGTATAAATAAATTTGTGCTTTAAAAAATTATTTATACATCACTGTACATCATGTACATACTTCCCTTTAACTTTGGAAGATTAAATTTTGCAAAAAGTTTTATTACAGTGAGTAAGAAAATCAAAACAAAAAAACGATATTACATTAATGACAATATAATGAGAATTACCATTGAAAACATAAAAAGCAACTTCTAGGTGCTTTTCGCAATGGAGATTCTAGGGGAAAATGTCATAAAAATTACAATATCAATATCAATATATTTTATATATTGCAAAAACAATGTATATTTAATGTATCGTGGGTCGTGGGGTTAAAAATGTAAAAAATATAAATTCATCAAAAAATATTTTTCTTTTCATTTTGAGGTGTAATGTGACTTAGACATGTTTTAGTGAGATTCACCAATGCACACAAACACAGAGAGCGAGAGCGCTGAAGAGGAAGAGGTCAACAGCTTATTTGAACTCTACTGGTTGTGCTGTGCCAGACCACTGTCTGTAGAATCACAAATGAAATTTGCACAGTCGCCGCCAGAGACTTCAACATCATCTGTATTCTTCATATTAGAGGCGGCATTCTCGTAAAAGGCAACAGCAGACAAACACAATGGCCCTGAACTGTTCAAATCTGTCTGAAACACTAAAACACTAGAGAGCAGAGGTTTCAACTTCTAAAACACAAGCCCTGAATGCCAAACCAGAAGTCAGGGATATTTTCAGATCGGCATTAGACCGCAGACCTTACTTGTAAGACGTTCAAAAGGCCATTAAGAAACAGACTTGAAATGACTGAGCATTGACTAATGACAGGAGTGGGAGAGATTCTAAACATGAGTCATTTGGTGAGTGTGTGTGTGTAAATGTATGTGAGAGAAGGAGAGAGTATGGACACAGAGAGTGAGGGAGGCTTGAGTGTCTGCGTATGCCGGCGAGAAACCATGTTATTGAGAATGCTTATCAAACCGTAATTTGGTTCTGACACCCCATCCCCCTTTCCTCTCCTTCTCCCCCTTCTTTGTATGGCTCTCAGCCAATAAGAATGAGAACTCACTTCTATAGCAACCATGACGCCCGCTTAGGGGCTCGTTCGATCACCATGGCAACTGCATCTGTTTACAGAGAACAAAGTGAGGGGATGGCAGGAGATATGGATCTATATGGGGAAAAGGAAGGAGGGGAGAACGTAGCTTGAAGCTATAGGAATGGCTAGAGAATGAGGAAAGTTAAAGATAAAAAGGGCCACAGATGGTACAATCACCCTTCATTGTCTCAAACCTCCAAAATGTCCAGTGGTTTTGTTTAAATGCTTGTGTAACACAAATTCTCTTTGTCTCTTCTCAAGATTATTGCGTTTGATGAGCTGCGCACAGACTTCAAAAATCCCATCGATCAGAGCAACCCCACCAGAGCGGTAAGGCTTTTCTTAGATCACGATTCCTTTCACACAGCATAAACTACTCAGCATCAGTCTCCCAACTGTGAACAGCAGGTTTCAGAGACACTGAAATGGCATACAGGCACATATGTGAACACACATGCAGAAACATGCAATCTTATTGCGCTCTTCTGTTTTTCCTCAGAGGGAAAGAATATTGAACATCGAGAGAATCTGCAACCTCCTCCGAAGGGTGAGTGAAATTGTGGCAGATCAAGTCAAGTTTTTATTTTTTTTACTTTATAATAGTGATGCACTGATTCTTGCAATTCTTGCCTATAGCCCTAAGGTATTCTGGCTGATACTCCTATTTTTTACTAAATAAATAAAAAATAAAACAATAAAAATTATTTTAAATGCTTCAGCTATATTCAGGCATTACAACATTGTAATATACAGTATAAAAAATCGAATTAATAACATTAACTGTGTTATTAAATTAAGTAAATAATTAGTTTATAAAGATCCTATGTATGCGTTAAATTTCCAATGTTAGCTGATAATGATAAATCCAAAGTTGTGGCATGAAACTCTAGATGGCGCTGTCCGATAGGTCAAACTCAATCTGACATAATGACATCATCATCATCTGATTGGTTCTTTTTGTATCAGCAGCCAATGAGCTCGCTGCTCAACATTCAAATACTTTGCTAGTGCTTGCGGTAACAGTTGCAGCGTGCTTCAGATACCCTCCACCTTTAAACGAGCTCACCTCAAGATCTGCACGGGTGATTATTATGCTATGTGGTTATTTCATGTTTATATGGCAGCCGGCAAGTTTTCTTGCTTGCTTACAGCAGCATGTTGTGGATGTATTGGCAGTAGCAAGTCTCCGTACTTGGCTTCTGCCGCAGACAGGCAGCAGCAGTGTAGCACATCTATTCCACCAAGACCAAACACAATAATACTGTCATGTACATTAACGTGCCAATCCTTCTGAGAGCTGTCATGACAGAAATGATCAAAATCTAATATCGGCAATAACTAATAATAGCGCTGATGTATACACTCATTCAAAAGTTTTGGGTCAGTTTGGGGTTCTTTTTAAAAAAAAAGAAATTAGTACTTCAGCTTTCTATTCATTAAAGAATCCTGAAAAAAAGTGTATCACAGTTTCCACAAAAATTTTGTTTGTGAAACCAAATCAGCATATTCAAATGATTTTTAAAGGATCATGTGACACTGAAGACTGGAGTAATGGCCACTTCAGTTTTGCCATCAGAGGAATAAATTACATTATAATATATAATAAAATAGAAAACAGTTATTTTATTGTCATTTATAATATTACTGTTTTACTGTATTTTAATCAAATAAATGCAGCCCTGATGAGAGTAAGAAACTTGTTTAAAAAACATTCAATCTTACTGACCCCAAACTTAGTGTATCATACATCCATACTTTAATAGTTAGAAATGTCATGAAAATGCAATTTTATATATACTCTTAGAGTATATTCAGAGCCCTATAGGGGTTGATTGGAAACCCTTGTGTTAAGATTCTGTATCTCCCAAACAACCACAAAACAGTCTACTTCTGGTCTTCCTGAAAGTGGCATCACTGTATCTCTTTTCATTTCTCTTCCCCCTTTTCTTGCTCTGTACTTGGAGGCACACTCATATCTTGCACACACAAAGAGTCAGAACTGAATGTGCAAAAGATGTCGAATATGTGAATTCATGCTTATAAACATGACGAGTGTTTTTTTTCCCCAGCTGGTGGTTCCAGAGTATTCCATCCACGGGCTGTTCTGTCTGATGTTCATGTGTGCAGGGGAGTGGGTGACTCTGGGCCTTAACATCCCCCTGCTTCTCTATCACCTCTGGAGGTACAAACTGTCCCTCACTTACATGAAATTTCAAAATGGGTCCCTGTTGCAATTCCCCCTCACTTTTTATTTCCCTCAGGTTTTTCCACCGTCCTGCAGATGGGTCTGAGGTTATGTATGATCCAGTGAGCGTGATGAATGCAGACATTCTGAATTACTGCCAAAAAGAGTCCTGGTGCAAGCTAGGCTTCTACCTTCTCTCCTTTTTCTACTATTTGTACAGGTAAACCCTCCTCATTTATATATCATCTACCCATTTAGATATCCATATAAATATGTTATGAGATCTTATGTTTGGATTTTATTGTTGGCATTACGATTACCTACTTCATCATCTGAGAGGAACAATTGACTTTAAGAAATGAAAGAAACGAAAAAATTCAGCGGCACAGCTGTTTTCATCATTTATAATAATAAGAAACGTTTCTTGAGCACAAAATCAGCATATTAAAATGATTTCTGAGGGATCACAAGACACTGAAGGCTGACTTTGTCCTAGAATGTCTTTTCTTAATTAAGATGGTGAACGTTTGTTTAGTATATCTCTCTTGATTAATTTCTCTCGATCTCTTTTGCAGTATGGTGTATGCTTTGGTCAGCTTCTAAGGGATCAAATGAAGGACAGATGATTGTGAAGGAAGGAGAAAAACGACAGAATAAAGACCGAACTATGTCGCGCTCTCCTCTCCCTCATCCACAGACCTTGTTCAGCTCCTCCTCAGATCTCCTGGGTGGGGATGGACGATGGACAGATGTAGAAAAAGCTCAAGACAAGGAGGCATTTAAAGCTGTCAATGTAAAGCTGCCTCAGTTACTGCCATTAAAAAAAAAACAAGTGGAGATGTGGACCAAAAGAAAACGAGTGCAATAGAAAGAGAGATATATGGTGAACAAAAGACTCAGGCAGTGTAGATGTTTTGTAACACCATTGAATTTCTCAAGGGCTGCTGAAAATTTCCACTGCTCATAGCAACAAATGGTTCTTAATGTCTACAAAGAGACACGTAAAGTGCTACTGAGGCCATTACAGAATGTGTTACCTTGAATTTTAAATCAATAGACCGTGGACTTTGTCACAACGTCTTTTTCTTCAGATAATTTATGTCAAAGTATTTAATAACGGCTAAGTATTTGCTATTTCAGTATTTGTGGTAGATAAATGTACCCTGTATGTAGAGGTACGATATAATAATTGATTAAATTCTGAATATATGGCCAGGGTAGTTCTATTAGTGTCCTTAAACATCCGGACAAGAAGTATATTTTTACGTAAAATCTGATGGTGACGTTTACAAAGACATTTCAAAGCAAATTGACCAATGAGATAAGTATCACAAACCGGGGAAACTGTTAGAGCAGCATCACATCTGAGGACTGACACCCCATGTTTCGGATTCATCTATTATGGGCCGCGGTGAGGACAAGCAGAACGGCAGACTCTTAATTGAGACGGGCGTGCAGGACGGCCGTACCGGAGGGAAGAGAGATCCGACCCCAACCTCTGCCGGAGTTCAAATACTCGATAGACTGTGACAAATCATAAAAGCACTTTTGGAATGCCAACAGATGAACTGTAGCAAACAACAGAGGAAGACTCATTTGCGTTGAGTGGGCTGATGTGCGTGAGACAGCCGGACACAGCGGACCGTGATGCAGATGATGGAGACACTGGTGTCGGAAACCCACAAAGTTTGCAGATGCTGATGATTTGACCAAGATTTTTGAGATGACGGGTCTCTACATCGCAAACAAATTTTCAGCAATCTTCGTGTTGTCTTAGAATATTCCGACATTTATGACCATGATTCTGTTATCGGTTCTTCATAAGGCTTATAATCCTGTAGTTTTAGTATGTGTTGTGCTGTGTCCATCAGTCTGCTAAGCTAAACAAGTAGATTAATGATTATTTACCTAAGCTGTGTGTAGTTCTGGCTTTGTAGATGAATAGAGTGGCCGAACGTATCTCTCATGAGCCACTTCACTAGCTAGAACAGCTTCATATTCAACTTAAAAGCAAGCAATTTAATAATGACACAGTCTGAGTGCTTTTTGGCAACTCTTCGAACTCCCGGGTCTTCTTTCCATCTTGGCTTCGACTTGATGTACCCTCAAAAATGTGAATATATATCCTGGACAATCGCTAATAGCACAGGAATGTGGTCCGAGAGACAGCTGACTGGGTCTTCATTATAGACGTCATCACTGAGTGTCTTTTTGTGATTAATATTAGTTCACATGCAGTATCTACATTTAAGAATACCTGCATGATTATGTCTTTTATACATGATTCATTAAAGGGTTAGTTCACCCAAAAATGAAAATTCTGTCATTAATTACTCACCCTTGTGTTGTTCCAAACCCGTAAGACCTTCGTTCATCTTCGGAACACAATTGAGATATTTTTGATTAAATATGAGGGCTCTCTGACCCTCTCATAGACAGCAAGCGTAGCTACACGTTTAAGGTCCGAATAAGTACTAAAGATGATCGGACATATGTAGGGTTGTGACATCGTGTTCACACTGTGACTTTATGACGAAGCTCCTGCAATGACATTTTGCGCAAAGAAAACAGAATATCATGACTATTCACTTTTCGTCTCTAATGGGTCAATTTGGCTCTACGCGCCGCCGTTTACACCGACGACCAGTAATTTCGCGACCGCCTGTGCTTAGAGTTCCGCGCGCTGCACCTGAAAAACCTTTTTGTGTCAGTAATGTGGATAAAGTTCGTTATTTTGTTTCTACTGCGCAAACAATATTCTGTTGCTTCGTAACTTTACAGGCCGTGACCACTGATGTCACACGGACTACTTGTCGAATGTCGATCATCTTGGTACTTTTCTGGAACTTGAACGTGATAGTTACCTTGCTGTCTATGGGAGAGACAGAGAGCCCTCAGATTTCATCAAAAAAATCTTAAATTGCGTTCCGAAGATGAACGAATGTTTACTAATTTCAAACAACATCACAGGGTGAGTTAATTAACTGACCAGAACCCTTTTTTGTGTGAACTACCCGTGTAATGTAAGCTACGCCCGTTGCTAACTTTTATTTTGGTCTGTATTCAGCTCTGAATAAACCAATTATCTTATCTTTATTATCCAAACGCAATGTTACACATGTCTAATCGAAAACGATGTTGCCAAAAAAAGGTTTGTTCGTTGATTTGCATTTGGGGTTGCGAATTAACTGGACAAGAAATTAATACTTTTTTTCAGTAAGGATGCAATAAATTGATCAAAAGTAACAGCAAAGTCTTTTATAGTTTATAGTTTTACAAAAATATATATATTAAAGAACTGCAGCTATTTTGATGCTGTTCTATTCATCAAAGTATAGTGAAAAATATCTAAGGCAATTTTTACAAAATATTAAGCAGCATAACTGTTTTCAGCATTTATAATAATAATAAATGTTTTTTTGAGCAGCAAATTTAGAATATTAGAATGATTTCTGAAGGAGTATGTGACATTGAATACTGGAGTAATGATGCTGAAATTTCAGGTTTGCCATCCCACCCTCACTGGACATGAAAGTTAATATTATTTAAACAAAACAAAGTGTATTTTAAATTGATATAATATTTCTCATATTGTGTCACATAACTTTGCGGCTTTGGGCGTCAAGCAGACCTCAAAAACCCAACATTACCAAATCTTACACTCCCCAACGTTCTGCCGTGGTATAATGATCAACATGTGTGCCATCTTTATAATGTTGAAATGATGATGAGGTGGTATTTTTATAAAAAACACTAAGTCGGTCGCAAATGGAGGAAATTGAATCACCAAATCGGAAATTAGTAATTGAAAGCCGGATTGAAATCTGTAAACCGAATAAAAAAGACATGGCCAAAAATGATACAGGTCAAGAGTGATAGAGAAAGGTTTCTAAAAGAATGTGGCCCAGTTCTTGCAAGTCTCAAGCAAAAAGTAATGCTGGAAAAAGATGTGATAATGAACAGGGAGAGAGGACATGAGTACAGAAAACAAGTGTGAGCTGCTACTTGGACGTCACATAAGATGGTCATAACTACAGTTTTTGGCTTCCCATGGCATGACACAAAAAGAACGAAAGCATTTTATGGGCTAGGTTGTCTCTCTCTCTCTCGCTTGCTGAAAATCAAAACCAAAAAAGCCTGTCCATAATTGGTTTCCTGTAAATTGGTGGCCTCGCCCACAGCACTGAAACATTTGCCAAAGCTCGTGAATATCCTTAAGCAACTTGGTACTGAAAATGGAGCCAGGAAAATAGAAAAGGTAATAAATTCACACCTAATTCCTAAAAAATTGCTAAGCCACACCCCCCAATTCGTTTTTGACAATCTATTTCTATTTATCAACGCCAGTCAGCGAGTGTAGTTTTATTGTGCCAGCGCATCCAGAATATATGCAGTTATCACCCATACTCTAATTGGCCAAATGCTCTATTTCTTTTTCTGCTTATTCTCCCTCTCTCTTTTCACTCTTCTGGAGAGGATTGTGTATTGCGAAACGGTTACAAGTGATAAGTGGCAACCATGATTGTGAGCCATCAGACAAGCTGCTCTGGATTACCACACAACACACACCCATCTATGTGCACACACACACACACACAGTCTGAGACAGCTACACTTGTATGTAAATGGTTCTCTGTTTGAGGAGCTGCTTTTCAAATCACCAAGACTTTCCATCTGAAGGAAATTAAATGTAGTAGGATCACCAGTTTAACTCTTTCTTTATAGCATTTAAGATGCCTTTTTTCAATGATGAATCAACAGCAAATGGCATAATTTAGTCTGATGTCTAGAAAGCCTGTCGCTGCTGTTGAATCCATGAGAACATCTCCATAAACTGGAAGAGTCATTTCCACAATATGATGAAAAGAGTGACAGAACATTAAGAAGGACAGTGGGAGACATGAATTATGCATCGCTGCAAATCTCAGTACCGTGAACCTTATCAGAATTAAGATGAGGTTTAACGTTAGGGGGAAATACTTCAAATTAGAACAGTGGTTTGTGGTCCTTTTCTTCGGGCTTTGTGTCCCGGTGATGTTACTTAAATTGTTCAGAAGATAAATGGGGTGAGGATGATATACGATGAGTTTGGAGTATTGGACACTAGACAAAAAGTCACCTGAGATGATCAGCACAAATAGGATCATGGACTTAGGTAGAATACACTTTCTGTGCTAATACACATACAGAGAGAGAGAGAGAGATTTTTTATTAATCACGGGATCATAGGCATCATGTTAGCCTGAATAGTTGAATTGTTAATAGTTGTTGATTGTATCAATAAGGTACATTAAATGAGTTAATGTTAATTAAAATAGCTTTTAATTAATTAATTCAAATTACTTTTTTAATAATTATGTGAGAAAAAGGAGTGTGTAGTGATACAAGAGACATGAACATTTTGCCTTTAGCAACATTCATTTAGCGGTCATTAAGCTAAATTATTAAATGGCAGACCTGTGGTTGACCAATCAGAAACTGAGTATTCCACAACAGTCAATAAAGAACCCTACCGAAACCAAGCAAAATTACTTTCAGAAACATACTGCTTTGCTTGCCTGATCAATTAGATTATTAGCCTGTTTAGTATGGCCCTGATACAGTTTATATATACTTTTTTTTTTTGGAATGGCAAAAAATAAGCAAGCTTACATTTACAAATAAGACTTCGAAGGTAAGCCAAGAAGGATTCAATAGGAACTTAAAAATAATAAAAATAATAACATCGCATTCAAAATCATTCTAAATTTATACATTCCGATATTTACGTTATTATTTAAATTAGGAATTGAGTTAATGGAAATAATAAGTAAATAAAACAATTTTAACATTAAAAAGTACTTATTTTAAGTCAATTCTCATATTAACAAACAATTAACTACGACCTTTGCCCAATAAACTCTAACATAAAACAAACTAATTTGTCTGCCTCTATCTACCTAGTTTAGTACGGTAGTTGTTAGTTTTAGTATTGGGAGCATGGTATGTAGGCTTAGTATATGGTCTGTAGACCACTGTGCTTGCTTAAATTACTATTAAACAGACAACATTCGAATATTGCGAAACTGGAGATATTGGTCTTTTATACCTAAATTGTTACCCTTTTGTGACTAGTCTAAAACCTTGTCGGCCTGTGCCCCAATCAGATCCGAGTATAAGAACAATAAAGCCTTTTACATTCGTTATTGCACCTAATGAAACCCAAGCTCTTTTTACAAATACTGACGTTGCCTTACCCCGCAAGCACTTTTAGATGCACTCGCTTCAATGATGTGTTGTGTATCAGGCGTACCCTCAGGTATAAATAGCAATTACTTACACACCGCTTAATGGTCGTGTTTCTGTAAAAGCTCAAGATGGAAAGGTCATTTCTGCATAAAGCAGA
The DNA here is from genome assembly GCA_018155175.1 of Sinocyclocheilus anophthalmus. Taxonomy (NCBI): domain Eukaryota; kingdom Metazoa; phylum Chordata; class Actinopteri; order Cypriniformes; family Cyprinidae; genus Sinocyclocheilus; species Sinocyclocheilus anophthalmus. The sequence goes on along the minus strand of JADLZN010012118.1, from coordinate 270,441 downwards.
AGCTTATTTATGTAGGCCTACTCGCTTTACATTGTTTTACATTCAATCGCCTTCGAATCTGATCATTCTCTGGATCTTGGCAAGTACATAGAGTTTTAGGTTATCCAAACACACACCAAACACACCCCAATTACAACAACACACACACACACACACACACACACATACTACGTTTCCCCTTTCCACAGATGATTTATGTACAACAACACATACGCAAATTGTAAGTGTGAATTAGTGTTTGAAACTCCGCTGCGAACTGTCAGTGGGCTCTAGAGTTCCCAACGCCATCAGAGCCATGATTAGCATTCATACTGGACGCGCTGCTGTGAAATATTACACAGGACCACACAAGTGTTGAGGGGTGTTAAACGCTGTTATGAAAGCACTGTATCAATAAAAAAACTATAGAACAGAACAGACCAGGTGCACTTGAAGCGGTTAAAATGCACAGGCACACCCATAACCACGCATATCCCGCTGCAAATCGAAGGTAAACCACACACAGTCTACATACACACATGAATATTTCCTTCAATGATCAGCGGTGCACCTTCGGGAAGAAACGGGTGTCATGGCAACAGGAGCAGGCCTCTGCAAGCGTTAATGGAGCAATCAGAGAGGAAAGGCAGCCAGGGGGTTGGCGTGAGAGGTGTCATTATAGACTGAGTGATTTGGAGGGGGTGTGGGGGGTGCGAGAGGCAGGAAACGATTAAATATTCAAGCAATAACGCAGCCAGAAGAAATTACCTCGCTTTCTGCTTCTGAACATCAGAAGTTTAAACCTTTAGCACGCTTGGAAGTCAGAGCAGGAAGGGTGAAGGGATCTGTAGCGTGGTCACACCATCTACATGAAAGTGCAGGTGTCTGTGATGAGGAAATTTGTCTAGGAAAAAAAAATAGTAATAATATTTTCTGACCAAAGAGCATTATTCTGAGTACAATAGACTTTTAGCTCAAATATTTTGCAACCCAAAGAGAAAGCACTTCAAATCTCTTCATTCATTTAGCCTACAACAGCACCATAAACTGCAACGCGACTTCTGTTGTGGATGCTGTTGTTGTAAATGGGCTGCAGCAGTAATGACAGATTTTTTATTTAAAGACCGAGCCATATAGTTTTAGTTAAGCGTGGTTTCATAAAAAAAAAGAAATTAGTTTTTTCCCGTTCCCTCTGCTGTACTGAAAACATACCAATATCGAGGACGCTCATTTTTGTTGTACATCCTACAACCCTAATAAACAGTGATATTTCTTTAAAAAAAACGAGAAAAACAGTACTTCGTTTCAGCTAACTATTAAACGAATCATGGCGAACAGAATTCCCTAAATGAGGGAATGCTAACGCACATTTAACCCTTTAGACTGCTCTGTTGTACCAGATGCGATCCATGCAGTTGTGCATCGTTTACATACCCGTATTCCATTTCCACTAAAAAACAGGTTCGGTTTTGTTCCTTAAACCATACCAAATGATATGCACTCCATTCTTTTGTTTATATGAGGCTTTTAGAATCATTGTGTGATTTTATCTACTTTCTGGCTTTCGTGGTGGATAATGGCAAGTTTTTTAGTTGCATTGTAGTAATCTAACTGGAGCAATATGTGCGATGTTGTGCTAGAATAGGGTTGCCATGGTATATGGTCTATAGTAAGGGTCCCAATGTAACAATCTCTACATGCGGTTCCATGGCGAGAAAAATGTGTTGCCTTATAAGGGCACATTGCTATACCTTCGTTCAAGCTATCTATTATTGCACCCTTGATTTGAGGACAACACATTTTATCGCAACTTATGGCTTTCTGTCACCCCCCAACCCCCCATCATAGCCGCACTGAGTCACACACAAAAACTACCACACACTCGAACGCTCTCATTGTGACTAGATTGTATGTTAGAGCCATCTGGTGGACAGTATAATTATCCCCAATAGTGATGTGTTCTGTTGTTTTTTTATGTCTTGCTTATTTAGCCAGTGTAAGCTTTGGAATGCATTAATTGACCCTTGAAGATGGACTACTATTTTAAAAAAGCAGTATTCATAATGGGGGGATATTAAGTAATGCCATTGTTATATACGTCCATGCATTATTCCCAACTTGGACCCACCCTTTTTAACTCCATCCTAGCACTTTCATCACCATTGTGTACATTTTGGTGTCAGTGACCCTTTTTTAAAGCATTCGATGCATTTTTGTGAGAACCATTAGATAACTATAATCTAATATACAGTTAACCTAGCATGTAAAGTAGCTAGCTATAGCTAGTCTGATATAGCAAATCATTTTGCCTGTCCTGTATCAGAGGTCTGGACGTTCTTGACTATATACAACATTTAAAAAAATTGTTCATCCAATAATGAAAATTTGCTGAAAATATGGTAGCCATCCATGATGTAGATGAATTCGTTTTTTTCATCGGAACAGATTTGGAGAAATGGATTCATACATTGTTCACTAATGGTTCCCCTTCTGCTTTCTCCACGTGCCCTTCTGCTTTATGGTGCCTCATGAGTCCAAACAGCTGATAAAACCATCACAATAATCCACAAGAAATCCACACAAATCTTTTAACTTAAAAATGCCACTTCTGGACAAAATACCAGCCCATAATTCATCCCCAATAATCTGTTTTTATCAGCTGTTTGGACATTCTGACGGCACCCATTCACTGCAAAGGATCCATTGGTGAGCAAGTGTAGTAATGCTACATTTCTCCAAATGCTGTTATGTAGTAGACACAAACTCTCATTGGAAAAACAAGCGTGACGTAGGAAGCGTGATGTAACATGTTTCAGCAAATTTTTATTTTTGGGTATACTATTTTTTTATGTCATACATACATTCATATTTTCACATAATTTATTAAATGAATATTCAGTTTTTTGTAAGATAAGAAAAATATTTTATTATTATGCTTTTAACCAGAAAAGTTATATTATGCTGCATCCAACATTCTGTGAGCAATCCTGTTATGGATGATTTTCCCCATTACAAAAAAGGTAACAACTTGTGTGAAACCCAAGAAGGAACATTATATTTGGATACTTTCCAAACCATTATCATTCAATTATTTTTTATATTTTTACAAAAATTGTTGTAATGAATGAATGAATATTTAATTTATGGGAAACATAATATTATCAATAACTGCAAACCATCCCATAATAATAAATCTGTGTGAGAGTTAAAAGGACTGTCACCAGTCCGTTTCCACAATCTGACCTCTCTGCCAGTAACCGGTTAAAAGTTGTATAATAAAGGACTCCCACAATGCACTGCATCGTGTCAACTGACAGTGTGCGGAGTGTTGTATACTGACCTAGGATTTCTCGCGACCCGGGGGAGCTTGATCATTTATACCACGCGTGTAGTTATTGCGTTGGACGCTCGCGTTGAGCTCGTGCACACCATGAGCGGTATGAGGACCGTCCTGGCCTCGATCGGGGTGTTTGGGCTTGTCAGTGTGGGCTACGGCATGTGGGCCATCATTTCACCTGGAGAGGACAGGAAAAGGGAAATATTAAAGGTACTGAAACATTGCAATTTTAACGAGAAACATAAACCTATTTGATTAACTTGCATAATCGCGGGGTGTTGCTTTCACGACTGTTCACGACTGTTACTAACGTTTGTTTGTAAACAGTCCGTTTCATAATAAACGTGGTCGTGCAGGGTTTTACACGATCTCGTACTAACTGTGGGGGATAACGAATTAAATGAAATCGCGTTGTTTTTATCCCCATGGATCACACATCTGTGTGGAATATTATACTAATAATATGATGTTTTTACATTGCAGCAAATATTATAATGTAAAGTTTTAAACAACTGATTAGAGTTGTGTCCTGATGCATCTCTTCATCTAATTTTCCAGAATCTGCCCGAGGCCAACCCCGTCCGAATGGAGGAGAGCAGAAAGAGAAATGCCCTCGTGCTTCAGGTTTTAAAGGATGCTGCAGAGACGAATGATAACATTGCACGTGGATATGGTGGCCAGAAATGAAGGAATGTGTTTGCACAAATATCTGACTTTCACATGCCATTAGCAATCTGTACATGCCTGGGAGTTTAAATATGAAGCCAGTGACTTGTTTAAAAATAAATGATCTGCAAATGCTCCATGTCATCACTTGATGGACACTGTTGGGCGCGTTCTGTAAGAGTTGCTTTGATTGTGTTTTCCTTGCTGGAAAATTAATCTTGAAATCGTAGCTGTGTTGCGGACCAGTTTCCAAAAGAAAACAAAAACGAGCTGCCATGACCTGCATGACTACATTGTTTATATATGTATATAAATGTTTATGGAGTATCGCAAATAAAACTTTAAACGTGTTTTGTGCGCTTTACTGATACATAGCAATTTTCTAATAAAGTATACCGTCTGTTATCGCGTCTGCGCAATATGTGCACAGCCATGACTCGCACGAATGCAAAAACATCACTAACGCTAAACGCTTCCGGTGTTTAGGGTCATTGTGACCCGATATTTCTTACAGTGAGTCGTAAATCGCTCATAGCGATGGAGTTATTGGACAACTTTCTGTATGGACGTTAATAATGTTACCAAATTAATTGGAAATTTGACCGTATCACTTGTTAGAAACACCAGAGACCAGTATAAAGGAACTTGGATATTAAACACTTCAACCTGAACATGTCAAATCCACCGCCTCTACCGGAGCAGCCGAGTCCGGTGACTCCGGTCACACCGCAGGCGACTGAGAAACCGCTGTTTGGGGACTGCTGGAGCTGTCGAGTCCTCTCGGGCGGAGGGCTGCTGGTTTCAGGGGGATATGTGGGCATGCATGCGCGTAGAGTCATACGTCTAGGCGGACCCGCATCTATGGGCACAGCGGTTCAGATTATGTTTGCTGCAGGTGAGCTCATTCATGCCCTCTCTGTTACGAGACGTGAGATCAGAACTGAGTCTGATCTGTTCTCTCCACAGGTTTGGCTGCCTGGGGCATGGTGGTGATCTTTGATCCAGTGGGGAAGAAGACAAGAATAGCATAGCTTTGCATTTGGTCTTACTATGTTGACATGGACTTTTGAATGAATCACCAAAGCCACACTGGCAGAGTTATTAAATTCAAATAATTATGAGAATGTAATGACACACGATTCAATCAGATTTCATTAAATGTTTTTATTTGCAACTTACAAAACCTCTTTCTTTCATCGAAGTGATTCAGTGTATTACATTATTATAATGAGGTAATGACATACTTTACTAATTATTGTAAAGTGGCCAAAATAATTAGTTTTGATGAATCACCTGGCCATTACATTTTTTCCCCCATCAGGAATGTCCTACTAGTCAGCACTGACAGTAATTTTAAAAAGCAAGTTATGAGTTAGCATTTGGTCCTTTCTTTTTGCCAAACGTTGGGACAACATTGACAAAGCGTCGGTTATACTGAATTCTTCTCTTTGCTCTGCCGGTCTTTTTCTTTTTCTTCTCCTGCTTGTCCACCTGGAATAATCATCAGTGAACAAAGTCAATAAACAGTTGACATATGCCCACATTTTTTTTTTTTTTAATATGTCGGGTGGATATCACATTGGTTGACATCATTTACCGGGTTGAGTTTGTGCCTCTGACTTGCCTCCTAGTCAGGAACCCATGACTGCCTTGGGACAGTATATATGAAACACCCCACAAAAAATACACCCCCGATATCTATCATTAGGTTGCCAGAGTTATCAATTGCTCAAAAAAAATGAAAATTTCTAGTTGCTTTTGACTACCTTCAGCACAAATGAAGTTTAAAATAATGTAATTCATCAGACCTTTCACCAATGGCATGATAAATAGTCACAGGCACATGGTAGCAAAGTTGATCTTTACCTCCTAACAGCCTCGATGTGACCTCAAGAGTGTTGAACTCCTCAATCCCAGACTGACAAATCAGAGTCTCATCCTCCAGAGGAACCCCGCGGACCATACTGATCAGCACAGGCCCAGGCCCTCCACCCTTCAACGACCGAAAAACTATTAATCTCTCATTCCCATTGTAATCTTGTCTAAATTAACCATTTCTAAAAAAGCAAAAAAGACCTTGAAAATTTTGGCATACAGATCTCTGTAGCCTTAAGATAATATGGGCAAAGTCTGGCCACGACGAACACCTGCATGTGTCAATCTTCATAAACACTATTACTTAAAATGAATTAAACAATGTAATCCGCTTTAACGATCGTTGCAAAAGCCAAGAGAACCATATTATTATTTCAAGAATATTAACAATACTTACCTAAATCGCTGAATATGAAGGCCAAACACGACATCGACATCAACTCGCATCACTCTTGAAGAAAGGTACGCGAGTCTAAAAAAGAAGGGGGGTCCTGCGCATGCGCATTTTATTAAAGCCACATAAAAGTCCTCTGGACAGCTTCTAAAACTATTTTATTGTAATATTGCGTTTCAAATTTCTACACTGAAGTGAATATAACATTGTAAAAAAATTTGATTTTAGTCATCTTTGAAAATATTATCCTTACGCTTTTTTCTTTTGTTGTCAATAAAGGTTTTTCACTCAAACTCATGACGTCACACGTCTCTCGAGGCAACAGAAATGTCCGCCTCCTCCAGAAGCATGTCTTCGACAGTCTGCCGAGCTGCGAGAGCTGCTTACAGAGCTTTTAATCCAGCCACACGTTCACTGAGTACTGGAGCTTGTTTAAGAGTTAGTATTACAATCATTTTTACCCTATAATTTATCCAGGTACTGTAAAAATCAGTTGTGCACCAGCTGTCACAGTATAGATTCTTCTTGAAATGTTACGGGCAGCAAACAGTCATTCTAGCTTGATACTGAAACATAACTGAGTGATTTAACAAGACGGGTTGGTTTCATTTTAGACGGAAAGCAACCCTGCTGAAGGATCAAGGGGCTTTATTGAATCCACAGAAGAGTTCAGGTTCGTGGAGAGACTTGTTCCTCCTTCACGCATCCCAACTCCGCCGAAACATGAAGGCCCTGCACCGTCAGGATGGATCCCACCCTCAGGTAAACACACTTGTATTTTTTCCTTACATGGAAAAATGCATGTAATCATAATATTGGTGCCTTGGCTTTAAGGGATGGATGTGGTTTAATCTTTGATGTCAGGAAAGCATTTTGAGATTCTCATTCATGGAGTTCTGTTTTTATTATTATTATTAATAATTATATAGCTACGCCACCTTCACTGCCTTACATGATCCGTCGCTCCAGAATGCACAATGTGCCAGTGTACTCGGACATCAAGCATGGGAATCAGCACAGCACTCTGCTCCGAAAGATTGAGGGAGACATATGGGTGAGTGTAATGAACAGACCGGTTTAGAAGAACAATGTGTAATATATTAGTCCAATTCTTTTATTAACTGATTATCAACTATTTCCAGGCCCTGAATAAGGATGTCAAGGAATTCCTGCTGGGGCTTACAGGCAAAGAGCCTCCAACACAGGTCAATGAAATAACCGGGACCATCAGAATTAAAGGGCAGTTTGATAAAGAGCTTAAGGACTGGCTATTGAAGAAGGGATTTTAAATTTGATGTGGGCACAGCTAAAGAACTGAACTGCAATACAAAGGCTGAGAGGAAATGTATAATAGTGTTCTCTCCTCCTTAAACAGGTGGACAAACTGTAAATTATAATTAGTGTACCATTTTCAATACCCGTGTTTTGCTATTGTATTAAAGAGTTTGTGATTATAGCAAAGGTTTCCATGTTGTCCCTGTTTTTTTAGGATTGAAATAAATGTAAGGTATTCACTAAATCCTATTTGTAATACTTTTATCCTAAAAAAGGCTCAATATAAAGAAATGTATCTAAATTATACATGCACTTTGAACAAATGCAAACATCACACAATTATACATACAGTAAAAAAAAAAAGGACAACCACTACAAAAATAAATTTAAGTGCCAAGGAGTCTCTAATACTGTCTATGTACAGCATTACTTCAGTTAACAAAACCATAAAGCTTTTTTATTTGTAAATTGAATTTATGAATGTGAAACTTTTGAATTTGGTCAAAATGAAAGTAAATTAATTTAAAAAGTTTTAAAATCTACTATAGGATGATCAGTGAAAGCAAAAGGTAAATTTTCTCAGAAAAGTGAGAGAACAGTTTTGAATACTGCATATCATTTCTTTTTTTTATTGATAAAATATTTCGGTCAATAATGATTTGCCGGATAAACAAACTATCTGTTATGTTTCAATCCAGGTAATACAAAGTAGGACAAGAAAGTTCTCAATTTTTAAAGATTTATTCAAATCCATAAGCAAGCCAACATAGCCAGGCGTTACAGGATTGGCAGCAGGTGCAACACACTTCCATTCTTACTCTGCACCTTTTATAGGTAACTATCTATCTAGCTAAGAAATTGTCTTGTGCAGGAAAGCTATCCTGGTCCAATAAGGAACTATATTGTTCAACATCTAAATAAGAAATCAGTTAATGAATTTAGATACAAATATTTGTTATTTCCTCTTCCACCAAAATATAAAGAAGTGCACTTTAAAATTTTGTACGATATTTATCCTGCTAAGGAATTTCTGAGATTAAGATTTAATGTGGATTGTAATATTTGTCAATTTTGTAATAATACTTATTGAACACTTATTTTTCCATTGTTATCTGGTTAATTCGTTTTGGACTGAAGTATGGAATTGGATTAAACAAAGAATGTCTATTTTTCCATCTATTACTTGGGACATGTTGAAATTTGGAGTTCTTTTGGAGGACAAATGTGTAGAGTTTGTAGTAAATTGTTTACTCATATTAAAATACTTTATTCACAAATGTAAAGTTCTGAAAACAGCACCCCAGTTTAATGTCTTTAAAAAGGAGCTTGCCATGTATACAGAGGTCCTGAAAATTATGAGAAGTGATAAAGCCAAGAAATTATTTGATTTGTTTAATAAGTGTGATTTTGTTTAATCCCCTACATTGTTTATGGGTGCATTAATTTATTTTATTTTGATTAATGTCTTGTATGATGGTTTATGTCTCTGTTATAGTATGATTAATATGAATGTCTCAGTCTTGGTTATGTTAGCCTATTTTGTTCTGTAATGATGCTTGAAATGCAAAAAAAAAAAAAAAACTATCCATCTAGCTAGCTATCATGCGCAAATATTGCGCAGTCTTGATGCATGCCGAGCAAGGGGACGAATGCGTCATCATAATGCGACGAGAAACGTTATTCTAACGTGACGCTTTATATCAAAGCAAATGTAAAAATACGGGCTGAAGAAATATCTGCTCATTTTTAATATATATGTACGTGTGTGGAAACAAAGCGCGCATACACAGAATTCTGTCAGGTAAGAAACTTTAAAACATTTATCCGGAGAGATGTTGATGTGTAATTGATTTGAATCCGTTATGCTTTTGTGAAGATTTAGACTTTTATCAACATTAGACTCAATTATTAAAGATGACTTTTTTCCCCCTTTTAATTGCAGATCTGAATATTAATACCAATGCAATCTACCTCGGTAAATTAGCTGTTCATGGATCCTGTAGTTAGACGTAAAATCCCAGCGTGCGTTCGTTCATTACTCACTGATATTGCACCGAAGGAGGAGAAGCACCTCAGCGACTGGCCTGAAACAGACTCCGAATCAATTACCACCAAAGATGGGATCGCGCTCCCCCAAAGAGGGACTTCTGAAGCTCTCCTGACACCTGCTGATGGGACCGAGGGTGAAACTACTGCACCATCAGTCAAACCATGTGGGCTTTGCTTATCCAAACCCTCCTGTTACACTTGCCCGAGGTGTAACGTCCCATATTGCGGCCTGGCTTGTTACAGGAGTCAGAATCACTCCTCATGCTCAGAGGAGTTTTATAAAGAGTCTGTGCTGCAGGAGCTGAAATCCCAAGGTGTCTCAGATGAGGAGGGGAAAAGCAAGATGCAGGACATTCTGCTCCGGCTCAGACAGAGTGCAGAGAGCGAGGGAGGAATGGAGAGTTTATTAAGAAACCTGGGAGAAGATGAAACTAGTGTGACCGAAAAAGACGCACATGCTTTGGAGCTGCTTTCTCGGTTAGCAGAGATTCAATCTAGTGGGGATGAAACAAGTCATGAGGCACAAGAAATACTAGCAGAACTCCGAGATATTGAAGACGGGAGTGATGAAGAGGAAACTGATTTAGCTGAAAAGTTAGCAGGCCTGGATGTTGACTCTCTTTCAGAGGATGAACTCTGGTCGTTGTTGTCAGCCCAGCAAAAGGAGAAATTTGAGAGACTGGTGAAAGAAGGTGGCATTGGTGGACTGGTTGTCCTGTGGAGCCCCTGGTGGGAACGGCATGAGAAAGATACTAAAGCACTTATCAAGGAACTTCAGTCTGAGAATGATAAAGAAATGCACAATATGAATGATAAAAAAGACAGAAAAATTAAGAAAGTCAGTAGCAATAAAGTAAAATCGGACAAATCACTAAAAAGCTCAATCCCACCAATAAGTGCCAAAATCCCTCCTCTTCACACACTATCTTCAAACCCATCTCCTCTAGTGCGGTACAACCTGATCAGTGCTCTTTATGGATACACCTTTTCGCTGTGTCTCTATAATGGAGACGTCTCAGAGATGTTGCTCGAGTTCTGTCAGGTGGTGCTTGCCATCTCAGAGGGTTTGGGTGGCGGACGGGTCTTCAACTCCGTCTTGGAGGCTCTCGACGCTGGAATGAGAGCTGTATCTGCAGGAGGATACTTTGATCGCGAGGACCCTTTAGCTCCACTTCGAGCTGTGGAAGCGGTGGCTCATATTCTGACTGGAGAGAGCAGAGAGGACGCTGTGGGATATTCTCTGTCCGCTCTGTCCCAGCTGCGCACCGCTTTGAGCAAGGCAAAGGCTTCTGTTCCTAAGGAAGATGAGCAGATGAGGCGGATGTATTTTCAAGCTGGAAAGAAGTGCGAGTTTCTTCAGTCTTGGTTGAAAGAGAATCCCAAAGTTTTGAGGAGTCTTGCAGGATGTGTGTGGATGGACCATGAGAGAAGGGAGATGGAGAGGATGAGATTAGAAGGAGAGAAGAAATGTTTGGAAAAGGGACGGGAAAAAAGAAAAGGAGCTTTGATAGAAGAAATTTAATTTAAAATAAAATCGTTTGTATTGCAGGTATTTGTGCCTTTAAATGTCATTAATGCTGCAGTCCACACTTGAAGATTGTACTGAACACTGATGATAATAAAAAAATGTGTAATAATACATTACAATATATTTTTCATTTTTAAAAAACATCTGAATGAATAGAAAGCAATGTTATGATGCAAATAAAAACAATATATGCCATATCTTTTGTTATGTCCAGTTCTCTGCACTGATGAGGACACATCCACTGGTTGAACACATCAGTCTATATTAATAAATGTACGGGATTATTCTATAGGGCACTCGTCTGCAGTACGTGTCCCAGGCCAGTCCGTATTTGGCTCTGCATTGTTTCTCATCTCTGGCCTCTCGGTGGATGAGCAGAATGGTGAAATATATGACATAGAAGTAAGGCAGAATATGCAACATTCCTAAGAAAAAAAGTTGGAATAAACAACTGATTAAATTATACTGCAATTATGATTTGATGACCTTTGATTGGCTATTGGGCTAATTTTGTTACCTAGACCTGGCAACCCTGGTCTGTGTAAAAATCATTATCATGCAGGAGTGTTCAAGGAATGATAACTATCATCGGTTCAAATCATTTGCTGATCACTTACCACAAGGCAGGGACCACGCCAGAGCCATGAGAAGGTCCCCCAGGTAGTTTGGATGCCTGACAAACCCCCACCACCCTGAAACCAAGAGACGCTTTCCTGTTGGAGTGGCGATAGTTTCCAGCTCTACAAGTGAAAAGAAAGAATGCGAAAATTCATCATTTATGCTATTCTGGAAGCCATAATTTGGTCTCCAGTTAGAAATTCACCCTTCATTTTAGATCCCGATAAAGTTCTAAAACAATGTTCACTAAATACAAACTAAAAGTTGGTAGCATAACAAAAAACACGTGATTACTAACGTGATACACTTTTATTTGTGGGGTCTCTTCTGAACTGATTTTTCTGAGAGTTGGATTTCCGGAAAATGTAATAACCAATTCCTGCAAAAGATTCAAAATAGGAGAGTTAGAAAATGTTATACATTCAGATTGCTGCAAAACAGGCTGTAGATTACCATTTAGAAGAATAATCCCCGCTGCTCCAAGAGTACTAAGTGACTGTGGGTGCACAACCAGAAACATGGCCTGAAGACCATACGTGAAGGGAACCCAGGCCAGGTCGCCAAACGCCAACATGAACCCAAATCCATCATGCACAATGTCCATAGTAGTAAGCACAGCCTCCTGCAGACACAAGGAAAATGGTAATGTTGTGTGTATTTGGAACTCAGTCTATATTAATACATGTATGTATATATTTTCAGAATAGGCTAGTTTTCTCATACTTCATTCCACAGAGCATCTGTCACATAGAGGAGCTGGAAGCCGTGACAACAGCATGAAGAAGATGGAGACCTCAGCTCTCTTCTTTTTCATTAACATCCCCAGGTTTATTACCACCTGAAAAACAACAATGCAAAAGAGAAAAAGTGGGTAAAAATACTTTGGCGTTTCAGATTAGATATACATATGAGAATGATATCCTGAGCATCAGGCCACTGAAACTGTGTGAATGAATCGAAATTCAGCTTTTATCACGGAACCAAAATACATTTTCCAATGAATGTTAAAATGTAAATTAATTTTTTATAATATTTAACAATATTACTGTTTAAATAATAACCCCAAACGTTTTAAACAATAGCATATATATTTACATGTCCATGTATACATCTGTTGAGACTCTTACCCAGCCTATTAATCCAGGTCTTAGTTCACAAAAATATTTCAAGTCGAAATCTCCAATCCGAGGGTTGAGCTCTCGGCCCATGAAGAAGTCATACAGAGGATTTCCTACAAATCACAATGTAACTGCATTGACAAATACTTCGAAGAGACTTCAAAGTAGAAGCATATCTGGAATATCTGACAATGATCTGTAAATATTAGGACTTCTTATCTCACCCGTGTTTCCTCCAAGTGATAAAGCATGCTGAGGTGCCCAGAAAGAGCGGATATACAGGTACATAGACAGCAGGTAGGACACACCGATGGCACATACAGCCAGAGGCAAAATCAGCTCAAACAGATACCCGAGTGGCATTCCCAGCCAAAGACATACTAGCAACAGGACAGCAGTAATGCTCAGGGCATGGAAACCTAAGAAATAAAGATGTGAAAATCAGGTCACAATCATATCTACAAAGATAAACATATACACTACCTTTCAAAAGGTTTAGAAATGTTTTAGTTTAATACTAAGCAGCACAACTGTTTTCAACATTGATAATGACAAGAAATGTTTCTTGAGCACCAAATCAGTATAGCAAATGACTGCGAAGATCCTTGCACCGGAAGACTGGAGTAATGATGCTGAAAATTCAGCTTGGCCATAAGAGGAATAAATTACATTTTAAAATGTATTCAAATAGAAAAATGTTAATTTAAATTGTAATAATATTTCACAATATTACTTTTTTTACTGTATTTTTGATCAACTAAATGCGGCCTTAGTAAAAATAGGAAACTTCCTTCAAAATCTTACTAGCCCTAAACATTTTAACGATATGTACATGTATTTATATTTTCTCCAGTTCCACTGATAATTTAAGATGATTAATATTTAAATTAAGCAATCAAGCGTATTATTTTTCTTTAGAACTTTACTAATATATATTATGTTTTTTTACTTAACCTTTACATTTTTTTTGTAAAAATGCAGTCTTGAATTATGAAACCATGCTAAACTTAAATGACCAAAGAAATGAAGCACTGTCCAGATATAAGGAGAAACTAGAGTTTACTGACAAATGGAATTTGAACTCTACTTTGTATATAATAGGTGGTTTGTAAAACCAAGGACAAGAGGTAAAAAGTTACCATGTCAACAAAGACTATCCTGTTTAATTTGTGTCAAAGACATTAAAAATGTATTATTAGCATTATTTGTATAACATTACAAACAGGTAGACAGCATGTATTACCATTAATGGCATATTTCAGTCTGGATCCATCTCTGAGGACTAATCCTTCAGAAACCTGTTAACAAATAAATCTGTGAAATATCTGACATACTCGCTTCAGAAAATAAACTCCTTTGTCTTTCAAAGAAACGTATGATACACTATCTCACCTTCCCTATGGGCAGTAGATAGAGAAAACTCTGCAGGGTGATCCAACCTACAATTAGAACTGCGGCCAAAGGGTCCCATAAGTGTGCTGCGGGGGGTAAAGGAGGAGGCCACTGCAGGACACTGGCTGCTGGAGACCGACACACACTCAGCAGGTACAGAACCGTCAGAGGCAGGAACACAGGGATGCAGGTGGCACCTGGACAGGTGAGGTGGACAAATGAACTCATATGACACAGAAGCCACATATAGCCACACAGTGAATAAATCACTACACATACACACACATAAGCATATATACAAAAAATAAATAAAATAGTAGCTCACCAAGAGCACCTCCAAATTCCCTTTCAGCTGAATGTGTTGCTTTGTGCTTGTTAGGCTTCATTTTGCCTGTTTGAGACAAAGATGAGGCCTTAGCATGCTTGGCAAAACAAATATAGTACACAAGAATAGTGTATTATTTAAATTTCAGTGCGTTTGTTAAATGCAGTAGTTGTGTAGTATACGCGTTTGTAACGTCATGATTATATTCACACTTCATCGAATCAACCAAATAACCCTGTAGTAACTTATTAATATATACATAAAATATATATAGCGTATTTTTCTCTTACCTGTTTCCCACAAACTTGCTGTTACATTGTATGGACACCGCTCATCATCACTGTAGATGTCTGAGTAGGTGAAGCCTGCGATCAGAACACGCTGTTTGCCTTTGCGCCATCTGACCAATCAGCGCGTACCGCTGCTATCAGAAGAGTGGGGAGAGACAACCAGGGAACCAATCAGAATCAAAGACGAGCGGATGAAACCGCCCCCGATGCCTTCCTGACCAATGGCGATAGCGTCTGTTCTGGCTTCATATTACAGGGCATTCAATAACAACAGAGGTAAGGATGCGGATTTTTCCTCCCAAGTAACTGGGACGCAAGTTTTTCTTTATGTACATTACGTTTATTAAATATACACTATCCAGTTAATGCAGATTGAACAGCTTTCAGAAATCAACAATAAAATAATTTTTTTTAAACATGCCGATTTGGTTTTTATAGACAGAACATCTTACCTATAATATACAGTGATTAGTTATTAAATAAATGGCTTATCGTTTCGTTCATTGTATGTTGTGTTCATTTTGGGACTTTGACAAGAGACAATAATATTTCAGCTTTTAGCAGCCAATGTCCACACACTCATAGCCTTTGATTAAATGAAGGTTAAAAAAAACTTTGTGATCTCAATCCAGCTAAAATAGGGTTCAATCTGAGTTCACTGACCTTTTATTAATTGTTCAAGTGACTTCACTGAAATTGATACTCCATCAGTTACATAAAATGACGGTAAATATAAGTATCGTCCAACAGTTGAGTTCAGTTTCAGTTATGTGCAAACTTGTTTGCCTATTTAAGGAAAAACACCCACTCTACCCCCTCTCACAGATGACCTCAATGACACTTTGCTCCATTGGAGACGGGTCCAGGCAACGATGGGCGGCACTACCCACAATCTCATCCAACAGGAAGTGCACTAGGTTCTCATCAGACACAAACCGCCACAGGTACATCTGCAAGTAGTGGCAGTCCACCTGGATTTGCTGCAGTCCGTATCTGCCAAACGTACGGAGACGGACACATTCGAGGAATGTCTTCAGACTTATCTTAATGATGCCAGTTAGCACAGAGACCTAGGATAAGATAGAAAACTGGTCATACAGACTGAAAAATATTATAACATACATGCATACATATACAGTCATGGCCAAAAGTTTTGGCAGTGACATACATTTTGTGTTTTGCAAAGTCTGCTGCTTAAGCTGTTGTGGTGTTCATTCACATTGTTTCTAGATTATTGTGTAGATTGATCAGATGCATTTTAAATAATAGCTTCATTGGCCAAAAAATGAACAAATTTCACTGTTTTTTGATCCTGACACAAAATGACCAGCTAACATTAATTGACTAATCATATCAGCAGCACATGTGAAAGTGTGAATGAGTACTAGTCAGGTAAAACACTATCATACTAATTAGATTGTAAGAGCAGACTGATTGCTATAAAAGGAGGGAAGAAGCGCTTCCAATCATTGTGTTCTTGTTAGCAATGTTACCTCCAAAGAAACACGTGCAGCCATCATCGCTTTGCATCAAAATGGCCTCACATGCAAGGAAATTGCTACAAAGAATATTGTACCTTAAAGAACCATTTACCGGATCATCAAGAACTTCAAGGAGAGAGGTTCGACTGCAGTGAAGAAGTCTTCAGGACGTCCCAGATTGTCCAGCAAGCGCCAGGACCGTCTCCTCTTGAGGAGTCAGCTACGGAATCATGTCACCAGCAGTGCAGAGCTTGCTCAGGAATGGCAGCAGGTTGGTGTGAGAGCATTTGCACGCACAGTGAGGCCAAGACTTTTGAACAATTGCCTGGTGTCAAGAAGGGCAGCAAAGAAGCCACTTTTCTCCAAGAAAAACATGAAGGACAGACTGAAATTCTGCAGGAAGTACAAGTATTGGACAGCAGAAGACTGGTGCAAATTTATTTTCTCTGATGAAGCTCCCTTCAGACTGTTTGGGACATCTGGAAAATCAATTATTCAGAGAAGAAAAGGTGAACGCTACAATGAGTCCTGTGTTGTGCCAACAGTGAAGCATCCTGAGACCATCCATGTGTGGGGTTGCTTTTCAACCAAGGAGTGGGCTCTCTCATAATTCTGCCCAAAAACACTGCCATGAATAAAGAATGGTTTCAAAATGTCCTGCAAGAGCGACTTCTACCAACGATTCATGAGCAGTTTGGTGATGATCCGTGCATCTTCCAGCATGATGGAGCACCGTGCCACAAAGCAAGAGTGATAAAGAAGTGGCTCGAAGATCATCACAATAAAATTTTGGATCCGTGGCCAGGCAACACCCCGGATCTCAATCCCATAGAGAACCTGTTGTCAGTCCTCAAAAGGCAAGTGGACAAGCAGAAAGCCACAAATTGTGATAACTCCAGAACTAAATAAGGACAAAAAGAGAACAACAAGAATGGATCGCCATCAGTCAGGATTTAGCCAGAAGCTAATAGCAGCATGCCAGAGCAAATTGCAGAGGTTATTAAGAACAAGGATCAACACTGTAATATTTACTCATTATATTTTTTGCCAATAAAAGCCTTTAAAATTTATGATATGCTTATCATTGTTTTTCCAGTATACCATAGAAACGTGTGGAAAAATAATCTACAAATACTGAGCTAGTAACTTCGCAAATCAAAATTGATTCCTGCAAAACTTTTGCCGATGACTGTCATGTATATGTATATGTTATACCATAAAATTTGCATTGGTGAAATTTGCTTACCTTTGCTTAATGACAGAAACTATAGTTAAACAATAATTTAGTTTTCTACCTTGTTGACTCCACTGGCTAAAAGATATCGATCTCTCAGAAATACCTCGGTGATGTTAGGATAAAGCTGTGTCCATTGGAGCACTGGACCAAAAACATAACAATTATAAACATCCTCGGTGTGACTAGTTATATTTCATTACCACCTTACAGAACTAAGGCAGTTATCAACTAAAGAAAACAAAAAGAAAAACATATACAGCATAATAATAATGCTATATAAATGATCTAATTTATTTTTGGTATTAAAGTATTATAATAAATGAGGACAATATGATAGGAATTATTTTTTTTCAAATGTAAAATTATAGCCAGGGCCGGCCCAAGCCTTTATGGGGCCCTAGCAGAATTCAAACCTTGATTATTCACACACTATAAATCTAACACACCCATTATCAGTTTTGTTTGTTGTAACATTGTTGCTTACATCCATACCTTTTCGCCTGGCCTTTTTTCTTCCCTTCTGTTGATTTTTACTTGTAACAGTTGGCAAACTTACAGAGTGGTCAAGTGTTAATTCGCACTTTAACATTCAAAGTCTTAAAGTATTAAGTGCCATACTTAATGTGGTGTGCTGAAAATTAGCTAAATAAACCAGCAGACAATACATTTATGGAACAGAATGTTATTTTAACAACATAAATATTAATCGAAGTTGTACTTTTATTACAAGTCATACTTTTCTATAATAATAATCTCTTAATCTATATCTAGCTAATTGAGGCATAATGATATTGGAATATAATAGCAAAGACCCAAAAAGGTAAACTAAGGTAAATAATGTTAAGCGGTTATCAGTTTATGAACAGAAGCGTAGTTTTTAAAAATCGTACCCGAAGTTAATTTTACGCACAAGACAAAAACTTTAATCTGTTTAATAATTTCAAATGTTATATTAAGATGTCAAGGCTATTTGCTGATGTTTTGATGTTCAAACATGAACTTCCCTAAAACAAGAAGATACCCATACCCTACCTAGGCTATGCTAATTAACTGGGGGGGGGTTGGGGTGGTCTGATCTTGTCAGGTGTGCGTTTCCCAAAAGCAACTAAGTTCACAAGTTCCGTCGTTACCAATAGAGTTCAATGGAACTACAGTAGTTAGCTAACAATGCTTTTGGGAAACGCCCCCGATTTGTGCCACCCCACTCACCCCAGGTTCAATTTGTCCCCCCTCCACCTCCGAAATGCGATCGATTTTAACCCTTTGACGCGCAGCGCTTTGGCTGGCGCTGAGCCAGAGAAAGACGAGCTCAGAAAAAAAAAGTAAAGACGCGCTCAGTGCTTTTCATATTTCATAACTGTTCAGTGTTTTCAACCGAATAAAGTTTATTTTATGTTTCAGACATTTAAATACACTTCAATTAAGTAAAAAAGACATTTAGTTTGTAAAATATTTCTATGCAAGCGGCAATATAATCCTTTCAATTAATGACTATGTTTTTTTCTTCCTATCATACAATTTTTAGGTTACTATAAAGTTTACTCTGTTTTTCTCCCAGCTAACTGGCCCTTACTTTCATGTTTTCGGAGAATATGGGAGTTAACTGATGTTAATCCGACAGATCCAAACGGCAGCGTCCAGCGCATATTATCAACGGTCATTATTGTGCCTGCATGACACGTCGCTATGGAAATAATAAAATGATATGTATAGATTATTTAATTATTTAATATTGCGCTTTCGTATAATTACCATTGCCATGGCCAATTATCCAAATTAAAAAAGAATAATAATAATAAAAAGTCAAGCTGTCATTTCATGTACTCTTGGGGGCCCCTGTGGCCTGCTTAGTTTGCTTATGCCTTGGGCCGGCTCTGACTATAGCTTACATTTTGCCTGAAAATGCAGGGAGGCTCTAAAAAAAATCTCTGTTTAAAATAGATTTACAAATTACTCTCAATATGGGAAAAATTGTTGGTGCAGGTTGCTTTTTCAAATGCCCATCATGAAAAAATTCTGATTAAAGTCAGTAAAATTAGTGAAGTGATTGTGCACCTAGGAGTGTAGCTTGGTGCATAGCGAATCTGCTGTCTTGAGCTGCTGTACACAGAGAAGGTGCGTTTGCTGGAGTCACTGCTGTGGGCTTTCCTTACTCCTTCCTCATAAAGCAGTCCCACCTGGTAAGCACATATGCAGGCAAAATTGGCTTATACAAATGGTTAAGAATTAATATGCAACTTTTTTCATGGATTCAAATGGTCTGTTTTATATCTAGAATCTTTTTTTGTAAATAAAATATGAAACAAATGTTTGGTGCTGCAACACCTGTACATCAATAGAGGTGGTATCTTCCACCACCCTCTTCATTACAGCCCGGACATTTCTAGGTTCAATGGTGTTCACCCAGTCTCTCGTTTCCACGCTCTTCCTCAGCATTTGACTGATGATTAATCCCTGAACCTGGATCAAAACAAAACTTGCTTAACAAATGTTGTCCAACAGCAATCCTAGCCCGAAATCAATGACTGTACAGCTGAACTTAGTTTTCACTTAGTTACCTTCACATAGTGGTTCAGTAATTTCTGAGCAGCTTCTCTGGCCTCTGCACAAAGTGCTGTAACTGGAGTGACTGGAGTGTGGTGCTGTTTAGAGAGGAAAGGTAAATATGAATAGTGTATTTAGAGAGTTTATTTCAACAGAATATAATGCATATGGAATACCTGTACAAGAAACTGTTCATCTGTGAGTGTGAGGATGTAGGAGATGGTGGAGGTCTCATAGTCCAGACAGAGACGAGAGAGCAACAGAAGGAGAGCAGGAGGCGTGGATCCTCCTCTGTCACCTGCGCTCTCACAGTACTGACGAGACGATTGGCAAATTAACTTAATAAAGCTCACTACCAGGCCCTCACGCACACCCTGACTGCAAAACTCACCCTGAGAGAAACATATAAGAGGTATTAGAAAAGCGATAAAACATGGGAACATACTTGGTCATTTTAAACAAAAAAAAAATTATGATTTTTTTATTTTTATTTTTTTTACTGGAATGGTATGAAACTTGGGGACTTTTGTGAACACTAAAAAAAAATATGGACATGGTTAGAAAAACTGTCCTAAAAACTAGTATAGTAAATGTCACCACAGTATATGACTAAGAAATACGGAAAATTTGAAAATACAGAGCAATCTACAAATCAGCCACAAGTCTTTGATAATGTCTAAATATATATCCAAATGCAAAACGTAACGGTAGTTAAGTCTGAAAATACTCTTAAAGCACTAGTAATACACTGCACACTCTCTCTCTCTCGTCTCTCTCTATATATATATATATATAGGGGTTTACAGGCATCCAGTGATTACACCATAAATCTTATTTTCTTTATTTCTATAACCAGATTGCACCAACTTGTCTTTCATGCATTGGATTTTTAAATACCTTTGCTCTATTTTTAACTTAAACACTGTTAATTTTCTTCTAATTATGGAATTGTTTTAAATTAAATTAGATTTATTTTAATCTATAGATGAAAATTGTCTAGTATCATAAAAATTCTCCTTAAAGCTGCAGTCCGTAAGGTTTGCCTCTTTGTCGACATCTCTGTTTGAAAACCTGGAATTGGAGTTACTTGCGGAATTATCTTCCTTGCATGGGTTGTACTCTGGCACGGCTCCAGCACAGATGAATCTAATGTTTTGAGGAATATGTGTGGCAGTCAGTCACCGCACAAGTGTGGATATTTACTGTACTTCGCAAACACAGATTCTAGCCTACTTCTTGGAATACATGACCCAAATAAGAATTTTCACTGGATATTGTCATCTGAACAAGTAAGTAACAAGTCTGCCACTTTTGTTCTGACTAACTGAGGAAAAAAGCATTACAATAATTCGTGCTTCCAATGGTGATTAAATCTAAAGATCGATTAGCTCATATCACATAAAACTGTGCAAATTATTATTATTGTTATACTTTATTCTCAGATTATTAATGTTAACAACATCAGTGTGTGTGTAGATTTCAATTTCTGTACAGTCTAATCTCTAATTGTCATACCATTAGAATTTCATACCAAGAAATTCTTTTAACCCAAAAATACAAATACAAAAATTCAAAATACAAATCTTGTGTAATCCCAGGCTATCTGTAATCAGAAGCACATTTAAAACTGGAATATAATTTAATTTCATTCACTTGTGTTTCAAACGCAATCCTTTCTGGATTACAATCCGCCATCAAAATAATTTTTTGACATTTAATTATTCTAGCTGCTGTGAGAAAAGGCTATAAACGATCAGCCACCTGCAGGATCCTCACATGCGATAGCCTAGTAGCCGGGACAACTTCTTTGTTTACAGAAGTGACGTAATGACGCAGCGGTATTGCTCGAATTTCCCGCGAAAACCTACCCTTACCAATCAAATTAGAAAACATTATTATAAACCAACCGCTGTGAATCGGGCTAAAGTAAGGCGATAGTTTTGAACACTGGCTGGTTATGTACTTGCTGAAATATTGATTTTGGATCATTTTTAACCAAAAACAAGTTACGGACTGCAGCTTTAATACAAAAATACTAAATCTGTAAAAAAATGACTGAAAATGTTTTAATCACCGAGGGTTACTGTAAATAGAAGGTCCTATACTAAAATGTCCTATACTTGGTACTTTTATATACATAACTTAGATATATACACTTTATTCTTTACCTTGAAATAGGGCTTGTTGGAGAATGTGATGTCCTTTGCTGTGAAGAGATGCACTGATGCTAATACAGACTTTAACTGATTCAGAATAAAGTTTGATAAGGATGTCAACAGTTCTGTCAGACTAGGTGTGGCATCTTTACTAGTAGCCCCGCCTCCTGATGCACTAGCCCCTCCCACTGATAGACGAGGTGCAGCCAAAGCCTGTCTTACATCAGTAAGGCTGTCATGGTAGAAGGTTTGTAAGGCGGACAGGTACTGTTTGATTCTCTCTCTTGCTGCCCGCACCACTATCTCCGTTCCTTGGCTGGGCACTGCCGACCCCGGAAGTAATTTGGATATTGCCTGTAATCTGCGATGGAAGCGATCCAGGGCTCTCACTAACAGAGAGTTATCACCCACTCCCTTCTCTTCTTGTATCCTCCTCTCCACTAGAGAGAAGTATCTAGCAGCCAGAGTGTCCACAAACACATGTAGCTTGCCATTAGCCATCTCTGGGATTTTCTTTGAAGCTAATTCACCCTCCTGTGGACGGTTGATAAACAATTCTTGATAGGAGGCAATGACTAAACAGAGATTGCTGACAAACTCATTACACCCTCGATCTATGAACTCAAGAATGTCTGTTCCGGCAGTAGGAGAGAGGAACGGATTGGTCGTAGAAGAACTAGAAGGAGATACATGATTTGATCCAGGATTTGTTTTTTGAACCAAGCCTCTGCCGGTATCAGTAACCGGAGAGTCTTTAAGCTCCGCCTCCAGTCCCTGGAGATCTGCCTCCAACCTAGACTGGGCATGGCTGAGGAATTTGTCACAGAGCTCTTCCGCTGGCTCGTCTAACTGCAGAAGAAGCTCAACACATTCAGAAAGGTCTTTAGCACTTGAACCTCCATCCCTGCAAGCAAATATGAATTAAAGTACATGAGATTAGATTTTATGGAAGGCATTTTGACTCAAGTAAATTATTTTTATAGGGTTAGTTCCCCAAAAAAAAAAATTCTGTCATTAGTTGCTCACCCTCATGTCATTCCAAACCCATAAGACCTTCATTTATCTTCAGAACACAAATTAAGATGTTTTTGATGAAATCCAGATGTTCCTGGACGGGCCGCATAATAGCAATGCAATTGACATGTTTAAAGGGGTCATATGATGCGATTTCAAGTTTTCCTTTCTCTTTGAAGTGTTACAAGCTGATTGTTGCAAAGATCAGACCCTGAGTGTAAAGACTAAATTCTCAACCAAAGAGATTTCTTTATTCTAAAGTTAAGACTCCTGCCACTCCCCCCTAAAAGCTCTTCTAACACGCCCCCACATACTACCTCACTCTTGGGAAATATTTTGCATAATGCCACCAAATTGCACGCAACGAAAGCGCTTGGTTTTCAGTAACCGCAGTTTGGGTTGAAGCAGCCTGTCAGGGAACGCGGTGTGTTTCAGGCGAAAGCAAAAGCACTTGTTTTTGGCCTTACCGAAGAGATCATTAGAATCTTTAAGCTTACTACAACAGAACAGCAATGCATTTTATAGACGACTGTTTCGTGAACCTAGGAGAGGAGGTATTCTGACTTTATGACAATCGGCGCTTCTGAATCCGCTACTGTTTTTTATTAGTTTAAGTATTTGCTATTTACTGTGCAAATGCGAGTTTTGCGCATCGGGTGTGTGTATGGTATGTGGTGAGAGAGAAGAGAGAGAGAGAGAGAGAAGAAGATAAGAGGAGCGAGAGAGGAGAGATAGCGAGAGAGAACACATCAACGTGGAGTCAGCTGTCTACGTGGCTGTGTGCTTGTGTACTGCAAACACATACCAGCTTCATCACTGTGTCTGTCACGCGACTCTGTTCTCCTTTCAGCTCTGTCTTTACATTTATTTTGAAAGATGAAGCTTGCGATTATGGTAAGGGGAGTTACATTTTTCCGACGAGTGCTTGTGGTGTTCGTCCAATCACAATGCGCTGGGTCAGCTGGCTAATCAGAGCAGACTGCTCTTGTCGGAAGGATGGACTTTGTAGAAAACTAAGTGTTTGAGGGAGGCGGGGCATAGAGGACTTACAATATTGTACAGTATTTGAAAAATAATGTGTTGTTTTGAACATTAAAGCATGTCAACATATTCTGTTACACCAAATACACCAAATAATGATCTTTAAAAAAGCATAATATGACCCCTTTAAGGCCCAGAAAGGTAGTTAATGACATCGTTAAAATAGTCCAATTGACATTAGTGGTTCAAACTTAATTTTATGAAGCTACCAGAATTATTGTAGCTTCATAAAATTAAGGTTGAACCTCTGATGTCACATGGACTATTTTAACAATGTCCTTACTACCTATCTGGGCCTTTAACGTGGTAGTTGTATTGCTGTCTACGGAGGATATGAAAACCCTCGGATTTCATTAAAAATTTCTTAATTTTGTGCTCTGAAGATGAACGAAGGTCTTACGGGTTTGGAACGACATGAGGGTGAGTAACTAATGACTAATGAATTTTCATTGTTGGGTGAACTATACCAAACACAAAATCAAAAGTTTAGATACTCTTCACTAAATTCTACTAGATGAAACACAGTTATTGTATTTTATTTTAACTAATACAAATATATGCCTTGACATCCTAGAAAGCACAGACCTGAATTTCTGCCGCAGCTGATGAGCGAGCTGCTCCATAATGACATGGCAGTCATCTTGGATGCCCCTGAAAGATGGCATATGACTATACTGCTGCAGTACACAGCGTGCCCTCCGGTGGGCACTCACTGCCTGGGCATAGGCCTGCAGCTCCAGACACTTATTGAGCCTTGCTGGCAGCTCAAACAGGAACTGGAGCTTACGTAGGAGAGTGTGAACACCTATACAGAAGATGAAAGATTCATGGCTTATGTGGCAGAAATCAATTTCACCTTGCAATCATAATGGTTGTTATACTACCAATACAAGCCTCGGTCATGGATCATTTATTATTAATGTGATCCATTTATATCACATTAATATTCATACCTGATAGTTTAGTGATCTGTGCATGCTGGTCCTGCAATGTCCCACTAATGTGGGCACTAAACTCTGTGATAGCAGCCATGTTCGCAGACAAACAGTCCATTTCATCTTCCATCTTCTTGAAATCATTCTTCATTTTTCTGATTGTGTCTGTGGAGAGACAAATAAAATTAAATGAAAGCCATACACTGCAAAATAAATGAGAATAAGAATAGTCAATTATGAGTTCACGGTGACTTCAATAGTAAAATCTGAACAACTTTCATCTGTTCACTAACCTGTAGCTGAGATGAACTTATTGTAGTTTTCATAAACCAGGGTCTGCATGTCACTGTCCAGAGATCTGATCTGTTTCACCGTGCAGCTCTCATGATCCATCAGCTCACCCAGAGAACACTCCTTCCTCAACTGAAACACAAACAAGACATTTCAAAGACAAACCACAGTACATTTGAGCCTTCTAGCAAAAAAATAGTCACATACGTGTATTTATATGTGGCATAAAACGCTGAATAAAACCAGAGTGACAGCTTACTCGTTGCCACACTGCTAACAGATGTGTACACCCCTATATAATACACAATAAACACCTACTCTTTGTCATTATACATCACACTACCTTATTTAAATAAACCTCTGGGTCGAAATGCGGTCCGTTGATATCACACGGATCCAGAGACTCGGCTTGTTCTACGACTTTTCCTTCCTCATTCAGGCCGTAGTAGAGCTTCAGCATACTGTGAACCCGCCGCCGCCCGGTCGGGTCCGAATCCGGTGGGGTTGTAGCTGAAAACATTTCTACCACAGTTCAACTATAGCCTAATGTCAGAGCGAGAAGGACTTTATCTCCTGAATGAATGACGTTGCAAGAGCTCTGGTTGCAACCTGCCAACTCAGTTTGTTGATGGGGCTGCTGCTCTGATCCAAAATGGAGTTACTGCAGACAGTATTTCAAAATAAAGGTCCGGGCGTGAGTTATACTGTATGTACATACTGGTCAAATATAATTTGTATATAATAACGAAAATGTAAATAATGTAAATGTTAAAATCTTAAAGAATAATGAATGCTTGTCACTGCTTTCATGAATGAAATTATACACAATATTTAGTTTGTTACATTTATTTCGTTCCTTCTTTTTCTCCTCAAGATGTAATTCTATTACACATCAAAGACCTTATTACAGGCATAGTTCGTTTAAATAAAACATTAATAAAAAAAATCCATTATACAGAAAATTATTTACTGATATGTATGCCAGAAGTTAGTTCAAAGCGGAATAAAAAGGTTTAATGTTGCATATAAACGGTTTTAGTTCATTTTACAGTCGCAAAATTTTGGTAGCGAAATTTGTGTATAAAACCTCATAAACAACAAAAGGTAGTGGAGATACAATTTCAAGAGACAGATGACAGCAAAACTCTAGCAACAGATTAAATGCAAATGTAAAAAAGGCACTTTAAATTAGTATTGACAGATTCAATATTTCTATAACACAGATGGGACTATCTACAGCAGTTAGTAGGTACATATGTGTGACAGCTGTTCAGCCTGAAATATAAACATTGGATTAGCTTTAGAGTGGAAAATATAATATGGTACAGAAAGTCTGGGTCTAAGCCTTTTAGGATTAACATCTTGACAAGCGTTTTGAATAAATACAGAAATGCAGTGGGTGTACTGATCGTTTTGCACCATTCAGCTGGCCGTTTTCCTTTCACAGTTCAGCTTGTGATGCCAAAGTTTTCATTTTCCACACTTTTAAATGTGATCGAGTGTAAGCAGGTAAAGAAACATGCACACCACAAAATCAATTCAAGACAACAGATGTCATGCATTGATGAATACAGAATTGTGTCTGGTTACTGATGACCTGTTAATGTAGGGCTTGACATTAAGATTTGACAGGTACTGTAACGTTTAAGAACAAGTCATTTGTAAAAAAAGCAGTGCATTGACATTAACAAAACAGGAGGTATAATGAACAAATTCATTCATTTAGTAATTCTTCACAATTCAGACCATCAGTAAAGTTCCCAAATTGTTTGGTAATGATGCCACGGGGTGAATAACTGGATGTTCAGAATCAGAGGCTATGATTAAATAACCTCCTTTGACATTTTTCTTCTAACTGTCCTGGACAATTGTTAATGTCGGGCTCTATTACTATTGTTTTTGTAAAAAAAAAAATTAATATACATTTCCTATAGTTAGGTACATTCAAGCTCTAAAAGACTGGAAACACAGTACAACGCTTAGGGTTTCATACATTGTAAAAGCATAGCTAAATAGAAATAGCAGACATACATCACCTATTGATCATCAAGCACCTACACAACTGGTGATTCAATGTATTAAATAAAGTTCTCTCTGCTTTACAAATGCAGATTATGCTCACATATGACCTGGATTGTTTTCAGCAGTGCATTACATGCACACCATCAGAAAGATATGATTCTCCAGAGCAACAAGTTAGTGGGACCACTACTACAGTCAACTGCACTCAATGTGTCGAGTCATGATTTACCTTTGGTCACCACTGAACACACAAAAAAATCTTGTTACAAATAAGAAGTCTGCATATGCAAACAAGCCCTGTAGTAAACAAGACAGCAAAAACAATACACACATTCAGCAGACAAGTAGCTCAGAATGTCAATCTCAGTCTGTGCTGTCTTTGCAATGCTTTGCCACAGACAGCAGCCCTGGTTTGCATATAGGAGCGGTTGTCCTATACTAGAGGCAATGACTGTTTGCTTTGGTGCAGCAGGTCTAGTTTAAGCAGTATTAGTGACATGGATTAAAGTGCTGGACTACTGTACCCTTGATTTACAGCCACTGGGATGTAGTTTGGTTTGATGTTTGCATAGTAGAAACTACATTCAGAACAGTGACCTAAACAGAGCTTTCGGATAGTGTCTCAGTCACAGAACAGTTAGTAAAGGTTAGTTTAACAGAACAGCATTATTGAAGCAAATTTCACATTCGTTTTTAACGGCCAACAGAGAAAGCTTTAACTTAAACCTGTGACATAACGCACAAATTATCTATAAATACTGGTTTAGCTCTTCAGTCTGTAATCTTGGTCCGATTGGTCCATTCAGATGGTTTTGCACCGTGTCTCTGAGGATCTAAATAGACAGATGTAGTTTTGGTCACCGGGCAGAAGAGGGCAGTGTTGAAGCCGGGGCTCACCCTTGCTCCAAACTTTCAGTCACCTGAACCTCCGAGTAAGTGGGAGGCTGAGCCTGTCGCGTGAAGAAAGATGCAGCTCTTTTGGGCTTCAGACGTTTAATCTCTTTGCCTGAAACAATGGAGGTAAATTAAAATGAGCTTTGTCCCAGTTTATTATTTCTTCATTGTAGACGATAAAAGTTAATGGGCAGAACAAATGAACACCAGGTGCGTCCATCGCACCAATGCAATTTTAGTCTCTTACCGTCATCAACGTAGCTGATGGTGTTGAGTGAATGGACTCGGCTACAGACCACGCTGCTTTGTCTGCGCAGTTTCCCCTGCCGTCGCTCTCGGGTTTTCCCATTGGTTTCCCGACCCATAGGTTCTTGGGAAGGTGTGACCTCACCGTCAGTACCAGCGGCTGCTGACTCGCCAACAGAGCGCAACTCCACACAAAACTCAATAAGACCACTCATTAGTTCCGCCTAGAGGACAAAAAGTACCGATATAGCGGCCGATATTTGGCATTTTTTTAAATATCGGCATTGGCCGATAAGTTAGTCGGATCCAGTTGTGAGATCTTGTGAAGTGTGCATTTGTATCCAGCATGATCGCGTGTTCTCTGCATGACGGTCGATCTGTGCGAATTGAAAGCTGACAGAAGGAGAGTTCAGCTTCACTGGAGATGCGCGATCGACAAACTTTAAACTCATGATTTCAAATTATTCTGCATTTTATGCATTTGCCCACTGTCATATTAATGTCATTTTCACTGTGTGCTGTATGAAATGAGTGTTACCTTGGCTTTATTTAAAAAAAATAGGATTAACTGCACAAAAATTCACAGAATACTGAGTGCCGGTTGGTTTACAGTGTTACTCCTTTATTATATGTGTATTAATCTAGTTATTTATTTGTGAAAAATACTTTTTCATCTAAAGTACAAGTGTTTATTTAATACATTTATTTTTTAATCAATTTTCAAATGCTCATCCTGCTTTCCAAGATATCGGCATCAGCATCAGCATCGGCTGTCAAAAAAAACAATATCGATCGACCACTAATCAAAATATATAGTAAAAATTGAAATTGTGAAAAATCATTACAACTTAAAATAACTTTTCTATATAAATGTAATTTATTCCATTACTGTAGTCTTCAGAGTCACATGATCCTTCAGAAATCATTCTAATATGCTGATTTGCTGCTCAAGAAACATTTCTTCTTATTAAACATTTCTTACTGAAAACAGCTATTCTGCTATTTAAAAAAATTTGCTTTTGTGGAAACTGATACTTTTTTTTAAGGATTCCTTGATGAATAAAAAGATGGAACAGCATTTATTTGAAACGTGCGTTACATTATATTTGTCTTTAGGTCTATTTTGTCCAATTGAATGTATCCTTGAATTAAATTATTAATTTGTTTGATAAAGAAATATATTTATGAAACAATTCATCTGATAATATTAAAATGCAAAATTTATAATTTTATTTGCATTTACTTATTTTATTGCTACAATACTTGCTTACACTGTCAAACTTAAAAACATTAAGTCATTATGTGCTCACCTGTTTTGAATAAATCTTTAATAACTTGTTGACAGGCATGCCAGCCTCCTCCCCATCAAACTCCAGCCAGAGTATATGTGAGTCTCCCTCTGTCTCTGGATAGCTGTGATCCCAGGAAAGCTCACTGAACTTGAGACCCAGGAGGACGTGCTTCTCTTTCACATCCATGACATACACTCCTTCCAGACTGATGCCCACACTCACAGCCTTACGGCCACCTCTGTGAAGGAGACCCTGGGCTGGCTTGTCTGTCTCACCCATGAAAAAAGCACATCTGGAAAAAAAAAAAATACACATACGTAAGGCTCAGACACTTCATATTTGAACAGCTCTCCACTTGCAATGATCATACCCGTAGTAAGGCAGGGTGTGGCAGCTCCTGAGGTACTGGTGCAGCAGAGCAATGGGCTCCAGACTGGAGCCAGTGGCAGCAGAGGAGCAGACTGAACGATACTCCTTTATAAGATTTTGCTCCATCTCTGCATTCCTCCCGCCTCTCCCCCTCAGTGTGGACAGAAAACCTCCTCCTCCTAATGCAGCGTGGGCCGGTAGGAATGAAGACAGCTTCTTCTCTCTGAAATAACATTACAGGTAGAAATTGAAAGTAATTACAGCTAATTAGTTCATAACAAATTACACTGTAATAGTCAGCTAAAAAATTCTAGGATGGAATGATGACAACATATTAATTAAATTCTAAGTTACATTTAAATTTGTATTTTTAAAATAAAAAACTCAAAATACAATACTTACACATGCCTCTGTTACACATGTACTTAGTATATTAACAACAGTAACTTGTTTCCTTATCTAGTTGTCTAATAAATCTGGCATTGTGTATTACAATGCAATTTCATAAGTTGCTATGGATAAAAGCATCTGCTAAATACAAAAACAAACATAAATGCAGTAAATTATGCATAACTTCAAGCAAATAACCATAAACCAAACCCTGAATATACATGTCAAAATAGAGTGAAACCAAACATTGAAAATAAAAGAAATGGACTTTACATTAAAGGGACAGTTCACCCAAAAATGTTGTCATTAATTTGCTCATCCTCATGTTGTTCCAAACCCGTAAGACCTTCGTTCATCTTCGGAACACAAGTTAAAATATTTTTGATGACATCTGAGAGCTTTCTGACCCTGCATAGACATACTCTTGTGAATGGCGGTGGACGCTGACACGGAAGAGAAGAATTGTTGAATAAAAGTCGTTATTTTTGTTTTCTTTGCACACAAAAAGTATTCTCGTAGCTTCATAAAATTACTGTTGAACCACTGATGTCACATGGACTGTTTTACCGATGTCCTTACTACCTTTCTGGGCCTGGGAACATTACAGTTACAGTACTGTCTATGCAGGGTCAGAAAGCTCTCAGATTTCATCAAAATATCTTAATTTATGTTTCCGAAGATAAACGAAGGTCTTACGGGGTTTGGGATGACATGAGGGTGAGTGATTAATGACACAATTTTCATTTTTGGGTGAACTAACCCTTTAACCATTTAATCACTGATGTAGGAGCAGAGAAGGGCACCTGATTGCCACTGTTAGAGCCTGGTCATCAAGTCCAGTCCCCAGCTCAATGGCACAGGACAAAGCTCCCAATGTCAGCCAGTGTTCTGTGTCACAGGGGTAACGACCCTCTAAGATATTCATCTTGGCCTCATCATAAAGTAGCCTCAACACTCCTTCATCTTCAATCTGACATTACAAAAAGATGTTACACAACATAAATTCACGTCATGGAATCACAAAACAAATTTTGAAATGAACTTATTTAATATATCAATACTTCAAATTCTGTTAATAAATAATAAAAAAAACAATTTAAACAATCAGCTTTGCCATAACTGAAGCAGAAATACTAGAAATACCATAGGCTACATGGGTCTTTGAGTCAAAAGCCTGGTGCACACTGTATGTCTGAGGTAAACATGAGGAATTGTAAAAGATTATGCAAGTCTATATGATTGATATGTAACATTAATCTCTTTTGGAAGCTTTATGCTATGATCGCTCTTAAGAATAAGAGGTCCATGACCTCCACTGGCCAGCCTAATAACTCTAGACACAAACGCTCAATCAAGTCCAAAGTCTTTGATAAGATGTACAGTACAGCGTTGCACAGTCTGACATGCAAGGCATTTGACATTGTACATGTGGCTTTAGCTTTTGCGCATATTGCATAATCTGACAAGCGAACATCTTAGTAGACAAAGAAAAACTTTGTGCACTGGGCTTAAAGGGATATTTCACCCAAATGTTTCATCAATTACTCAGCCTCATGTGGTTCCAAACCTGACTTACCTTCTTCAGTAAAATAAAAAAGAAGATTTTTGGAAATTAATGAATAAATATAATGAAAGTCACTGGGGTCCAAAACTGTATTGGACCCTATTAACTCATTATATGGACAAAAAAAAAAAAAAACACACTAAAACATTCTTCAAAATATCTTATTTTGTTGTGCAGCTGAAAGAACTGTATTGGGCCCCACTGACCTCCAAAAAGAAATAAGTCATAAGTACATAAGTTTGGAAATACATGAGGGTGAGCAAATAAGAGAATCTTAATTTTTCCATAAACATTCCCTTTAAAACACTAAATAAACACACCTGAAGTTCTTTTGACCTGGGATAAAAAACATTTCTTTTGTACAGAAGACATGGATCATCTGAAAAATACAAAGATGTGTTTTTGTTAAACACCTAAAATTTCAAGTAAAGTGAAATGTGCAAAAGCAAACACAAGCATACCTTGAGAAATGTCTTCTGGGGGTGCCTCGGTAAAGCGGTACAGCAGATCCTGCCACTGACGACACAGCTTGTAGGGCAAATGTTTCGGCTTCAACTGCAGGTCTGTTCAAACATATCACAACAAAATTAGACTAAAGGTGAGAAAACAATAAGAAGGACTCCATAAAAAAAATACGATGATCAAACACTAGGGCGGACTTCATCTGTTAATCAATAAGACTATATGTCTAACTAAAGGTTGGAACAGAACACAATTTTTGCTCAGAATTTTGCCCTAATTTTTAGTATGGATGAGTCGACACTAGTAGCCGAAAGTCGGTGCCAGTCTGAAGATTTTGGGCAGAGTTGACAGATAACACAGAGGTTTTTTAAAAAAATGCATATTGCTATCTTTTGTCATGTTTTTCTCTGTATCCATTACAAAGTTGGCAAGTGTATAATGCCTAGTGTTTTCAAATCTGTGCCAATTCAAAATTCTAAAAGTCATGTAGTGTTTTAAAAGACATCAAATAATCCACAAATGCCAGCGGGTGACTTTAACGCCCTGAGCACTTCCTGATGTCCCCTCCCAACACTTCACTTGCAAATCAGCCAAAGACACTGTAAATGCCATCATTGTGCTTGCCCTTCTTCATAACCTAAATACGAAAAGGTCATAGATTCTGTATCAGTCTGACATCTGACCAGAGCACAAAAGAACAATCATTACCAAGCAAAGGAGAGCAGAACCAGAAAGCGAACACATCTACGGCAGAATTGGGAATGTTGAGGGCTTCTCGGACATTGCGGCCGAGCTCCTGCGCACTCATACAGCTGAGACCCTCCAAAGTCAAGTGAACTGCACTGTTGCTCGCCAAGTACACTAACAAATCCTGAGCTGGAGAAACACAAGAGGGACAAATGATCATGTCAGGTCAAGCATGATCAGATCAGGACCTCCAGTCTGGTGACATCAGATCAAGAGAGGAAACGTTAAGGAACAGAGAACTAACCTCTGGTGACTGAAGAAGCCACACTTCCTCGCTGGGAATGAGAGTGCTCTGATGGCTCAGGGGGGAAGTCGTCATCATCTCCCTCCATCTAATCCAGAAACAAACACAACTTCTGAGTAGGAAGTATAAGGCATTTTTATTGCTATATTCCGTACAAACTAAGCATAAAAGGAAGAAAAAGTCATTCAATTTGATAGTAGTTTTCATAGCAAAATTAGCAGTCATAAGCATAAACAAGTTAAAAAAAAAAAACACTGAAGGCTAACGCAGCAACTTTTAAGTTCCTGAACCATTGTATGTTTTAGTTTCTTTTCGCTATTTATACCGTACATCTCACTTTGTTTACTATACTTGGTTAAAATACGGTAATACTATCAACAACAACAAAAAAGAGTAGGGAATTAAAAGAAAAAAAGACAGCTGACGTCCCTATTCTAACCGGCTAACGTTAGCTAAGTTAGCTACTCCAGTAACAGGCAGGACACCAAACAACACACAGCAACATACCGAGACACTGTCCTTCGTTTCAGAAGCTTCTTTCTTGATGAAAACAGGCAGAAAAAGCTGTAGTATTTGGGAGCGACTAAGTTAAGTTACATAAAAGCTGAGAGAGTATGACGGCAGCAGCAGTGCAGCTGGATAATGATCTCGAAACAGCGCCCACCAGTGAAATCAGCAACAACCGGGAAGACGCTTCATAACCGCAGAAGCGCCGCACTATCAACTCGCCAAAAGAGGGCGCGCCACAGCCCAAAGTATAGTTTTTGAAGTTGACACTAGGCAATTTAGTAAATTTATCCTCAAAAACGCTTAAATAAACTTGAATGTTTTACAGTAGCAATGCATTTGCTTTTGATAAATATAAAAAAATTCAAACAAAATAAAATAAAAAACAAAAACCTTTACACATAAAACATGTGGATATGGTCATTCATTCATGTATGACTTATATGTTGAGTAAAATAAAATTAGGGTTATTAGGGTTACATCGGTTATAAAACCGATGAATTCAGAAAAATGTAGCACATTTCTCGAATGGCGCAGCCGCCGTAACAATGTTGGCATAATTAGGCTCCCTGAGTCCAACGTCCAACGTCCTTCTGCGTTATTTTCACAGCTCCTATTTGACGTCCTGGAAAGGGATGTTTTGTCTTCTCCACCGGAGATTGACCGGGCTCATAGGGCTCTCATCGGTAAACCCGCGACCGGAGAAAAGCCGCGCACTGCACCGCTAAAGAGCTGGTCATCCGCGAGGCTCGAGTAGAGACTGTTAAAAAAACAACAACAACAAAAAAACCCGCTAAAAGAGGCAAGCTGATGTTTCTAGGTAGCCCGATCGCCATATACAGGGCTCTCAACTTTTCTCAAAAGTTTGGAGATGGTCCTCACAGAACACAAGATCCAGGGGGCGTGGTTGGATCCAGATCCAACTCCTCCTATGTACCTAACCTAAACCTACCCGTCTCCACCCACAGATCCCTAAACCTACCCGTCTCCACTCCCTAGATGTGGATCCAACCACGCCCACTGGATCTTGTGTTCTGCTGTGAGGGGCTACTGAAAGTTTGGAGTGAGATTATATCTGTTAGGGGAGGAGCGGCTCCTCGGCCCACACAATTCTCTTAAAGGGGTCATATGATGCGATTTCAAGTTTTCCTTTCTCTTTGGAGTGTTACAAGCTGATTGTGCATAAATAAGATCTGTAAAGTTGCAAAGATTAAGTCTCAAATCCAAAGAGATGTTCTTTATAAAGGTTAAGAGTCAACCATTCCTACCTAAAACGGCTTGTTCTAACATGCTCCCACATATCTACCTCACTATGTGAAATATTAGCATAATGCCGCCCAAATGACACGCAAAGAAAGAAAGCGTGGTTTTAGTAACTGCAGTTAGTGTTGAAGCAGACATGTCAGGGAGACGCTGTGTTTCAGAGCGAAAGCAAAAGCACTTTATTTGGCAATCCGAAAGTAGATGCATTTAGGAATCATTAAGATCACTTACAACAGAACAGCAATGCATTTTATGGACGACCGTTTCGTGAACCTAGGAGAGGAGGTAATTCTGACTTTGCTATGACAATCTGGCGCTTCTGAATCAGCTACTGTGTTGTTATTAGTTTAAGTATGTGCTATTGACTCTTCAAATGCGGAGTTTTGCGCATCGTGGGTGTGCATATCATAAGTTAGGCTTTTTGGGCCAAAAAAAAAAAAGTAAATACAGTGTTGATCGTTGTTCTTAATAACCTCTGCAATTTGCTCTGGCATGCTGCTATTAGCTTCTGGCTAAATCCTGACTGATGGCGATCCATTCTTTGCCTGATTAGTTTTCGGATTGATCACAATTTTGTGGGCTTTGCTTGTCCATGCATTTGGAGGATGACCAAGGTTCTCTATGGGATTGAGATCTGGGGAGTTGCCTGGCCACAGATCCAAAATTTCAATGTAATGATCTTCAAGCCACTTCTTTAAGGTTTTTTTGTGAAAAGGTAATTTTTTGGCCAATGAAGCTTTTAGAAATATACTGCTTGAGATCCAGACTTACAAAGAATCTAGAACAAGGTGAATGAACACACAACAGCTTAAGCAGCAACTTTGCAACACATAAAATTTATGTCATGCCAACTTTTGGCCATGACTGTACACATACAGGATTGCAGAACCTGCCCTGATCATGTATGTCAAAAAGTGTGTGTGTGCGTGAGAGAAAGAGTACACATTTCAATTTATGAATGGTGTTATGTGTTGTGTTTGTTGCACATTTTGATGTCTTTATGACAGGGGTAGGGGGCTCCCATTTAAAGCACTGTGACTCAAGGCCAGCCATTTTCACCATCACAATGGATGATAGCATTCTGTCCCAAGCCAAACTGTTCCTAGTTTTGGTTTTGTTCAGACCCACATTGGAGAACACTGTGCATTTGAGTGGGGAAGCCACAGTGCTTTAAGTGGGAGCCTTTTACCCCCGTCATCAAGCCAACAAAATGTAAAAAAAAAAAAAAATTCATAAGCTGACATGTTTACATTCTGACACACACACAGCTTGACATACATGCTCAGGGCAAGTTCTGCAATCCTGTATGTGTACAGTATGTACATTAAGCACTGCATGAGTTGGCTTGTTTGGGGTCAAAATTATTTTTTGATACGTTTTTTATTTTTAAAATACATAAAACTCCTAATCCCATTTTTGGTCCTGATGGACAGCCGAAGGAAGAGCAGAGTTGGTCTAAGTCCCAAATTGTACAGTTCCATCATCACCCGTTGATATTTAGAACGTTGTGCCACCACTTTGGCCGGATAGTCCTCGCACAGGGCTGAATAGGACGATATGGCCACGGGCTCTCAAGTCTCACGCATTCACCGTGAGACACGTGCATTTCAAACAGCTCACACACTCACACGCCACACCTCGTATTTCTCATGCTGAAAAGTAAGGGATAACTTGTCCCGCTATATACAATTAATAGACAAGGCACAGGCGTATAGAGGGAATCTCTGCCAAGTTCATAGCTGTCTCGAGTTATACAGACCTACCAGCCAATCAGAAATTGTCGTTGTCATATACTGTGTCTTGCTATTACCGGTAACATATACTGGAAAGAGGGAAGATTGACTCTTGAGAGAGAAATGTTCATTTATTTTTTATGTATTTATTTATCTTTATTTGTTTATTCTATTGTTTAGATCCTTTTCTATTTATTTATTTACCTTTTTTCTTTCTTTCTTGGTTTCATATTCAAATGTTTTTTTTGGGGTGGGATGGTTTTGAATGGGTTTACAGTATATTGAGACAATCTGTAATTTATTATTTTTCACTGAATGCACCATGTATGGTCTTGTTAAAATACCAATAAAAAAACATGAACAGATCAAGGTAGTATTTTATTTAACAGTGATATATAGATACACAATGTTGCTAATTTTAAATCATACTGCTGCTACTCCAAAAAACGCTAGAAAATTATAGCATTTCACAAGTTTGAACAAATACTTTGTTTGACCACTTCTAAAAGCACAAACTTCATCACTACAAGTATTGTATGATCCACTTAGATGAAACAGCTCTTTTGATTACTTATTTTTCTCACTGTGACAACTTTGGGCAATGCTTTTTTATATGATTCAGCAGTGCACTTGACTGACAGAAGGCTCTCCCACATGAAGGGCAAAAATGTATGGCTTCACTCCTGTATGAATTCTCTCATGTTTCTTCATAAATCCTGACTGTGAGAAACTCTTTCCGCAGTGTGTACAATTGTAAGGTTTCTCTCCAGTGTGAAGTTTTTGGTGGTCTTTCAAGTGGCTGGCCAAATTAAAGGAACTCCCACACTCAGAGCACACATGTGTCATTTCTGGTGCTCTTTAAAATGGTCCATATGTGAATAACTCTGTCCACAAATGGAGCACAAGTATGGCTCATCATTTGTATGGATTCTCAGGTGTCTCTTCAGGTGTGCTGCAAACATAAATGTTTTGCCACACTGATCGCAGTAAATGCTCTTTCTATAAAAAATAATTGGTGGTTATTACTTTCTTAATTATTATTATTATACTTAATAAATCATAAAAAGCTATCTAGCAGTCCCACCGATTCAGAAATAATTACAGCCACTGAAATGCACTGTTCACTGATATTTTGAAAAATGTTTTTTTGTCTATACAATGGGATCTAGTGATGGTTTTTAGGATACCACTCATTTGAGATAAAAACATCTTCAAAATATTTTGCAACCACAAAGTGACATCAATTATGAGTTTAATTTCTAGGTAAACTATCCTTTTAAGCTCCCTTTATATACAATAATAAAGCAGTCACAGGCACACACAAAAATGAAAGTAGAAGCAAATAAATACACACAAAACAACATTGTTTATTCTCACAGAACCACAGTAAAACTCCAAATGAGAATGTTGGAGTCCCTGCTTTAACATGCGGATGAACAATGCCTGCAATGACCGCTCAACCACTTGATCTTCTTAAAAGCATGAACAAGAAAAGGCACCACTTTAACGAGTTGCAAATCCCAGTTCATTGTTTATGAATTTTCATATGATTGGGTCAATTGTGAACATTAACAGCTATTAACACAGTGATCTGGAGATTTTCACCTTCATTTTTCAGGCAAATACCTGCATCAGTGTGTGCCTGTGCTTTAGTCTTATTTTCAAAGACAACAAAAATGTGGGAAGAGCCATGAATGTTTTTGTTAAACAACTAATGATTTCAGACTTTATTGAGCACCATGTAGGATATAGTCTGTCGTTAATACCCACATTGGCCACCTCAACACAATACGCCTCAGTGTCCAGTCCTGCTCATCACTCTCCCTGAGAAAATATGACAGCGATCTAACAGCACCCGCTGCCTGACTGTTGCACCGGGGTGCTTTCGATTTTAAGATCAGGTTTCTCTGAACCCCCTGAAGCCCCTGGCCTCATGCGCTTCTTTATCTCCTCTGCCATGGTCATGAAGGCCTGCTCCACGTTCGTGGCATTTTTAGCACTCGTCTCAAGGAAAGGGATGCTAAGAGAGTCAGCAAACTCCTGAAAAAAGTGTTGGAGAAAGAAGAATGGTCTTTCTGTAGAGAATAGTGTTTTCTGTTAATGTATAACTATAAAGTGTTTGGTGTTGAAATGACTTACCACACTAATAGATCCTCTGCAGTGAATGAGTGCCGTCAGAATGAGAATTTAAAAATAAAACATCACAATATTCCACAAGTTATCCAGACAAGATGACTTTTTCACTGGGGGAAGCATTATTAAGGGTTATTTATTCGTCATTTTTGGCAAGAGCAACGGTTTCTAAAAAGTCTAGCAGGCACGGGCCAGCAAGGCAAGTTTATTTGTATAGCACATTTGCCATCACCCTGCTGGTAAGCCTATCACTAGTGCTTTACATAAATAATAAAAACAATTAGTCACCACTAAAACAGAATTTAAATTTGAAAAAGATAATTAAAAAAAAGATTGCTTTAGAGATTGAAACTGAGTTAAGAAAACATTATAAACATATACTATTGCAATCATTTCGTACCTCGCACAGTGCTCTTCAATAATAGACACAGCTAAACAGATGAGTGTTTGGATCCCTGCATTTAGAGTGTTGAATTATTTTTCACATCGAGCTCTCTGGGCAGCGGATTCACACACTCTGCGCTCGGGGCATACTAACCTAAGCGCCCTCTCCCCCTGTGCTGACTTGTTCGCAACTACTTGGAGCTTCCTAACTGACGCTTCGATCCGTAATGGCATCTGAGGGTCTGTATAGGTTTGCTATTTCAGTGACATACTCGCTATATACATTTAGGGTCCTATCCGGCCATTGGCTGCATTTGTAAACAGCTAAGAGTCCTTTACATCAATCCCAATCCTCACGGGCACAAGCAAGTGTACGGCCTGGCCGGACTGGTGTGTAAGGCTCAGATCTTCTGCGTGCTAGCGTCTGGCCAGCACAGCGGATCGCTGGAGAGCGCACGTCGAATAGTTCGCGGCGTACGTTGGAACCGACCGCCTTCTGACCGATGCGGATTTTCAAAATAGTACCCCGATGCGCGGGCTCGCACCACCCTGTGTCCTACACGACCGCCGCCGCCAAGTCGTGACGGAACAAACCGCTAATGCTTGCAAGGTGAGTGAAATTATATGCGGATTTAGTTACTGCT
Source organism: Sinocyclocheilus anophthalmus (assembly GCA_018155175.1). Taxonomy (NCBI): domain Eukaryota; kingdom Metazoa; phylum Chordata; class Actinopteri; order Cypriniformes; family Cyprinidae; genus Sinocyclocheilus; species Sinocyclocheilus anophthalmus. Next base: position 230,002 of record JADLZN010012118.1, on the reverse strand, counting down.
TTGACATGACCACTGAAATTAAGGTCTGTCTCCAGATTCACACCAAGATTCCTGACTTGATTTTCAGTTGTTAGACCCCTAGAGTCAAGGTATGCATTCACCGTGAGAACTTCATCTTTGTTTCCAAATACAATGACTTCAGTTTCCTCCTTGTTTAACTGAAGAAAGTTCTCACACATCCAAATGTTAATTTCATCAATGCATTAGCAGAGGAGTCAATGGGGCTGTAGTCATTAGACGATAAGGTTAAGTAAATCTGGGTGTCATCTGCATAGCTATGATAGGCAATTTGGTTCTTTCTCAATATTTGACTTAGTGTGAGCATATAAAGGCTAAACAAGAGCGGTGCAAGAATTGAGCCTTGTGGGACTCCGCATGTCATGGACATCCACTTGACTTATGCTCTCCTATACTCACATAATATCCTCTCCCTTCTAAGTATGACCTGAAATATTTGATTACCATCCCAGAAAGCCCGTCCCAGTTTTCCAGTCTCTCTAGTAGTTTGTTATGATCGACAGTGTCAAACGCACCACTGAGATCTAGTAGTACCAGCACTGGTATTTTGCCAGAATCAGAATGTAAGCGAATATAATTTATTATGTTAATGAGCGCTGTCTCTGTGCTGTGGTCGAAAACCAGATTGAAAATTGTCCAGGTATCCATTTGAGTTTAAGTATTTGTTAAAACATCTTGATGAATATCTTTCTTATAAACAAAAAGGTTTACACTTCAGAAGACATTAATTGATAAACTGGAGTGGTGTGGATTACTTGTGGATTATTGTGATGTTTGATCAGCTGTTTGGACTCTCATTTTGACGGCACCCATTCACTGCAGAGGATTCATTGTTGAGCAAGTGATATAATGCTAAACCTCTCCAAATCTGTTCAAATGAAGAAACAAACTTATCTACATCTTGGATGGCCTGAGGGGTGAGTAAATTTTCAGCTAATTTTCTCTTTGAGTGAACTATTTCTTTAACTAGTCTAAAAGGAAGTTCATTATTTCCCTACCAACCAACCTTAGCTGTAGTGTAGTCCACAACTTTTTTTGTAGTGAGGTCACACTTATTTCCTACAAGTAGTTTGTTGACATTCTCACTTGCATAGCGATCGATTTCTTTCAACCACTGTTTCACATTGTTGTAGGACTCCTGAAAAAACACCAGCATCAAACTTTTAAGAATGCGTGCAGTTGTGATAACATTTGAGAGGTAAACCTTTATTTTACTAAGCAGCAACCATAAATGTTTCAAGTATTGATGTGAATTTTTTAGAAGGGAGTCTCACAAACCTGATCCGTGACATCATACACAACAATGATCCCATGAGCTCCTCTGTAGTAGCTAGATGTAATCGTGCGGAATCGCTCCTGTCCAGCGGTGTCCCACTGGAAACATTTACACGTCTCATTTAACTGTAGATTGACATTAAAAGGCATACTTAAGATGAATTCTAAAGTCTACAAACTCACTATCTGCAGTTTAATAGTTTTTCCATCCAACTCAATAGTTCGGATCTTGAAATCCACTCCGATCGTGCTAATGAAACTCTCTGTGTAGGTGTCGTCCTGGAAAAGAAAAAAACAATCGTATTTCTAACACCCGGTCAGAGATCATTCATATCCAAAGATGCTGTTAAAAAACAAACACTTACTGCAAAACGCAATAGAATGCAAGATTTTCCGACTCCAGAATCTCCAATCAGAAGAAGCTTGAATAAGTAGTCACTGTGAAAATATGGGAAAAGAAATACAGTTCTGAGATGTTTACTTTATATTAAAATTAATATTCATATAATCTATTTAGTCTATATCGCTTTTATTTATAATTATTTAATAATAATGTTATATTATAGTGTAAATAATTGAGCTAAGTATATATATATCCCCACACACATATACACCATCACCCACACCCCACATACACACGTATACACCACACAACACACACACCCACCATACATATATATATATATCTTATATATATATATATATTGGATATCACTATCATTACTTTTATTACCGAGAGCTATTGTGCAGTCTGCAATCATGACAAATGCTATCAGTTTCAACCGTAACACATTTCATACTATTTGCTATTTATTATACATTTGAACAGCAACTGCATTGGAAATTTGGTTGACCTGCCAATGAAAGGTTAAAGGAAGTTATGGGAGGTCATAAATGTTCATAGTTCTGTTCTCACGACTTACTATTCAGGGTTCATGATGTGACAGCAAAGGGATTGTTATTGTTTGTCCAGCTGGTAGAAGCGCTCTGGGCCGCCTACTGTATACCGCCTGACCGCAAACTCTGAGCCAGTGTTTAGCCTGGAATAGTAGCAATAAAAAGAGGATCTCTGAGTTTTGATAAGTCTTTGTGGACCGTTTCCAGACCTCCTTATAAAATCAACCCAATCTGACTTTACGGCTCCTCTCTCCTCTCCTCTCTGGTTTTACAAGCCGCGCAGGTGCGGCAGTGACGGATGATGATGCGCCGCTATTCTGATCCACTTTCGCCGCCTAGTGGTGGGATCCATGCATATGTCATTTTGTGCATACGTTGCCAGGATTCAGAAAACATGTTAAATAAACGGTAATGTAATGTTGATTTTGTAGATGAGCTGATATATACACAGATAAAACGTCTGTCTGTGTGGTGTTTGCCCTGTAAGACAAACCGCCAAGGCGTTTATATGTGGTTCCTTGAGGTTTATGTTTGGCTTATATATAAAATATTACATTTTTATTTACATTATAAGCTAATTAAATGTGTGTGCGTGTTTACTCCCCTCCCATGTTTTCGGCAGAAAAAAAGCATAGATTAAACTGAAATTCAAACTGCATCAAACTTTATTGAATAAAACACCCTAAATCTTAAAATAGGAATGAATAACACATTTAAATATCAAAAAGAGTACAGATGGACAAAATACTTTTTGTATATCTATAAAACAATCCTTAAATATTTTTCATTTTGAATGAGCTTTTAAGGTTTAAAACAGAAAAATACAGAATGGCTTCATTTTATATAAAAAGCCCCTTTTCAAAAGGTATTAAACCTCTAAAGGCACTGCAATGCAAAATAACTTTATGAATACATTCATTTAGAGACATTGTCTGATGAAACATCAGAGAATATAATTTGCAGATAAGACAACAGCCCAACAGAGACATTTTGGCATACCAGGAAACAACACACTTAAATAAATAATGTAAAAACAGCAAACTTTGGCGCAAGTCTCTTTGTCTGTTCGATACATCTTAAAGACAGTCAAATCATCTTAATCTTAAACATTTCATTTCCCCCCAAAAACCATTACAACCATTACAAAGAACGAGAAAACGCCTGCTTGCCTCTCATATTGTCTATTGAGCATGTTTTTTAATTTGCTTCATGGAAAAAATCCTGACTAGGTTTTGTCAGAATTCCTCATAATTGATTTCTCTTGCAACCTCAGCGGTGCAGGATCTTCCCTTTTCTTATTTATTTCTTGTGTGTTTCACTTTCCTGCAACCATTCAGGTGGGTGAGGCTGTTTGTTTTATATGTCCATAAACAATAGACCTCTTTCAGAGTTTAAGATTTAAGTAATATTGCTTAAAGACACTCGTCGACGCAGTGAAACCATGGGAAACCGTCAAAACATTGTGCAACTTCCATGAATAATTTGTCTGATCCTAGACTGGACATGATTTATATCCCTGATGATGTCGCTGAGATCTTTAGATGTTGTGAGAAAAAGGGCTTTCACTTTCAGCCAGCATGTCTTGAAATTAAGAAACAAGGCATCAGCCTAATGTCCAGCGTGCCGTGTAGTCCAATCTTTAGCTCGTCTCTGGTGCAGTGAGCCACAGCTTTCATGAGAATTCAAGTTTCTTTATTGAAGAACACACTTTTCCTTATTGCTGTATTTTCTACGCCTTGCCTCCAGACCTCTCTCCAGTCTCTCATCCTCCTCCAAAGCCCTGCACATACAAAATACATTCAGTGCATGAGTACGTAAAGTCTAATTTCCAGTGCAACAAAACACATTGTGACTAGACTCACCCTCTCTCTTTTGCATCCATGTCTCTGACCAGCTCGTCCCGCTTGTTGACCAGTGACACCAGTTCCTGTAGCAGTAGCTGTTCTCTGTGCTGTTGGGCCTGAGTTTTCTGCCAGTCTGATGGATGAAATATGGATATTAGTGATACGATGTACAGTGATGAAATACTGCTTCAGCCATAGAGGAAATAGGTAGGTAAAAGTTAAAAGCATTAATAGACCAATATATGGGCCAAGCTGATGTTCTTTCTTCCACTTTGGCAAAATCCAATTGGTATTAATTACATTTGGAACCTGCAAACTTTTCACTTTTTTGTTGGTTTTAGGAGTACAATCTGAATTTACATGACAAATGAAAATATGGAATGTGTGGAATACAGATGCACAATATATCGGTAGCATACAGGCTGATATTAGATAACTGAATAATTAACTATGTTCATTATTTTTACATTTATATTACCTTGGCTGCTCAAGTTATGCTTTAAAAACACTACTTTAATAGTTAACAGATAACACAGCTTACCTTCAGTAGCCATCATCGTTCTGAGCTCTCGAGTTAGCAGCTCAAATCTTCTTTCTAAATCCTGCTCTTCTTGCCTGCAAGGATAACATCATGAATATTTATTGATGCGGCTAACATTGTGTCTTACATATCAATACATACAGCAGCTCCAGATGGTCTTGTCTCCTGATCAGAGCATTCTTCTTGTTGACCAGAGTGAACCATTCCTCAATCAGCTTCTCTTCTTCATCTTTATCACTTCCTGTTAAAGAAATAATATGGCATATCATGCTGTATTTCAAGAGTTCATTTGAAATCGGCTTCATTCTCTCCTTCCCTCTATATGAGTGTTTTTCTTACCCATCTCCATGACCTTTCGTAGTCTTTTCTCCATGACTGCAGCTCTGCTGTCTATGTGCTTCTGTTCGGTTTCCAGGGCCTGAAGTTCACTCAACACATATTGATTGGTGTCCTGCAGGCACTGGCCAGGAAGTACCACAGGGACACATATATAAAACCAGACGAGAGAAATACAGACAGAGAGAGGAAAAGACAGAGGAAAGGAATGGAGATTGAGAGAAAGAGAGATGGATAGAGCCAGATACAGGGAATAAAAGACCAACATTGATAAGACAGAAGCAGACAATGACGTACCAAGATAATGGAGAGGAGAGGAAAGGACAGGCTTGATTTAACTAAAAGATTTATGAAAACAAGGAAATTAAACATGGGATGGTAAGAGCTTGCGAGTCAGGGGCCGGATTCTGTAGTTCATAAGAATGTTTTTGCAATTCTGGAAATTCTGGATTCTGAATTCCTTTTTTTTCTTAAGCAGAAAATTACAGGCTTTGGTGTTATTTGACGGGTATAGGCAAAGTTTCATTGATGACATTGATGACAACATGAAATGTTTAGATATGTTTTTGGGAATACAAAATATTCATAACCTTAATCTTAAGTTAGAAAACAGGGAAAAAATAGCAGTTTTATTCTTAAGAACGTTTCACAAATCTGGCCCCAGAATGAGAGAATTATGATGATTATTGTAAACTCAGAAAGATATTTTCAAATATTTGACGTGCAAATTGGCACATTTAGTTTTAATTTGTTTTCTTTGAGGTTTATCCAAAAATTACACTTGATGAAAGACAAAACACTCCAATTGTCTCAAATACTGAGGGCATACTGACCATTGTCTCATTATCTGCTGATTTAACATCTTCGTTTGCTTCCTGAGGTTCTGCAAACACATTCAATGGCAAAAAAGTGTAAATCAGAGTGTAAAATACCAAATCTTTCCAAACTCAATTTTTTGGGGATATTAGGAAGCTGTTGATGAAGGTTACCAGTTTCAGCACTTTCTCTGGCAGCTGTTGAGCCATTAGTTCCTTCAGCTGTCAGTTCACCTTTATCTGACTGTTGGAGGTTAGTAGAGAAAAGACAATTAGATCAAATATTAACACACATAAATGCAAGGGAAGGGTAAAGTTGATGTCTTTTACCTCCTTTGGCTGCTCCTTCGAATCGGTCTCATCCATGGATTCGCTCTTCAGTCGCGACCGCCGTTTCTTCACCAGATCCGCATCTCGTATGTGGCCAAATCCTGATCTGGAAGCCGCTGAGTTTGATCGTGGCGGGGCCACAGGAGTCTGCGCTCCTCCCTCTGTCTCCTTACTGCCCATCTCTTCCACCTTTCCTGCACGTTTAGTCCGAGGTGGAGGAACAAGACCTCCGTTTGGCTTAGCCACAGTGTCACTTCCCTCCTGCGGTCCCTGGGGAGGGTGTTTCCTGTTGTCTTTTAGTGCTGGTGTGTGTGTTCTTGTTGTCTGTTTCCCAGATCTCTCCCTTTGTAGGCCGCGCTGCACTAGAATGTGCTTGCTAGGGGCTTGGTACATCCGGGCCCGTGCGGTCTGGCGACTGCATAACTGGACGGCACTGTTTGTCTGCGCTAGGTGGCTGTAGGTTTACTCTCCCGGCAGTCTCCTGTTGGCCGTGCAGTGAAGTGTGCACGGATTTGGCACAAGTACGTCATGACAATCAAACGATCTGGCACAGAGAGAAGCACCATATCTGAGGGCTCCAGCAGACGAGAGATTCCCAGTGTTGCAAACCCATCAAAAGCCTAAAAGAGAAGCAAAAATGGGTAGCACAAATGATAAGGTTTGAGTTTATAGTTAAAAAATATCTTTATGTGGAACATCTGCTTAAACCAAACTTACAGTTTTGTTATTTTGCTTTATGTTGTGAGGCTCCAATGCATCAAAGTCACTGAAAAACAACAACTAAGTCAATACACAATAACAAATATTTATTTTAAGATTAATTCCAATTATTTCAGTAATAATTCTCATATTATGAACAATAATAGGCTATACATGTACAATACTGAAATTCTAAATGATGTTTAAATAAATGTATATGAATAAAATTATTCTATTTAATTTATTTTTTTGCAGTTATTGTAAGTTTATTTAGGTACCACAACATTGTATTGTAAAGTATGAACAATCATATTCTTTTTTTTAATACAATTTTGCTAAATATTACATTTAACAGTATAAAAAGATTTTAGGAGAGTGATGGCAAAGGTAAATTAAATAGAAAAAGGAGCAATTGAACATCCACAATTAAATATCTAATATCAACCAATTTTTGTAAATGAAAATATTATTAATTAAATGATATGGTACAGATACAATGTGTATCACTGATTTGTTTGTACTTGAAGCAAATCATATTTTTTAGGCTTGTGCACATAAATTGAATCATACTAAGAAATAATGAGTTTGCTTTGAGCTAGGAATGAATGACATAAATCAGAAACTCACATTATCTCAGGGTGGAAGTGATGTAAGATGGCACAGAATGCCAGGCCGTTACGCCAAGAGGTGCTGAAGTTTGTGATTTTTACTCCCTTATAGTTTTTAGTGATCTCTTGACACCACTCCAGCAAGGACTGACTGGAGGTCACCAAACCAGGACTGGGCAGTGGACTGGCAAACTGGCAAGTGACAAATGGAAACACAAACAAAACAGTGTTAGACAGCATTTAGAAAAAGTGATAAACAGTCTACATTTTTACAGGTACTTTACATATAAGACAGATTCCACATACATCCCATCCAGGCACTGCTGAACCCTCTTTAATGGATTCATCCATTGTTTTTACTATTGCAAGGTCCATTGGTGGTGGAATTATTTTCTTTTTACTGCGCATTGGAGGCACAATCACATGGGATGAGTTTGCAGTGGTCTGGCCGTTAACCTGCATGCTGCCTGGGCTCCTAGATGGCATCTCGCTCCCTTTAACCTCTGGGGTTACATCAGAGGACTCCTTTTCCTGAGGATGACCAGACCTGTCAAAGGACAGAAACTGTTAGACATACTGACATGACTTACAAATTTTGCCCTGTTATTATAAATACACAATTTCTCATCATTAATTTAGTTTCACATGGTTTTGAATTTAAATGTCAAATTCAGTGTTAAAGTGAAAATGAAATTGTTCTGCTAGGGCTTCCCGTTCTGCAATGCTTAGGATTTTGGGTTGATTTGAGGTTAATGAAAAGACATGCAAATATTATTACACTACTGCTCAGAAGTTAGTAAGGCGTTACATATACATATAGATATGTAAGGTTTTAAAGAAATTAATACTTTTATTAAACAAAGACACATTACATTGATCAAAAGTGACAGTAAAAACATTCATAATGTTACAAAAAAATAAATCATAAACAAATAATTTCTATGCGAAACTTTTTTATCGTCAAAGAATCTGAAAGAAAAAAAAAAAACAGGGGTGTCCAAGCAGCACAATGTTTTTTAGCATAGATAATAATAAGCAGTGTTGGGGGTAACGCATTACAAGTAACGCGAGTTACGTAATCAGATTACTTTTTTCAAGTAACTTGTAAAGTAACGCATTACTTTTAAATTTACAATGGAATATCTGAGTTACTTTTTCAAATAAGTAACGCAAGTTACTTTTTTTCCCCAATTTATTGATTGACAGCTCTCCTGTCCCCATGTTGAGAGAAATCAGATGTTACTGTAGTTCCAAAATAAATATGAATATTAATTAATCTCACTCACACACAAAAAAAAACACAGATTCAGTATTTCTCAAAATGAATTTAAAAAATGCAACTCAGAATATGACTCAAACCTGCAATAATTAAATATGTTAATTAAGACATATATAATTTATGTATTTAATTCCATTTTATTAACCAATGTTTTTGCTGCTGACCTTCGATGATCCAGTTCAACCATACTAATAAGAAAAAATTACTCTAGACAAACATTTGTGTGCTTTTTTTATTGCTGAAGTGTGTTGAAACTTCTTCTGCATTCTACTGTACGGACGTAATTTACTTTCCCTTCAGCCTGAGCGGCCCGGCGTCAAGGGGGTTGGGGGGGTTAGCCCCCCCTGCGGATGATCTCAAGCCCCCTCCCAAGCCTGGCAGAAGAGAACGTAAAAACGTAATTAAACAAGTACAATGTGACATAAAATGTGATGTGTAATTTCGATAAAAACAAAATGTTACTAATTTTAAATTGAATCGAGTTTTAATCATACCATAACCACTAAAAAAATATCAGGCAAAAATCTGACATGACCGTCAGACTGGTGGTAGGCGGAGATTTGTCTCCTAGTAACGCTAGCCTATCAGGGAGCTTCTTACAATTGTGTGATTCATCAATGATGGCTAGATAGATTACCATAAGGCAGTATAAAAATGGATATACGAAAATATATGATAAATCGATCCCATAGTTTGCCAAATGCGACCGTGCAATTGCAAGCATCCAACAGCAATACAGTAGACACGCCAGTCGACAAGACACCAACACCGATTGATCCTCTGCCCTCGTGCTCCAGCTCATGCATGCCTGGACCGCCAAGAGTGCCTTTCGACCTTGGTGAGGATAAACCGAATCAGGTTAAGTTAAGACGTTATCCTCTTCGCCTTTGCTACAACCAGCATCGATCATTTGTTGTGTCGTGGTATACATCACGGGAGTGGTTGGAATACTCCGTGGAAGCAGATGCTGCATTTTGTTTTCCATGCAGGAAATACTTAATTTCTCCATCTGACTCAGCTTTCACTGTAAGGGGCTTCAGTGATGGGAAAGGCCTTAACGACGATGCAGCGTCGAAAGAACACATTACAAGAATGGCACTCTGGAAAGACAGAGAAAAACGGGCTGAAAATGGACTTGAAATTTCCACTATGGTTAACAGTAACCAATTAGCTAGGAATCGCTACTACCTCTCCTCTGTAGTGGACATGATTGAATTTCTTGTTGTGAATCATTTGCCGCTAAGGGGAAGCACAGATGCTTTTGATTGTCTAACAGAGGATGGAAGTGGACTTTTCCTTTCATTATTCGAATATACCCTCCGAAAAGACCCAGAGTTAAGGAGTGTTATGAAGACAATACCACGCAATGCAACGTACAGTTCTCACGAAATTCAAAATGACGTCATTGCAAATATGAGCAGTCTGGTGACTGAAGAAATAGTTCGAGAAGTTGCAGACTCGTGGTACACAATCAAAGTAGATGGCACACGTGACCCAACTGGAATGGAAAATATTTCCATAATCGTTCGCTTTGTTAAGGACAATTATCAAGTCACAGAGCGACTTCTTTCCATGACAACAACTGAAAAGGGGGATGCCCAGACCCTGACCAACACAATAATTACAGAGCTTGAAAAGAATGGGCTCAGTACTTCTAAAATATTGAGCCAGGTGTATGACGAGGCGTCTCTCATGTCTGGAAAAAACGGAGGAGTACAGAAAATTTTGCAGGACAAATTAGGAAGAGTGATTCCGTGCGTGCATTGTTTCAATCATCAGCTCCATCTTGTGGTAGTTCATGCAATATCCACAGAGCCTGCGGTTGAAGAGTTCTTTAATGTGTGTAACTTGCTTTATAAATTCATAAAGAAGCCAACCATTGCTGTCTTGTACGGAGGGAAGCATCTTAAGAGATTACTTGAACAGCAATGGACAGGGCATCTTCAAATGGTCAAAACAATTCTGAATTATTTTCAAGACATTACTGAGTTGTTAGCCGAGATCAATGGAATCCGCAGATACGAGACTGAGGTGCGCATGGAAGCAGCTGGCCTGATTAGGGAAGTATCAGAGACTAGCTTCAAGTTCATTGCCCACATGGTGTATAAGATTCTACAGCTGCTTGATGCTCCAAACAAACTGATGCAGTCAGAGGACATGGACCTTCTAAGTGCAGTCAAATTAGTTACATGTGCTTCAGAATGTCTTACGAAATTGCGCAGTGAATCTGACTTCTTAGAGCTGTGGGAGAAGGCCGACGACACTGAAATGCCAAGACCTCCCAAACGAAAGCGGACCATCAACAAAAGCCTTCAAGAATATCTGCTGGAGGAAAGCATTGGCCAGGCTCAAAGTGATTTGGGAAATCAAGAAGAGCTCAGACGATTATACTACAGTACTTTGGACGCAGTGCTTGCAGAAATCTCAGAGCGTTTCGGAGAAAGAAATAGCAAGTTAATTGAAGCTCTTTCAGCTTTTGATCCACAGTATGACAGCACTTTCTTGGATGCGCAACTCGTACAAGATATGATGAACTTAACTAATTCGGAAGTGATTCATTCAGAATTTGTTGTGGCCCGACAATTCCTGCGTAAAGTACTGGCTAGATCGATTTCTAGTGGCGAGAAATTAACACTTAAACAAATACTCCAGGAGCATCATACCACGCTTGAAGCTATGCCTAGTGTACTCGCTGCAATGAAATGTGCGCTGACATTTGGAGCTTCTACAGCTACATGCGAAAACTCATTTTCTACTCTGAAAAATGTGTTCACGGACAAACGAAGGAGCATGCTACATCAGCGAAAGGCCCATTTAGTGCAACTGGCATTTGAAAGAGACTTGACAAGAAAATTTCGGGATGAATGGAAAGATACTCTACTGAGAAGGTTCAACGAGAGTAAGCGCCGCAGACTCCAGCTGTTCTAGCAGGTTGGTGTTATTTTATTTATTATAGAATGCGTAATTTGTTTATAACGTCATCTTATTTTAATCGTGACTTAAAAAAAATGTTTGAAGCAGTTCTGATGTGCATCGGGCCAGTGCAAAATCATAATACATTTTTCTTCTTTGAGAATAGTGACGATGATTAGTAATACTAATCACTTTTTTTATAGGCTAAATTAAATTATATCGATACCAAACGCCCACTGACACTCACGCTATGTGCCCCCCCGGGCAGAAGGGATAGCCCCCCCTGTTAAAATGTTCTGGCGCCGGGACTGAGCCGAGGGCTTATTTCACTTTTGGTGTGAAAGGCTTTTTATATTTGCCAAAAATATAACTTTTTTATTTTAAAAACAAACAAGCAAGCCATGTCCAGATTTAAAAAGTAACGCAAAAGTAACGTAACGCAATACTTTCCATAAAAAGTAACTAACACAATTAGTTACTTTTTATGGAGTAACCCAATATTGTAACGCATTACTTTTAAAAGTAACTTGTTCCCCAACACAGATAATAAGAAATGTTTATTGATCACCAAATCAGCATATTAGAAAGATTGGAGTAATGGCTGCTAAAAAAAAATCAGCTTTGCCATAACAGGAATAAATAACATTTTAAAATAAAAAAACAATCGTATGATTTGACTTCGTTCAAAAACATGAAAATAAATGCTTACAACCCCAAACTTGAACGGTAGTGTAATTGTGCTTACATGAGAGTTGTCAAATTTAAGGCATCAAAACTTTAAAGCTGATAGATGCCGTTCCAGACTTTAAGGACCCACTCCACGATTTTGAAAATAGGTCAGTTTGTCAAACTCACCTCGGTTAAACGTTGAGTGTTTGACGTTTTTGAGATCATTCAAGACGATCACTGGGTATGGCGGTAGCCCAGATAGCGGTCGGCTTAGCATAATAATGAATCTGATTAGACCGTTAGCCATCTCGCTACAGAAGAGTCAAGTTTTTTAAATAGGAAAAATATAGAAACTCAATTTTTGAGCGAGATGGTAATGTTCTAATCAGATTCAATGATCTATGCTTAGCTACAGCTAAAAGTGCTACGCCAGACCTGGAGATCGGCTGAATGAATCTGACTGACCATGGATTCGAACAACGTAAAATCAACTGTTTAACTGTTAGGGGAATGAAAATGAGGCACTAACTTTTCAAAAAATAGTGGGAGTGTTCCTTAAGTTTTTAATAATATAATATGGAGAAATACAATTGAATTTAGACTTACACTCACACTCAGACTTACAATTCATCAGGGCACTGGAGATGTGGGTTATCCTGCTATAATTGAGCCTCTCATGCTTCAACAATAATTTGGTCTTCCTTGTTCTCAGTTGAGCTCTGTTTTTGTGTTCTATGTCTGGTTGTGGGCTTAACAGCGGTGTATCTTGGCACCCCTTTCAAGATCCATAAATTCAGCTGAATATTTTGTTTGTTTGTAACGGGACATTATCATCAAAACAGCATTTCTAGCATTGGCTTCTCTGTGGCTATCATCTATCTTAATGCTCTCCAGTGGCACAGAGGGAGTCTGAGACTGACTGATGTCAAGCTTCTCATCTATCTGCTCTGGAGAAATCACTGACGGTGGAGGTCCGAGTGTTTTTGTAATTTCAGTATGATCTAAATATGGCCTCATCTCATCCACAGATGGTTTCATGCTAGACTTTAGTTGCATGGGAGGAGATGGAGGAAGTTCAAAATCAGACTCGCAGGGGATCAAACGTTTTTTAGTGCGTGGAGCAGGAGTTGACGGCTGTGTTGCCTCTTCTTCAGTCATCTGACGAATCTTTGCTAACAGAATGCTCTCCTCCGAGAGGTAATCATCCTTTAGACTGGAACTTTCAGTACTTTTTGAGGGCTCACTGTGTCTTTCGAGTTTAGGAGAAGGAAATGGCCACGGGACCACTGAGCTCCTTGGAGAAATGTCCTTCCCAGAAACAACATTCTCATCAACGTTTATATATTTCGGTCTTTCTGTGGCTGCTACAATAATAATTTCTGATGCCTTGGTGATAACTGGGCTGCTCTCTTTTTCCATCACAACTTTTAAAGTGTTGTTTATACACATGGTTATGGTATTGTCTCCCTCTAGTGGTGACAAGTTATTCTCACTTGTCTCTTTTGCACCATCTTTGCATATCTCAACAGTCTTTACAGCTGCTGTCTCTATAGTTACATGTGAAGGAGTGGTTCCTTGTTCATTGCATTGAGGAACCACATGCCTTTTAGCAGCTGCAGAGCTACTATTTTGATTGATGGCATCAGGGCCGACTTCCTGTAAAGGCACTGGGGGTGGTGACTGCATACACTTGTCTTGACATGGAGGGAGAACTTTGCTAGCAGGTTGGGAAATAGTTTCCGTTGGTGTAGTGTCTTTTAATATAGACCCAGATTCTGGTGGAAAGGCAGTCTGAGGCGATTGCGGTTTTTGTTTGGCTGTGAAATATCTTGGTGATATTGGCGGTATTGAAGATTCCTCTGGTCTATGAGAAATGGGACACCAGAACATGAGATCAAAATGTTGCACCTTACCAACTGGGTTATTATAGCGTGCAAAGGTTTTTCAGTAAAAATGCAATCAAGTGAAAATGGCACAATCAGATCCAGCACGGGGATACAAACAGCAGCATTAGCCCACAGTCACCGTGTTTTCTGCTAACAATTTTTGCAAGCTTGCAGCAGCATTTGCAAAATAGACAAACAAGCTGCGAAGCTGCTGTTTAGTCCTTTTTGAAAAACCACAGAGAGCCCAGAATTAATACAATAGGAACCAACACAATTTCTTTCATGCTCACAGTATATACACTCACTACCTCTCAAATATTTGGGTTTGGTAAGATTTTTCGTAATTTTTTTAAAAAGACGTCACTTATGGTCACAAGGTTGCATTTATTTGATCAAAAATGATTACAATTATTACAATTTAAAATAACTTAAATATATCTTTAAATGCAATTTATTACTGTGATGGGAAAGCTGAATTTTCAGCATCATTAACTCCAGTCTTCAGTGCCACATGACCCTTCAAAAACCAATCACATATGCTGATTTGGCGATCGAGAGACATTTAGTTTTTAACATCATAACTACCTTGACCCTTTCTTTTGACCAATTTAATGCATCCTTGCTGATTAAAAGTACTAATAAGTACTAATTGTCTTGACCTCAAACTTTTGAATGGTAGTGTGTCCCATCACTTAGAAGTCTAGTTGCCCTGTTGAAAAACCCAATATGCTGGTTGTTTTTCGACAGGGTGGCCATAGGAAACAGGACACATTAAATGCACTGCTTGATGTAAAATGGAGCCCTTGTCACAGACATATACAAATAACGTAATGCATCGGCTAGAATGTTCGAATGTCAGCCAGACAAAACATTGCCAAAATCGTGCCATTCGTGTAAAGAGGGTCATAAAAATGAGAGGCAGTGCAGGCAGAGGTAATGTCCCATGCACTTACCCTCCATCCATATATAGCTCAGCAGACCACACTGTTCCTAAGTCTTCCTGACCCAGTTCAAATTCCAGCTCCTCCTGTGAACCCTCCGACTCCGCCATCGGCCTTAAATCTGCTGCTGTTATCTTGCCAGGCAGAAGTTCTTCATGTCCATTTCTTTTTGGGCTTTCGTGCATTTTTATTTCCTCAAAGTTTACCTTGGTCACCAGACCATCTGTTCCCACAGATCTGGTTTGCACCTCTTTCTTAGCAGTTATGTCTTCTTCTTCCTCCAGAGGTAAGCACGGCTCTTCATTCTTCTCTTCATTTGATAGCACACTCTCAGACTTCAATTCCACCATCATGCATTTGTCATTTGTTATTGGTGTCAGTATTTGGGTTTGCTCATTTGCTGCTTTCTGTTTAGAAGGGCTTCCTTTATCTTGGGTCTTGAAATTCATAGATCCGCTTTGAGTTTCTCTGGCTGCCAGTTTCAAACACTCTACCAGGCTCATGGCTACAGGCTCAGAGGTCTGAATATCTATCTGTAACTCGCCAGAAGGTAACAAATCCTGGATTACCGATTCCTGAGGCTCATCGTCAGTTGGATGCTCAATTTTAGTGTCAGAGAAGGCCTCGGGAGGGAGAATTTCAACCACAGATCCATCGTGATCATCCAAAATTGTGTCCTCTTGAACATCTGTTTCTGTTGTGCTTGGCTGCTGTAGTATTGATGTCATGGTCTCATAACTAAAGGATGAGGACATTTATATGATTACATTACATCATGATAAAACAAATTCTTTCCATTCTCAAAAGGGCTCTTTTTGATATGACCTCCATTCGTAAAATGGCTCTTTTTGAATCATCAGCCAGTATTCAATCCAACTGGCAAGCTCCTCCTTAAGGTAAGCTTCTCATCACTACAGAACACCATAAGTGTGGATGCAAAAGCTTCCTTGCAAATGCACAATCACACCTAATAACAACCTTTCAGTTTTTCAGGAAAACAAAATTATAGCCATGCAGATGCTGTGGTAAGAGAAGCTCTGTGCAAGCCTCAGAATCATCCCACACTTACCCTTTATACAGAACACCGAAAATCCCCCGTATGAAGCCTACAGATACTTCTTCCTGGTTAGAAACTGAGTCATGTTCCTGTATGCAGGTGTCCACGTTTCTGTCTGTTCCTATTTCAAGCTTAATGCCAAGTTCGGTTTCTGAACAGACACTGACAGTCTTCAGGTCTTCTTTAGGTCCAGCTTCAGTTGTCCAAATAGTCTCATTGCCAGTTTGCAGCGTCTTATCATCTGAATCTTCCTCTTTAGTGGTCTTCTTTTTATGGTCATCCCTCTGGCTTTCTTTGTTGGCATTTTTATCTAGTTTGTGGTGGAAATTGGACAAGGTAAAGGAATCCTCTTGCTCCTTAGGCTTGGTTTCTGATGTTTCTTGTCCATGTTGGCTGCCATGGACCAAAAAGTGTAAGTGACAAAAATATTCTTTGAAGATCAATGTCCTCTCGCTAACATCTCAACTCCCAGCAAGTAAAACAGATGCTTACTTTAAGTTCTAATAGAGATGCATTAGAAACTCAGGCAGAGTAAAAAAAAGTATTAAAATATAAAAAATATCAATATACACAATTGATCAAACACATGGGGTTGGTAACATTTTTTAAAGAAGTCTCTTATGTTCACCAAGGCTGTATTTATTTGATCAAATACAGTAAAAACATTGTGAAATCCTTCAGAAATCATTCTAATCTGATGATGTGGTGCTTTATAAACATTTCTTTTTGTTATCAATGTTGAAAACAGCTGCTTAATATTTTGTGGAAATCATGTGTTTCTTTGATGAATAGAAAGTTCAAAATAACAGCATTTATTTGAAATATATTTTTTGTAACATCATAAATGTCTTTACTGTCTCTTTTGATAAATGTAATGCTTCCTTGCTGAATTAAAGTAATTCTTTCTTTCAAACAATCAGACAAAAAGTCTTACAGACCCCAAAGTTTTGAACAGTGGTGTAGATATGGACACACCCATGCAAGCCCAGATAGTCTGAAGTCCACACAAAAGTCCAAGCAGTGAGGTTAACAAACCTCATGCACTTACCCCCTATCCAGAACCTCTTTTTCTGGTATCAACTTGCCCATGCTAACACCTTCATCACTTTTTTCTTTTGTTTTCTCCTCTACCGCAGCCCATAACACACTCTCTTCCTCAAATGTGACCTTTTTCTTTAAATCACTTCCACCAGACTCTGTATCCAGAGACAGGCTGGGCGTCAGAGGGCAAATTTCCTCCAGATGCACTGAAGTTCTTTTGTCCTTTTCCGTTACAGCAACAGCAGGGGAGATCACAGGAAGTGGAGGCTTCATACGGACCGGTATACTGACTTTTACAGCTTCTTTTTTCTTCTCCTTGATAGTCTCAGCTTGTTGTGGTTTAAGGACAATGGAGTGTATCGGCTGCTGGGAATCTGGTTCATTTAAACTGAGATTTTCAGCATCATTGACTCGGATAACGGCTTTTTCTTTGCTGTGGTAAGGAATAGGTTTTTCACATTTTACTTACCTTGTTTTGATCAAACATGCATTAACAAACCTTTATCCACATACATTTGCCTGCTAGAACGCTGGTATGAATATGAAACCAATGTTAGCACAAGTTTATATTAAAATCATCAAAGAATGACTTGTTAAAACTCTCTCTCTTATTGACACATGAGAGTGTACAAAACCCCCAAAAGACCATTTTAACACACTTAATTGTATGAGATGTGCAAGCATGCAAGCACTTGGTCATGGCTGAACATTTGAGACCAACTGGCTCTTACCCTGCTTCTAGAGATTTTTTTGAGGACATTTCAGCTTTATTTTCTTCTTTTGGCATCTTGCCAGATGTTTTGTGCTTATTTATTTCTTCATCCCTTGCTTCATCCTCCTGATCTTTTACTTTCTCTTCCAGAGAACTCCAGATTGGCACTTCTGCTTGGGCAAGTGAATGGATCTCCACACTCTTCTGCGTTAACACTGTGTCGTCTGACTCCTTCACAATCAGCTCTGGCTTTGCTGGTTGACTGACTGCTGGAGTTTGTTCTGAGATGCATTTAAGGACTTTGGGCTCCAGGGGTTGGGGATGAATGGCAGGAAGCTCTTTGGGCAGATCTGATATTTGAGGGGGAACCCTTTTAAGGCTAATGCTTGGCCTTTCAAGTGGAGTGAAGGCCATTTCATTTTGACTGAGAGAATGACAGGGAAGAGAAGAATGAGACAGGAAGAAAATTGTTACAGATAAAGAAATGAAAATAATTTAGTATTTAGTAAAAACGTTAGGAAGTTCATCTACAGTTTTTCTGGAGAATAATGTTGATGATGTAATTCTACAGAAGTGCAATTTTGTGGTTGGGGAAGAAGATATAACCTATCTATTCATATCACTGAGGCAAGTTAGTATATTTAAAATGTGTTATCTAGAACTGTTCATGACGCCAAAGTGAGTTTTATGTGCCTAAGTATTCAAATGAACACCATTAGAAGACAGATAAGGGTTTACTGAAAGAGGAAGTGACCCAAAAGAGGAAAGTTCCAGTTTGCCACAGTTTGGGAGTGCAATAGTACCATGCGAGTAGCACACTCACCTTTCCTGGATAGTTAAACTCTTGTCCAGATGATCCTTATGGGACTGTTTCTCTCTCAAACTACTGTTGGATTTAGATGCAAGGACTTCTTCCACCCACACTTGGCCTTTTTTCCTGGGAAGATCTATAGGTTCTTGCTTTAGACGTGATGAGCTGGATAAAATGTTGGGGATATTGTGTTCTGTAGGGGTAACCACAGTTGAGGCAAATTTCTTGATTATCTTGTCCTCATCCGACTTGTTGAGGTCGGCACAAAGCAAAGCACCCTTCACATTCTGTACGCTCGGTTCCTCTTTTGGAGAAACTTCCCCTGCTGATTCAATTTGTGTGTTTTTTGGTTGCTTTAGTAAGTCATCATCGGTTATTGAAAAGGTTTGAACCAGGCTAGAATGCATTGGCAGTTCAATGGCAATTTTGAGTGGTTCTTTCTCAGGGCATTTGCCAACAGTAACATCTTGAGAGGTTATGATCACTTTATCGAAATCGGTCACTTTAAAATCCGGCTCTTCCTCAGCCAGTGGTGGTTTCTCTGCAATAAAAACGTGATTTTTCTTCATATGAGTGGAAACTACTGATGAGGGAGCTGTTGTTGCTGGAGCTGAGAATGGGTGTGGAGGAGGGACATTCCCAGTGTCCAGTTCCTCAGATCTGGAAGCTTCCACAGACTGTACTCCAGATGACTTGCCAACAGGCCCAAGACTGGGGGACAAAGATACTTGGTGTCAAAGGTGGCAAAAAATGGGGTGAGATGCCAAAGCATGGCAGTATTTGGCAAGACTAGATGCAGCATTTCCTTAGAGAGAGCACTTTGTGCCACAGCGATGTTAGTGGCGAGAAAACAGGACAAACAAGATAGATGCAGAATTGAAGTGGTGAGGGAAAGCAATGAAGAGTTTAAACATTTGCACAGTGTAAACTGACAGCAGGTGTAGGCAAATGTCATGGTCTGTTTAAAATAGGCTTATCACAAGGTCATGCATTTCCCTATTGTTATTAAGGCACTGTTTTTCTCATTAAAAGGGTTATATTTGGATTTGTGTCCATATGAAGTCCAAAACACATTCATACAGAAACACACAAAGTACTAAATGCTGAATACACCTCTGCAAATCAGACTGCAGACTAGGTGATAATAAATTTTTAAAAGAAGTGGTTAAGATTGATGTTAGTGAATTATGCTTGATGCCAGAACAACTAATAATTTTTAAGTGCTCACTTTTTTACAGCCATGGCAGGTTTGAGCTCTTTTCTTTCAGTGCTGATGGTTTCAGGTTGATGGAGGGAGGAAGGAGATTGTTGATTAGCAATGCTAATGCTGCAGAAAGTACGAGAAGGGCGATGCTGCTCTGTTTTGGGCTCTGAGTTCTTTAGTTCTTCAGCAAGTATATCTGTTGAACATAACAGCAAACTGAATTAAAATGAGTAAATGCTAATCAGTGTTAATCTATTTTATTTTCAATCATTTTCAGGTCATTTACTTCATTAATGACACAAGTAAAGAATACTTATTCACCTTGTAGAAACGGGTTTGTTTGATCCTCCTCTGTAAGTGTGTTGAGCTCCCTGGGTATCTCTGAAAAACAGTTGATATACAATCATTTAAAATCATTTTCATTAACGTATAATGGGTTTGATTCAGTTTTGATTATTATTATTATTTTGATTATCTTTAAAGACAATTTTTCATTTGAAATGACACGAGTGACCGAGGCTGTCATAGAGTTTTATGCAAATAAGCAGCAGTATCTGGAGAGAGATTTTGGACCAATGAGAGTTCCCTGTGGGTGGGACTATCCAGCACGACATGACCGATGTAAATTAAAGCAAATAATAAAATATAGTCTAATATATAGTCTAACATAATCTAGTCAATTGTAGTGTTCGCTAGTTACAACATAACCGAACCTATTAATCATAGATGTGATTTAATCGCAAAATAAGTCTCCTAATACATCATAACTGTTAGACCTATCACCAATCAAACTAGTTCTTATTACTGCATCTTTTAATGCAAGCAATAGGCAGTTAATACCTGAGAAAGTAGAAGAAGATTGAGTTGAACAGCAGGGAGCAGCTTTGCAGGCATCAGTGGTTGACAGTGCAAGAGAAGGGGTAAAGGAAGAGACAGCTGCTGGGGTAAAAGAGGCAGGTAGGGGTTTGCTAATGGGGTAAGAGTCAGGGACAGAGGGAGATAGAGGTGGCTTGGGGAGTTGACTAGAAGTGCAAGATGTTTCGCACAGAGCTTCAAGATCTGGTCTGCTCAGCAAAGGAACAGGGGTCACAGATTCATTTAGAGGGACACTGAAGAAGGGAGATGTAGAAACATCCATCGTCTGTTCATTTAGCTGTGTAGATACTGTGAGGAAAAGATGGCGAAAAGACAAAATATATACATACACGCATGTATATATTTCAGAAACATATGTTATGTTTATATATTAAATATATTTACATATAAATTATATGAATATAAATATAAACATTTAAATACATGTAAATATTTTCAAAATAAATACTGTATGTGTGTGTATTTATATATAAACATAATAAATATACACAGTAAACACACATACAGTATATTATGTAAACAAAAACTTTCTTTGGATGCGATTAATCGCGATTTATCGTTTGACAGCACTAATATATATAAAAGAAATAAAACAGGCAATGGAAAAAAATGTATGCTGTCATTTTTAATTTTTATGATTTCTGACCAGTCTTTAGAAAGCGGGATTAAATATATTACATTTGTTTTGTGAAGTAAATATGACATTTAAATTGGAACAAATAATGTTCAAGATATTTTATTAATATCTTGCATTTGTTAACTGTACTTTAGTACTGCTGCTTCTACTGTTTACGTGCAGTCTGGAGGATTTCTCAATACCTGGCACAGTGCCAGCAGATGGACGCTTAAGCGTGTCAGATAGAGAGAGGGAAGAAGTTTTGGGCTCGAGGAGGGGGACAGGAGTGGGGGATACAGGGCGAGCACCGGGGACAATCTTGGGCTTAAAAACATTGGTGCGAGGTGCTCCAAAAGAATCTGAGACAGAAGTGCAATGACACAAAAAAGGACGCAGACCACGTGAAAGAAGAAGATTAGTCAGAGATGCAGGAAAAGTGAGAACAAGAGAGACAGTGGCTGAGAGGAAATGAATCTGACTTCTCTAAAAGCAATCTTAAAGAGTCAAATCAGACTAACATACTGTTCCTATTAGAATTATAAGAAACAATCTTTGAATTGCATGTAATCTTTCAATGTTTAGGAATCATGAGTCTGTACCTTTCAGGAGCACAGTGGGAGGAGAGGGAGAGTGAGAGTGAGAGAGGAAGGGATCGGAAGGAGAGGAAGGAGAAGCCCGAGGGAGTTTGAGCAGAGGATAGTCAGAGGTCACGGGACCCTCCAGAGGGGCCTCAGAGCCTGACAGTCTTCTTTGAAAGGACACAGGAGCTGGACACAATCACAGAAGGAAAAATAGACAGAGAAACTATACAAGAAGTCCAGGCTTTGTTGAGAAATACACAGATGCATAAGCACTTTAACAATGGTAATTGTTTGTCTGGGTGAGGTTTGTAAAAGAATATTTGCATGGACCTTCTGTGAAAAAACTCATCCATGTGGATGGCAATGAATTCACACCGCAGCTAAATATAACTGTCGCTCTTCATTGGCCTTCTTAAATGTGGTTGTCACTCTTCAAATTTTGCAAAGTGTATGTGTCCATAGTGATTTTCAGTTCTCAATTTTCTGAAAGAATTTATTTTACGCCACATACCCACATAACAGCCCTAGAGCACTTCATATGATCAAAGAGATTTTCAAAACAACATTTTGGCCAATTCCTCCATGTAAACACAGAGGTGATGACTCAGATGGGAATGAAATCAGAACCACATCCCTTGTGTTTGTCAAAAAACAGTAGGTCATTTAGCCAGAAATTTGCTACTGGGTGGAGAGAGAAAAATACAGATAAAATAGCTAGCACCAGTAAATGTGGATATGACATCACTTCCATCAAGTGACATCACATTTCAAGTGAAACAATTACCATTTGGGTAGGGCTTTAAAGAAAAGTAAGACTAACAACATGCTAAAGTCACTACCTTTCAAAAGTTTGGGGTCAATAACATTATTTTAAGTTCTCTGAAATACGTCCAAGTCTATGACCCTCCCCATTACGGCATTACGGGTATTTGATCAAAAATACTAGAAAATTCGAAATCTTGTTACAATTTTAAAATAAACTGTTTGTATTTGCATATTTTGAATAAAATGTAATTTATTCATGTGATGGCATTCTAATTTGCTGATTTGCTGCTCAAGAAACCATTTCTTATTAATACTGAAAACAGCTGTGCTGCTAATATTTTTTAAAGAAACTGTGATACAGAATTCGTTGACGAATAGAAAATAAAGCATTTATTTGAAATATAGATATTTTGTAACATTATAAAAGTCTTTACTATTACTTTTGATAAATTTAATGCATCTTGCTAAATAAAAATACTAATTTCTTTGAAAAAATCTCACTGACCATAAACCTTTTAATGGTAGTGTAGCTGAGATTGTGATTTTATTAGAAAAGAGGAACTTAAACCTCTATTTGAAGGCTGTGTACACTGTTGCCATAGAAGCAGTATAACCGTTTATACAAATAACTGTAGTCAAGTAGGAATGCCAACTAGATACCAATGGTACAGCGACTTGCTGACTTCTGTAATACCTGAGCCAGGGGACGGCTGGAAGATTTTGGGCAATGCTGGAGGGAGCAAACCAGAAGCATTTTGCTCTGTGTGGGAGTCAGGTGGGGCCTGTGGCTGGGAAATGGGTGGTGGACATGCTGGTCTGGAGCGGGCGGGTGAGGGCATGGTGCGAGGGGTTGGACTGGGTGGGGTGGGTAAAGGTGGACGTGATGTCAGGTCAGGGTTATGAACAGTGCCAGGCACTGGGCGTGAGAGGACACCACCAGCAGGCCTGTCCTTACCACTGACTGAGGTTATGATGGTGAAAAATGGTGGGAGAAGGACAGCAAAAGAAAGAAAGAGCAGAGGGAAAGGGATGAAGCAAAAGAGAAAGACAGAAGAGAGAGAAAGGTCAGGAATGTATCATGAAGGATGAGGTTACAGCTTCATAAAAGACATTTAAAGGGTTATTTCACCCCTCAAAAAAATCATTATTTTCTCACCCTCATGTTATTCCAAACTTGTATGCTGTTCATTTTCTGTGTAACACTAAAGGTGAAATCAGTCAAAAAAGTGGTGCTGTGCTGTTTAATATTTTTTTGTGGAATTTGTGATACATTTTTTCAATTGAACGCACCCTTGCTGAATAAAATTATAAATTTCTTTTAAAAAATCTACACGGTACACTCTTAAAAATAAAGGTGCTTCACGATGCCATAGAAGAACCTTTTTTTTTTTGTCTAAATGGTTCCATAAAGAACCTTTAACATCTGAAGAACCTTTCTGTTTGACAAAAGGTTCTTTGTGGCGAAAGAAGGTTCTTCAGATTATAAAAAGGTAAGAAAGAGATGGTTCTTTAAAGAACCTTTGACTGAATGTAACTTTGTGGAACCAAAAATGGTTCTTCTATGGCATCGCTTGAAGAACCTTTTGAAGCACCTTTATTTTTAAGAGTATACATGATTTTCTTTAGTTTGAGAATGTTGAATGTAATTATTTGCTGAACTGAAGTAGTATTATTTTGTCAATATTGAAGTAATGCAAATTGTCTTTCCAGTTAAATTTTTGGTAATAATTATGCATTGTTCTAAAATAATCGAATTAAATCGAATCGAAACCCAATTTAAGATTTTACATGAATTCAAGAATCGTAACTGAATTGTTGTCAGAACTGAACTATTTACACCCCTACTGGCCACTATGTTTTGTTAGGAAAAGTTATATGAAAACGTTTTAAAATTCCATTTGTGTTCCAGGAAAAAAAGACAAGTGGTTTGTAAAAATAACATAATTTTTGGAGGGGTGTGCTACTCCCTTTAAATTATAATTAAATAGTTCAATGAAATTCATGATGAAATAATGTGAGTCAAAGCAATGCAGGAACAAAGGAAGAATGTGATAATCATATGCAACAAAACCACATAAGTGAAAGTTCATCATCCTGAAACATTTTAGTAAGATGTTATTTAATGGAAATAATTAATTGGACGTGGATTCATAAGAAGTTCAATTTAAAGGAAAAAGATATGAAAATGATCAGTGATGTGATTAAAATGAAAAGACTGTAAAGAAGGAATATGCAAAGAACACAGGTAAAGGTTGCTGTTACCTATTGCTGAAGGGCTCTTTAGAGATGCAGATCTCTTTTCTTGGGAGTGTGTTGGTCGAAGAGGAAGATGGGGTGCTAACAGTGAGAGAAAGAGAGAAGAAGTAGTAGTTGTAGCATGTGAGGAAGTAAGGGTTACTATAGTTAGAGAAAATAAACATGCATCATTAGTGATTCGTGCAAGTCCTGTGTAAGTGGACAGAGGAATAAGGATGCAAGATAAAGAATACAGTAATGTGTTTTATCTATACAGTGGGCTCATAAAGTCTGAGACCACTAGTGAATATGCATTTACAGTACTATTTAGCATTTGTATAATGCTTTACAATTTACAAGTTTTCATTCCAAATGATCAGCATGACACTAGTGCAGAATCTAAAATATTTACTCTTCATTAATGTTTTGGATTTCTCAGATTACTAAAACTTTATTTCCAAGGATAAATTAGACGTTGAATCCCAGATTTTCTCATGAACAACATTGATTGTTTTTTTAATACCTGGTACTGCAGTACTGAGATTAACACCGGTACTACATCTTTTATCCTCTTCTTCATCACTCTCATTAAAGTCATCTAGGTTCCCAATATCCGTTGGCTTTACACTCATCAGACTGGCAAGACTTTGCATGTCCTCATCCCTATGGAGGAAAATAATTGGTCAAGAGGTACAGGTTCATGGCTTCATTGAAAATGCTGTGAAAACTTTACTGTGTGAGTAATGTATGTGTCTTCATTCCCAGTCAGTCAGCCATTGTATAGCTTGCCAGACTGTGATATGCTTTCCATTTTCATGCCTAGGAGACACCTAAATGTCTGAGATTGAGACTTCTTTCACTTTATTCTAACCCTGTGTGTTTATTTCTGGATGATAAGTGGTATTGTATCAACCATTATGGGCTGTTTGTTTTATCTAAATCAACACATGTATAGTTTTAGAGGCCCATGAACAGATTATTTGATAGATGTTCTAATGGAGATTAGACACAAAATTCTATTGCATTACTTTATGCTAATGTTCTACAATTACGCTCAAAGCTCAAATGGCATTATTTTAGATGCTCAGGCTGTGATTTGAGAGTTTGCTGTATTGTTTTGGAAAATTCTGCTCCGCTTCTTGACCTGCACATGTCAGGGAAGAAACCCTCCCCAGTGTTGAACAGCAAACCCCTGACTGGGCAGGCAGCCACTTGTCTTTTTAGATTCAAAATGCACTTTGCACTCCAAATATTTGTAACTGAAATCAAGTTTAGGTGCAGTCACAAAATTAAGCTTGCTGTGGTCACATTAACAAATGATTCAATCTAGATAATTAAACACCACATGAAAAGTGCTATAACTTCTTGAAAAAGAGCTCCATGTGGATGACTCACGTAGCTTTCCCCTCCTTGAGGAACACACAGGATAAGGAGAGCTTCAGCGTGGCCTCCACCACCTTAACCGACAGAGGCTTCATTTTGAGGATCAGGTCCGTCTGTGAGTGTGTGGCACTGGCAAACTTCTTCATGTTCAAGTCCACAGACGCCAGAACTTTCCGACTGCCCTTTGCTGTCTCCTGTAGAACATCAGAGAAGGTCAATGCAGTTTCATTTAACTAGTAGAATAAACATACTGTACTCTTTTCTTTTAACACATTGTGTTTTTTGTTTCATTTTTACAGTAAAATAATAATAATTTCAAATAATTTAAAGAATTGTTTTACATAAATCATATATGTATTATTAATAAAAACATTCAAAGAAATTTCACCTGAATTTGAATAAACTCACATTCTCAATGAAAAATGTCCACTCTTTGTCTTCAAACTCATCTGCATGTGGGTCCTGTCAAACAAAACCAGGATTTTAAAATGTATGACAAAATTATACGGTGGCCGAGAAGTGCAGAACAAATCACAATTCTGAAAACAAAATAACTAATTACAAACGCAAATACAAGTCTAAAAAACAAAATAACAATTCAGAAAGCACAACAACAATTCAGAAAACATTTTAACAAGTCAGAAAACACAATGACAAATCCGAAAAAAAATAACAAGTCAGAAAACACAACGACAAATCAGACAAACCGGAAAAGATAGGTATAGTTTAAGACAGCGCCATTGATTTGGGATTACTCACCGCTGACTGGAAAGAGACATCTGTCAATCAACGTATACAATACAGGAAGAACCAGCCGAAGAACAACAGAGTCCTGGTAGAAAGTTCGGAGATGGTATTAAAGTAGCTCAGTTTAAATGTATTGTATGAATTGCCCTTACTCTGGAATAAAAAATACGGAGTGTATATTTAGATTTAATTAAAAGTGGCTGTAGAACATCAGTTCCAGTGGTGCAGCTGTATAAGCGCTTGCCCTAGGCTATTTGACGCGATCGACCCGGGTTCAATCCCGCCTTTTGCCAAACTTTTTTCCCCCTCCCTTTTCAAATCTCATATTACATCGGAAAGGCATTTATTTTCAATAAAAAATTAAGGAAATAATCAAAAAGTTGAAAAAAAAGTATCGGGTAGGGTTAGGGAAGGTGTAGGAAGGGCTTTACTGTACCAATAAGGTGGCATCCATATAATAATTAAAATTAAAATTATAATTTACACAATACATTACTGCATACTGTTTTATAATGTACCATAATACTGAGGTGCAGATAATTGCCACTATTTGCAACAAGTAGTATACTTGATAGTAGAAATCCTGCTATTTTAACAGTGTAACTAGGTATTTGCACTTAGTGTAAATAGCATATTGCTAAAAAATACTGCTATTTTTCACTTAGTGTAAATATAATTTATTGCTAATACGAGTTTTGAAAAGGGAGGAAAAAAAAGTTCTGCAAAAGGCGAGATCGAACCCGGGTCAATCGCATCAAAAAGTTGGTGACACACGCTTATCCATCTGCGCCACTGGAGCTGATATTTCACTGCCACTTTTTCAATACATTCAATACATTTAAACTGAGCTACTTTAATACCATCTCCGAACTTTCTACCAGGACAGTGCTGTTCTTCGGCTGGTTCTTCCCTGTATAAATTAATTGACAGATGTCTCGTGCAGTCAGCGGTGAGTAATCCCAAACCAAACTATCTCAAACTATACCTACCTCTTCCAGTTTATCTGATTTGTCATTGTGTTTTCTGACATGCTAATTTGTTTTCGGGTTTGTCGTTGTGTTTTCTGACTTGTTATTTTGTTTTCGAATTTGTCATTGTGTTTTCTGACTTGTTATAATGTTTTCTGAATTGTTGTTGTGCTTTCTGAATTGTTATTTTGTTTTTTAGACTTGCATTTGAGTTTGTAATTTGTTATTTTGTTTTCAAAATTGTGATTTGTTCTGCACTTCTCGCCCACCGTAAATTATAGTGCAGCATTATCAGTGTAGTAGCCTCTACACAAGCTGTGTATTGCATATATATTTAATTAATGCAATATACTCTATATATTGTATAGCTAATAATAAACTGTGATAGGTGTCCCACCCTGTAGAGTGTGACGGTAATGTCCACATTCTCAGGTACAGGCCACACCACCATTCCCCTGTAGGGGTTTTTGATGCCTGGCTGCCATGAATGAAGCTGATGAGAAAATAAAAGATAATGTCAGTCATGATAATCCATATTGGACAGCAGTTGAAACTAGGCATGGGCTGATTACCGGTTTCAAGGTATACCGCGATTTGAAAATTTCACGGTTTCAAAACGGCTAATATTTTCCGTTATACCGTTCCTGCGGTTTGTGCTGTTTTTCCTCAGGTTGAGTGCTGTGTAGAGAGTAACATGACCCTCCTCCTCCTGTTGGTGCTAGCGAGCGGTCAGTCACATGTGTGTAGGATGGACGAAATTAAGGAGCTGCCGCTGGAACTTACGCGATCGGCAACCGGCCGTTTTTTGTCTTATTGCAAGCAACTCATCTCTGTTCTGGACTTGCACAAACTGCGTTGCAATGCAATCGTTTTCCAAAATGTCATTTATGTAAAAAAATATGAAGTCTGTAAACGCCCATTAACACAGACCAGTGATGCTGAAGACGAACGCACAGAGAAAAATACTGTAGCAGGCAGATCACTCACTGTTCATGATGCACAAACTATTGGAAGAAAATCCTCAATATTGATTGGGGGTTTATATGAATGTGTTTCTGAGGGGAACTGACTGTCTTCAGAAAAGATTGCGTGGTATTTTCTTTTCATCTCGTCTCGGTATAGTTCATATTAAAGCAGTGTTTCAGCGCAGTGCTGCTTTGTTTACAGCGGTAACCAAGGAAACGCTGTATCTGGTGTTCCAGAAGCGCCTCCTGCTGTCAGAGAGTGAATCTGCATCTCATTCAGAGCATTTGCAGTTTGTTTCGTTCAGGCATGTAGTATAATTTCACAAAGCTAGTCAGAACATTCTGTTTTTGCTTCAAATTGGGTTATTATTAAATCAAATTATGTGTATGAAATTATATAAATAAATTATATGAAATAATATGTATATGAATTATATAACTAAAATTAAATAACTGTAATTACAGATTTAGGTTAATTAAAGATGTCAGTCTTTATTTTTATTTTTTTAGGAAACAAATCAAAGAAAAAAAATAAACAAATACTACTGTTCCAAATATTCTGTATGCTGCTCAAAAACAAAATATATTGTGTTCAGCACTTTTTTTTTTTTACCCAGTCATTAAAAATAACACATTTTAGAGTTGTAATGACAATACTGTGATACCGTGAAACTGTGATATTTTTTGCATAAGGTTATCATACCGTCAAAATCTCATACCGGCCCATGCCTAGTTGTAATCATTGTAAGCACTTGTAAATCATTGTAAATAACATATTGTTATACACGATCATTTAAAATGTCAGTACACTCTTCTGACTAAAAACTTCCAGGACATAGTCATAAACTAAATTACACCAGCTTTCAAACACTTGCAATTAATTTTCTGAAAATTATCTGGGGAAAAAAAACTGGATTAAATTGGATTCATTAATTAAAACATTAATGAATCTAAAATAATATTAGTAAAAATATTTTATTTGACAATTACCTTCGAACAAATGCGTCTGTTCCTCCGTGTCCACACCACTCTCAGTTTGTCTGGTTGCCTATAAAATTATTTAAAGAGAGTTGAGTGGGAGCTTACAAGTTCAAGGATAGTCCTTTAATTACTATTGATGAAGATACAGTGACTCTTTCTGTGTGTGCTTAAAATATCTGGATATAAATATAAAGCCTATACAAACTGATCTTGAAAGAGCCACTGTGGCATTTCTGGTGTGTGTGCCTCCAAAAAGCTACAGGCAGTGTAACAGATCTTGTGATCTTGTCTCCCAGTGTTACCCCAAGGCAGAAAGGAATCAATAAATGCTGCCAACTGTTTCAAACCCCACACAAAACAAGAGCACATGATGCAAGGTCTTGCATACAAGATACATCCAAACTAGAGAAACTTCTTGTTCACAAACAAGCACAAAAGAACAAATAATCGATTGAGAAACTTTCTGTCTTGCTAGATAACCAAGTTTTAATTTGGTGTCTACTGGAACATGTGGAATCTATTACTTTTACTGCCCTGCATTGCTACCTATGCTATGTAAAAACGTTAAAGAAACAAAGATTTTAAAGAGTTCCTGTCTGTTTATTGAGGGCACAGCACCATACAGACCTAGACAAGCCTTATATCTGATATCCAGAACTTTTCCAGGTTTGCACTTTACATGTATGCATTTGGTTCCTAAACAAAGTTGCCCTTTAATAGTGAATTGTTCTCAAGTGAGCCCATTGCACACTTCTGAGCTGTTCAGTCAGTGTCATGCTCGCTGCATTAAGAATTGGAGGAAACTCAGCAGGGTCACATGACCATGCTGAGTTTGGCTCACAGCACAAGGGGTGTTGGCCTCTGATCTCCAAACCACTAAGTCTCACTGTGTTTACAAACAGCTGTTCACATTTGATAATGGCAGCTTATTATTTTGTGATATAAAAGCTGTCATTAAGCTTACACAAACACCGAAGGAAACAAAAAACAATTTTTACATTATATATAAAAGTTTGGGGGTCTAAAACATTTTTTTTGTAATGTTTTTGAAAGAAGTCTCTTATGCTGACCAAAGCTGCATTTATTTGACCAAAAACACAGTAAAAACTGTAATATTGTAAATTAGTATTTCAATTAAATGAAATGTTTTTCTATTTAATACATTTAAAAGCAGATTATTTTTCAGCAGCCATTTCTCAGTCTTTAGTGTCACATGATCTTCAGAAATCATTATCATATGCTGATTTGATGCTCAAGAAACATTTCTATTATTAATATTTCTATATTCACAGTTGAAAACACCTTCATATTTTCGTGGAAACCATGATAATTATTTCAGGAGTTCAAATGAACAGCATTTATTTGAAAGAAAAATATTTTGGGAATAACCATTTATACAGCTTTAGTGTCATTTTGAGCACAGAAGTATTAATGTCTTTCAAAAAAAACAAAAAAACTGAAATTTAATAAGTAAATTGGACCGACTTTCAAACGTGTATCAATAATAATACTCCTCTCATGAGGTTCCATTTTTCTAATGAAACACAAAATTAGTTTCACTATGTTACATCACACAAAGACTTCATAGCTTCAGAACATTTGAAATATAGCATATGAGTCACATGAACCACTTTTATGATACTTTTATGGTGCTTTTGCTTCCTTTTTAAAGCCCCTGTTCATTCTAATTGCATGGAAACTCATGGCCAGTACATGAACACAGATTTCTACTTTATAATTTCATAAAAGAAAGTCAAACAGGTTTAACAGGGAACAATAAATAGTATCCCTTTAAACACATCAAAATTATTCTTAATGAATTGGACCCATATGTAAATGTCATAGTCCTCCAGTGACGTTCACACTGATGTTTGCAAAGGTAAACTTAATATGTGTGTCAGCAGCAGCATGAACCGCTACACAAAGAGAAGAAAGACCCAGCTCTTACTCAGGTTACAGCTAGTAATAGCAACAGGGCAGAACGGTCTAAAAGGATAAATTAGGAGGAGAAGAGAGGGCCGTGGGTAGAGCGCGGATGGACGTAAAAATAGACTGCCAGCCTGGTTGGAAAATTAATTTTCTTTCTAAAATGCAGTCCTTATTTTTTCAAGTCACTTTGACACGTGAAACAAATGTCACAGGTAAACACACACGTGCTCACACACACAGTTCAAGTTATATTACCCCATCAGAAGCTCAACCGCTGTGTCATCTTTCAGCTGTCTAATATCTCCAGCTCACACCCTTCTCAGCTATGGCATAACATCAACAGACTTTGACCCACTGGCAGTATATGAAAATCACAGCTATACTGTAAATCATCTCACAAGATGATTCGCACAAGATCTGACGTGTTTACAGAAATGCACATTCTTTCACTCCTTTCTCCTTTTGAAACACTCTAACTGCTCTATTGCTTTTAAAAAGTCGTACTACAATACACATGTTTAGGTCAGCAAAAGAAACCGTGAAGCTGTGGCAAAGATACAGGACGTTCTTTCCTCATAGTGTTGCAAGAGGATCTAGGACTTTCCACATCAGCCGAAAGTTCATTAGGCAATAACAACAATTACAACTGCTCAGGTTTACTATTAACCTAACCTTTCTTTCCAACAACAATGTTGAAAGGTTGAATATGTATTAGTATTAAATAATAAAGAATGCATAATATATAGAATTTAGAATTGCTGAAATAGAGATAATTTACATCACCAGTAAAATGATGCAGGCTATCTATGATGGAGATAAATCTCAGATAGTGCTTAACACTAATAGGCAAAAATGACAATGAGTGTTTCAGTTTCTCCTACAGGCAGATGACAAGCCATTGCATAACGGAGGGTTGCTACATTTACCAGGCCATGACTTGTTCAGAGAATAATGCCAATAGTCAATATCACCAAAATGATGAAAACCTTGCTCTTGTGCACTGTGAAATATGTATATTATTGTGTATATTGTATATATTGTGTGTACACTGTGTATAGTGGGTATTCTGTATCTTATATTGTCTCAAACTGTCTGTCACTACATAACTGCAATGTTGCTGACCGATGTATCCAAGATTTCCACTCACTGTAGCACTTGTGTATATGGTTTACTAACGATAAAGTGATTTGATTTAAAGACACACCTTTTTGTTTGCAGTGTACTTGTGATTGAAAAACAATGTCTTTCTCAAATCCAATCAGACTGAATTTCTTCTGATCAGGATAATGATCTGATATTCTTCTGATGAATTTCTTCTGATCAGTCTTTGATCATAGATAAGGACAGATAGATAAAGACACGTGTCGATGAATGTGAGGAAAGAAACACTCCCCGTTAGTGTCAACAGCTGTCTCTTGATCAAGACACAGGACAGAGACTGCAATAAATCAATTACAGAATTCTCTCATCTTAACATTGTGTTTACATGGAAAGTATGAACTTTTAGGGGGAAGAATGAAATTGAAATCGAACTGAAAATGAAAATAAATTAAATATATTGCATAAAACATAATTTGACTTGTAACGTGTTAAAAACAGCAGTAAAGTATTTTATGAAGTATGTCATGTTCCTGGCTATTTAAGGGTGAAGTCATGAGCAAAGCTCTTTAAAGCTCTCACATATAATAAGCTACATGAATAAAACATAACCGAACAATGACAACACCTAAACAGAAAGGAAAAGCAATACCACCCAGTTTAAAACACTGAAACAATATATAGATGCCGTCGACACAATAAACAGTTTATAGGAGTCAGGTAAATAAAACTCAAAAAAAGCAGCAGCACTTAACTCTGCTTATAAGTGAGTATGATGGATGTTATTAATATCTAAAGTGTTGACAGTACGAGTGATGGGCGGAAGTGGGGGTGTGTTTCTGTCAACGTTCTTCACTATATTTCAAATACATTCCTAAAATCGATTGCTGTGTTAATTGTTCTATTCACAATCATTTACAAAAACAGCGCTACAGTAAAATAAGATACAGTGTGTGCGCATGGTGCCGTTTCAGTCAGAAGAACCGCCCTTCAGCACTGCGTATTTAGGAAGCACACGCGCTATAACGGAAAATAAATCATAACTTACCATTTCTTTGTACATTCCAGAACAAGTTCTTGATACGAAGCCACGAACTGAAATTTAGTGGCTTTTTTGCCAACTCTTTGTAATCTTTTCCACACTGAAGTCATTCTTCTGTAGAAAATGCAGTATCCGCGAATGAATTCAGGCGCATGGAAATTGTATTTTTACAGTCCCGCCAGTGGACAAAAAGTAAAAAGTCCTCAAATAGATGGCAGTCAAGTGGCTCGTGAAGTGAAATGTTCCTGCTGAGGAGCACGAGCTGCACCTCATGCGGCTCAGTACCACCGAACTGTCGCCATCGAGTAAAGACCATTTACGGAAACTACTGCATCACGTTACACACCAGAGCGAGAGAATCTCTGTGTATTGCAATTAGTTGCCTTGGTGCAAAAAACAACAACATTTGTGCGTAAAGAATCTAGAGACTTAATCGGTTTTATGTTATGGAGCTTCACGTGATACGAAATGCTTCTAAAAAGCAGCTGTCTGACAGCGAACTGATGGAAGTGGATGTAGAAGTGCAAGAGTAGGTGGGAAGGGTTATGCAAACACGCCTATGATGCAGCAGTATGCAAAACCTCCCTCATTGTATTCAGTACAATACTAAAGGTACTGTTGATATGACAGGTCAGGGGTTACATCCAGTCAGCTAGGGGTCAAAAGAGGATGCACTGTATAATTATGCATCAAAATAATTATCATATTTTGGTTGCAAAATTACAGATAGAGTTCAAAAGTTCAATTTTGGGAAAAGCAGCTTAAAACAAGCTCAATTATTGGGGAATTATTTGCAATACAGTTGCTAATAACTTTTGATCGTTAGGTGGCACAACGAAATTAACGCTCTTTGTTGGGTTTGCAAAAGTAGTCAAATCTAAATGGCGGATTTGTAAAATGCCCAATAAAAATGAGTAAAATTGGTCTATGTGACTCTAGAACAAAATAATCCCAAGGTATGAGCATATTTATCTTATATGTATATTTATATTCATATTAAGGTTACAATGACAATCCGATGAACGTAACCTTTAAACATATGGTTCTATGAACTACCATAGACTTTTGTGCAATAGGAAAAATGCTTCAAACAAAAACATTATGCACCTTCAGTGCTTGGGCCCTGTGTTCAGGGTATTTATGATCTGGAGCAGTAACGCGTGGCTGTCCAATCCTTGATCACAGTGGGTATTTTTAGTGGACATTGGCAAGGGCATTTTTCAAGTTAGACAGGATCTATTTTAGATGGCTGAGAGCGAGGGATAAATGGACAGAAGCAGCTGGAGGCATGGATGGAGTGGTGCTGCTTGTGTGGGTTATGGGGGGAGTACAAACGTTTGGCTCAGCTGATGACCTAGAATCCAAATTGGTGACCCCCTTAGTCATATTCCTGTGTGACACTAACCTCTTCCTGTCTGGTGTTGCCACTCACTGCTAACCCCATTATAATTATGTATTTATAAAAACATTGTATAACATATATTCAAATAGGCCTATATTAAATATAAAATATTTTAGAAATACAAAAACCCTTTGATGCTATATATTATACCTTATAGGGCATTTCAGAAAAGTTCAGCACAGGTGTTTATTGACATGTGGAACTAACTAGCAGTGGTTTGTTTCGAGATTTGCTGAATACAGTTTGCAGTCTAATTTCAGTTGTGCAAATATAAGCTAGCTCATGTAAAACTTACAAACTCGACTGGGAAACAGTGATTTGTGGTTATGACTATGATTTTCCAAGTTAGGCCCCTCCCTTCACTTCACATCACAGGCTGAGTTTGTATCCGGGTAAGACATGAGCTCACTCGTAATATATGCTTACTCACTAGGTGGATCAAGAAATGCCTCATCCTTATAAAGATGTGCCACACCACCTTAGGGTACATAAGGCATAAAGAAACAAGAGCCTCATTTATTACTGAAAAGCATGATGATGAAATACTGTTCAACTACAACAACATACACTATAGGCCTGCTATTCAAAAGTTTGAAAAAGTTTGGAATTTGAAAGAAATTAAAAGTTTTATTCAAAACTTTATTTTAAAAAAGTGAGCGTAAAGACATTTATAATGCTACTGAAGTTTCTGAACAATACGAACATTCTGTCATCAAAGAATGCTGAAAAAAATCTTTCACGTTTACAAAAATACGTTCAGCAGCAAAAATGATTTCAACAATAAGAACGAAATGGTCTTGAGCAGCAAATCAGATATGAGAATGATTTCTGAAGGATCAAGTGACACTGAATACTGGAGGATTGATGCTGAAAATTCAGCTTTGCAATCATAGGAATAAATAATATTTTTAAATATAGTAAAATACAAAATTTATTTTACAATATTACTGTTTGCACTGTATTTTCGATCAAATAAAAGCAGCCTTGGTGAGAAAAAGAGACTTCTTTCAGAAAAAAATTTAAAAATCTTACTCCAGACTTTCTAGTAGTGTAACTCAGATCCAAAAAAGGGTAAAAGTCTTCCAAACCCTAATAAATTAATTTTAGAAAGATGAAAATGGCTTTTAAAAATGTTTAGCTAAAAAACAGAGTATAAAAAGTATCATTTCTGCCATAATATTTTTCAAAGGGCAGAAAATGCATCTTTTTGTGTTATTAATATGTGATTGAAAAGATACATGACCTTTAGTTTAAGTTTACTTCTAACAGACATACCACGTATCCAACAATATCTTGTACATCTGGGTTGTATTTATAGAGGCATGGGAGAGCTTTCTAGAGGAATGCCACATCCTTCACCACTTAATGACTCCATCATACAAAATATGTGCACTTTATCACACTGTAAGAAAGATGGTCTCATTGAAGAAACAGTATGCAATGTAGAAAGTACAGTGGGAGTGTTTCAATGAGACAAGAGCAAGGTTTTGACACTGGGGCTTGTGGCATAATGACAAATGCTCAGCGCTGAACAACTGCCCAGAGCTTTGTTCCCTGTGTCTACCTGCAAAGACTCAAACAGAAGACCATTTAGTCAAGAGCACCAGACGGAAACATTTAATAACCGTCTGCTTTTCTTTGGAGGACACACTCTGACAGCAGCTGCAGTGAGCATGGAGATCCTGACCTCCCCGAATGGCAGAGTTTAGACATTGTGGTTCATCCACCTGCTCAACTTCAATAATACATGTCAGAGATTCAACCAAGGTTATGGTACAGTATTTGGCATTGAGTCACACAATTAGTAAACTAATATATGCGTACATACACAGACTTGAAAAAATCATTTCAGGTGCGCAAATATCAGCTATCAGAAAATTTAGTAAAAAGTATATTAAATAGAATTAAACTAAACTTTAAATTGCTATAGTTCATGTTAAAATTGCTATAGTATGTTGCTATATATTAATTGCTCTAGACTTATATATAAACTTAATCAAACCTAAAGCACACTGTAATGACATGCCATGCAGTCACTGTTGCTGTAATTATAGTAGCGATGGGAAAAGTTTTTGGTAATGCCTGGCCTGTGTCTGAGCTTGTTCCTCCCCCCTCTCCCTAATGCAAAAGAAGCTAGCAGTATTACCTAATAAGCACAAGATAGCTAGAACCATTTGTTTATACTTACGGAGTAATGAGAGAGTGGTTCAGAAAGATCTCAACAAGCCTCAGTCCAAACATTCAAATTTAGAATAATTGTTTTAATCAGATGGCATGTATCTGGTATGACTCAAAGATAAACATTAAAGGAGAAGAATCTAGCAATCTTCTTTCGCGCTACACGGTACCAAGACGATGAAGAGGGCAGATGTTTCCAGAAACAGTTATTTTGTTTACTCCAATACTCCAGGCGTCTTGACTCAAAACAACATCCATTTAGAAAGTTTAGAAAGGAAATGAGTGCCACCTCATGGCTGATTTGATCATATCTGCACTGGACAGCTGTTTTGAACACTTATTTGAGACAGCACCATTTTAATTGTTTTATTTATTTTGTACAGAAAAGCACATTCTGCATTGTGTTTAACTTACTAATGAAAGACAGAGGTGGAAAAAAATAATATTTCATAATAAAATAAACAGTATCGAAAATGCACGCAAGTGATAGAGAAAATAGAGTGAAAAGTGATAATATACATCTGATGAATCTTCATAATATAATGAAATTGTGACCACAAAAGAGAATAGTATGTAAGGCATGTCTTTTTTTTTTTTTATGTATACACCCTTTGCCATATGTAGAAAAACATCCTTGACCACACTGTTTCTGTCTACAACATCCTCTTCCTGTCAACCCTCATCCGGTCTTTATTACTTCACAGGCAGTGAAAAGGCAGTTTTTCATAGTTCCCTTGAAACAAACTTACAATCACCATTGTAATAGTATCCTACAAAAATAAAGGTCTTGTTTCATTTGAATGCTTACAGAATCCATACTGAGATCCGTACAGTAGCTGAGAGAGCACATGCTTCAGTTAAATGGGGATGTGGAAGGAGTCTTTGATCCACTGGTCTCGAGAGTTCTGAGTGGGCTGAGGAAGGGACAACAGCGTCTCCCCACTCTCTCTTTCATGTTCATCTTCATCTTCCTCCTCTTCGTCTTCAGAATAACCATTTTCGGTATTGAAGGAACTCTCACACAGGGAAGAAGAGATGTCCTGGAAAACTCCTTTGTATTCCTGTATGGACTCATATAGAGACCACAACTGGCACAGCAGCGACATGTCTAACTGTCGAAGTCCAACCTGCGAAAGACAAGAACATGAGCTATGTTGTTTATTTATTTTAAATAAAACTGTCAATGAAACAGTTAGTGAAAACATTAATCAAATCGTTTATTTAATTTAGTAAAACTATTTAAAATCAGTAAATGGCAGTACAGAAAGCGTTCACACAAAAGATTATTTGACATGTTTTTAAGGTCTGATTTTAATTTTATAAATAATTTTTTGTTTTTGTTTGTTGAGCTCAAGTCAAAATTCATATATGGCGCATGACCAGAGATCAAAAATAAATAAAGTCTAAGCCTAAGGGCTGACATCTGTATAAAAAACCATATAGTTATATATAATTATATAGAGATATATGATATACACACATATTGCACTATTATTATTCTTTTTTTAAGTAGACAATTTTGTTTAAATATATCATATCAAATCAAGGTCAAAGTCAAAAGGAGAAACTCTAAAAAAAATGTATATTCATAAAGAATATTTAGGCTACACTGAAAAATGCTTTCAAAAATGTATGCAAATACAAAGCATACCTTAGCAGATATTTTAAATGTACTTTATATAATTTCTTACATGTATTTGTTTTGCACAAACTGAGCGAAGATCAGAGTGGCACTGAGTCAGGCGTGGTCTCGGACTCACCATCTCTTTGCGCAGCACGGCCAGCGCTGCGTCAAGGCTCGCGGGTTTACTGCGCCCAAGACAGTCGCTCACTCTGGACTTGCTGATGTCCGCCTGGATGCGCGTCCTCTTGCTGTAGACCTTCTCAATGTCCCTCCAGGACCCTCCGCTCGAGTTCAGGATACCGCTCAGTCCTTTAGGTAACGGAGGCAAGCCTTCAATAGAACAGACGCTTCCAGCCGGACAATCCGCTGGACTGGACTGAAACCCGTTCATTTCCGATTCCACTGTTTTCGCTTTTAAAATTAAAACCTGCTTTTAATCTTTTCTATGCCCGGTGTTGTTATTTTGTTCATTTATTTTTACCACCATGAAAAATATCCAACTGAGATGAAATACACTGTCTTTCTTTAAAAAAAAAAAATGGTACGGAAGGTGAGCGCGCACGAATGACCTTAAACTGCAACCAACTGTCACGTCCAAAAACTAATTTCCGGAAAAGTGATATTCTGTGCGCGATCCTTCATATGTTAACCACTGGTTTACACTGACTGTAACTAGTAGCTCGTTTACAAGGCAACAGAAAACAATTTCGCTCGAATAAACTCTGACAATCTCTGTTCTTTCAGGAGGTACTTGATTTTACGCTCTTCCTTATTTGCATTTCGTCGTAAAGCAGCGCATAAAACTAATTCTGCAGATAAAAACAAATTCCTACCCTTAGATATAAGCAAAAACTGGACAGGAAACGCTGGACAGGAGAGCAAGGAGCCCCGCTTTGTTTTCGTTTAACGTTTTCTTTTGTCTTGTAGCCTACTGTACAGCTAAACCTCGCCCACTGCATCTCTCCGCCCAGAGCTGCGTTCTGCCACAGCGAGGCGCTGTTTCTCATGTACAGCAGCATAAACTGCTGAAGCTGGTCGCCTTCTTTCTTTCTTCTTATGTGGTTTCTTGAGTCTCGAGGACTTTTCAATTGCTTCATCTGAGCCTCAGCTTTGCTTTGGGAGGAAAAATGTATAATCTAAGGGGTCACGGAATGAGTTATTGCATTTAAAGATGACAGTATAAAGGAGTGGAAAAATGCAAGGTCTAAAGACACTAAACACCACTTTTTTTTTTTTAGATATAAATACTCAATTCTGAGAAGAAAAGTCAGAATTGTGAGAGATCATCCTGCACTTGCAAGGGAAAGTCTGAATTGTGAGATAAAAAGTAGCAATTCACTTTTTTATTTTTCATTCTGTGGCAGAAAAAAATAAAATAAAATTGCTAGATGCAAATGAAAAATTCAGAGTAAAAACGTCAAAATTATGAGATGTAAACTAAGACTTTAGAGAAAAAAGACTGAATTGTGAGATCAACTCACAATTACCTTTTTTTCCTGTAAAGAAAACATGGCACAAAACGCAGTGCCGTGGAATGCAAAGGTTCTCTGTGTTAGGAGAACACATTTGTGCATTTAAAAATGTGATATATGGGAACTGGAATGTGGGAGAAAAGCATTACACTGCAAAAACATGGAAAAAACGATGGAAAACAAGGAAATGGAATACAAAAATCCTAGACGTCAGGCAGTGTAAAAAAAAAAAAAAAATGCAAGGTCTAAAAATACTTTCAAGTTGAACTTACTTCACATCTTGTGTGAGATGCAGCAAAAGGCACATATGCAATGATCGCTGAAAAAGCAAAAGGAAAGCAGTGCAGTGAAATGCAAAACGCATTCTGTGTGAATGGCCCCTAACTCTACCAAACTTACAATGCTGTTTTTTGTTACCAAGACAACACTAATAGCATCAAAATGGATCTGTTGCAGCTTTGAAACACTTCACTCTGCCACTGTAATTGATCTAACATGGTCACAACACTTAAGTCGGTGCTTTCAATAATAATAATATTATGAGTTCATAAAGCAACGGAAAGAAAGTTAAAACTTGTAACCCGAACACAAACAAATCAAGGAAAAAGAAACCAGCCTTTGCAGCTCAAGCAATGTATTTCAACACACGACACAGTCACATACTCAGCTGCTTTAGAACAAACATAAGCACAACCGAAACGCTCTGTTGAGTATGTTACTATATGTATTAGTGCTGTTTGTATTTCCTTATGTGTGTGTGTGTGTGTGTGCTGTTACAGCTCCGTCTGTGCTTCAGTCTTATGAGAGCTGCAGCTCTTTCAAGCTGCGCAGGGATTCGGCACACCCTCGGATCAGACTGCAGAGCTGGATGCTGGCCTCCACTGACCCCGAGTGCTGGAGCTCCTGTGTGGCCCATCTGAGTTTATGTAGCACTGCCTCCTCTGCACTTGACAAGGCTGGGTGGTGGAGGAGGGTGTTGCCCACGGGTCCTAAAGGAGGTGCAGTCTGGGGAGCAGGGGTGGCTGGTGGCAGGAAGTTGGAGCTGGCGGTGGGGACAGAAAGAGGGGTGGACTGTATGGCGGGAGGGGGACCTCTCAGTCCAGACGCGGCCCCCTCGCAGTGCTCCGGCCGGGGCTGGCCCGTGATGGAGAGAGGGGGTTCACTGGATGAGGCTCCGTTAGACTCAGGGAGAGGCTGAGTCGCAAGCTGATGCTCTCGTACCTGTGACAAGGCTGCCTGGGCGTTTAAAGCTGAAAGAGAAATTGAACAGGTCAACAGAGATACACAAGACTG
Organism: Sinocyclocheilus anophthalmus; assembly: GCA_018155175.1. Lineage (NCBI taxonomy): Eukaryota > Metazoa > Chordata > Actinopteri > Cypriniformes > Cyprinidae > Sinocyclocheilus > Sinocyclocheilus anophthalmus. The sequence continues at coordinate 187,971 of JADLZN010012118.1, read as the reverse complement.
TACATACATAAATTCAAAGGCTGCATTTAAACGTACCTGGGTTGTCCTTGTCAACATCGGAGTCCAGCTCTTGACAAGCAACACAGTAATTTTTCTTCTGCTTATCTTGCAGCAGAATTGTCTGCAAATATATAGGACATTCCTTCCCTCATACACGCTTCAATCAACAATAAAGATTAATTAAATACTAGTTATTATAATTCCAGTGGGGTCCATAAACTGAAAATCCGTTTTTTGTTGCTTTTTTCCATTAGAAGTTACAATATCTGCATAACAATTTTAATGAAAAGATGACCTGTCATTTTCTAATTATTTAAAAATAAAAATGTGTTTATTTCCAGGTTTAAAATCCCAGATTTTTGGGGGGATTTTTTCCTCTTTTTTTTTTAATTGGTATTAGCAGATACTTAAATGTTGTCCATAAACTGAAAATACCTCTTTATTTTTTCCCATTAGAAATTACAATATCTGCATAGTTTTATTGAAAATATCTGTTTTATCTTAACCCCATTTTTTTTGTATTTCAAAAAATGTGTATTTAATACAATGCTGTGATGCTTTAATTTGTAGCTGTTGAATTTCATTTATAGTATACATTGTCACATAAAAATTTAAAAGTGACTAAAATGTATGTGTATATATATTTCATTTTTCTATTTTAATATATTTTGAAACATGCTTTATTTCTGTGAAGCAATGCTTAGCATTATTACTCCAGTCGCCAGTGTCACATGACCATTTAGAAATTATTCAAATATGCCAATTTGGTGCTCAGGATAATTAATATCCTCTTATCATCAGTATGGAAACTAGCTTTTTTAAAAAGCTTGTGCTGTTTAACATTTTTGTGAAAACTGTGACTTTTTCAGGATTCTTTGATGAATAGAAATTTCAAAGACCATCATTTATATAAAAAGCACTATACATGTCTTAACTGTCACTTTAGGTCAGTTTAACACATCCTTTCAAAATAAAAACATTTTCTTTAAAAAATAATATATAAAATCTTACTGACCCTCTTTTGAAAGGCACCTATCTATTAGGGCTGCACAATTATGACAAAAATCATAATTGTCAATTTTTCCCTTAAAATAGTAATTGCGATTATTAATTACGATTAAAATGAATGATTGAATGACATTTATACCATTGTTGGAAGTAACTGCATGCCATATTTTTACATGAAAATAAGCTGAAAACTCTATCTGAAAAACTTTTATTGCTTTAGTATTAAGCCTCAAATGTCAACTATATTGGACTGGTTTCTTCTTTAAATAAAAAAATTGTAAAAATTAGCATGGTATTATAATGTTATACTAAAACTAAAAGTAAAACAATGGAAAAACCTTAAGATAACGCATAGAAAGAAAAAACATCTTAAGCACTCAGAATAACATAAGTGGGCTTTGAATGATTAATTGCCACTTTGAACGATTATGTAATTGTGGCATCCGTAATTGTAATAGAAATTAGAAATTCGATTAATTGTGCAGCCCTACTATCCATATATCATTATTGGCCATAATTTACAATCTACAGATACCTTACTGTACATTTACTTATTACAATTTACTGAAAGGCTCTTGCAGGTACTTTGACTAATAAAACACTCATTTTATGAAGTCACAGATGAATGAATGTAACACATGTTTCTCTCTCACCCCACACAGCTCACAGCAGTCCCCCAGCATCTTGTAGCCCTTCAGCAGATAGTCTCCCATCAGCTTGCTGATCTTGTCCTGCCGCTCCCGGCGAGCCTGAATCACCTTCATCTCCGCCTCGGAGGGAGGCTCCCATTCAAAGTCATCTAGATTCATCAGAGCACAGATTCCTCATGTGTCTGGCTCGTTGATGTTCACAGATCAGAAACAACCAGCTAGCATCTGTGTATATGGAGCTTTCAGACAGTTGTACGACCTCACTAATAGTCAGTTATGCTAAAGAGATTGCGAAGAGTTAGATATTATGAATGAAATAAAGCCAAGACAGACAGACAGACACTGAAGCGCTAACAGGCTAGCCTGAAGATGTTATTTTAGCGCGGCTGCAAGTGCACTACAGTACTTTAGCACGACGGAAGTATATGAAGTAAAGTAAGATTAATGAAAGATAACAATAGGGAACTCAAGAGCAGAATAAGTATTTATTCACATTTTACCTGCGTTTAGGGCCATGCTCTCCTCAGCCGCCTCACAACACAGATAACGTTTCCTGCTCGAAACTTCAGCGGTGAAATGTACAAAGTGCTGTGAAAACGGACTGGCGCCATCTAGCGAACGGAAGGTAGGACCTGCAGTTTTGTTTGCACTTTTATTGGAAATGACATTTTATATACTGTATGCACTACCGTTCAAAAGTTTGGGATCAGTAAAATTTGTAATATTTTTTACCGAAGTTTCTTGTGCTCATCAAGGCTGTATTTATTTGATCAAAATACAGAAAAAAGCCCTGTTATTTTGTGAAATATTATTGCCATTTAAAATAACAGTTTCTATTTTAATATACTTTAAAATGTAATTTATTCCTGTGATGCAAAGCTGAATTTTCAGCATCATTACTCCAGTCTTCAGTGTCACATGATCCTTCAGAAATCATTCTAATATGCTGATTTATTATCAATGTTGGAAACAGTTGTGCTGCTCCATGTTTTTTGGAACCTGTAATACTTTTTTCAAGATTCTTTTATGAATAATAAAAAAACAAACAAAAAAAAAGAGTTTGGAGTCAGTACATTTTTTTCTTTCTTTTTAAAAAGTAGTGAATACTTTTTTTCAGCAAGGATGTGTTAAATGGATAAAAAGTGATAGTAAAGTTAGAAAAGACTTTAATTTGAAATAAATGCTGTTCTTTTTAACTTTTTATTCATAAAAGAATCCAGAAAAAAGTATCAGTCTCCAAAAAAAACAAAAAAAAACATGAAGCAGCACAACTTTTTCCAGCACTGAAAATAAATCAGCGTATTAGACGGTTTTTGAAGGATCATGTGACTCTGGAAGATGGAAGGTAATGATGCTGAAAATTCAGCTTTGATCTATAAAGTATATTAAAACAGAAAACCAATATTAGAAATTGAAATAATATCTCACAATATTACATTTTTTTCTCTATTTTTGATTAAATAAATACAGCCTTGATGAGCACAAGAGGCTCAATAAAAACATAAAAAATTTACTTATCTTAGATATACAGTATATGCATAAATAAACACAACACACAGCACACACACACACCACACACACACACACACACACACACACACACACACACACACCCACACACAAGATATATATATATATATAATATATATATATGTATATATATATCTGGTTCTTTGAAAGTTTATCATTTTTTACAAATAAAACATATACTATGTTTCTGTTACATATGCATTAAATAAATTTTTTTAAATTTTTGTTAAAAATGTAACATTTTTTGCCATTCATTTTATTATTATCTTATCATCATCATTGAATCTGATGGTTCAGTAATAAAGGTTCAGTAATAAAGATGTTTTGAAGTTCAAACAACATGAAAACTGAACTACAATGTGAGTAATTACATTTACACAGACACACAAAAGATTTTATGATGTTATCACACCAACACTTCCACCAAAATCAAAATCTGCTCAGTTGAGTGTCATTACAGCTGGTTTGGGTTTTGCTCTTGCAATCCCAGCAGTGTCCATTACAGTCTCCTCTCCAACTATACTGTCCTCTCGCCAGTTTCCACGCCACAGTGTGCAGAGCCAGTGCAAAGTGCTGTCGTCCCAGTTTTCTGGAAGCTGCAGCATGAGATACCCTACTGAGATGATGCCGGCTGCCGCCGCTCGCACATGGCTCATTTGCAGAGTTTCAGTCACAAATGCATCTACAGCTTATGAGTGACAAAAAGAGAGTGATAGACTTGACAATTCTCAAGGTGCAAAAATTAAATACTACACATCTGGTGCTTAATCACATTTACACACGCAGGCCTACAGAGTGCTGCAGGGATGACATATTTTTGCAGGCCAAACCCAGAAATGAGTATTTTTGCACCTCATGAAGTCAGTGGGTTTCTTGAATGAGTTTTTTTTCCATGTTTCATTTTACAACATAAAATATCTTAGTAATAGCTCCTTATGATTTTTCAAGTAAAGTCAGTTAAGTCAACTTTATTTCAGGAAAATATCAGAATCAATTATGGAAAGTCATCCATGGAGACAGTTCAGATTCTGCTGTAAAGCAGCTCTAAAGCAAGTCAATAGTGTCAATATTTAGCTCAAGTCAGTTCAGTGTTGGTTCAGTTCAGATAGGGCCGCATAATTAATTGCATGTATTTCCGCTTCTCTCGATTTATTGAGCGTAATCATATGTGATATTTGCCTGCTGGCTATTTTGCTATTTGTATTGGTATTTGCGTTATCTTGCATTGGTAAAAAGCCTTTCCTGTTTGTGGTTGCCAGATTTTGAGAGTTTAAATCCCCCATCAGAGCTTTTATTACCTTGAAAAAGGTGGTTACTAAGTGGCTAAATAGGACTCCAGAGGTTGTCAGGGACATTAAATATCATCACATCAAAAAGGAAAACTCATCTACTCATAGTCACTTTACAGCCGTGGTTCTATTGGGTCTTGCAAAGTCTACACGCAAACTTTCAGGGAAAATGTTTTTAAGACTGAAAGAGTTGTTAAAGTCATGCCTACATTATAGATTACATTTAGCTTTTTACTTTTGCCGATTGTATTTAGGTTTCATAAATCATAAAAGTTGTGTTTATGTGTGAAGTTTATCATGATTCATGATGAATTAAACTTATAAGAATCATAAACGTTTTTGGTCACAGAGCTTTTCTGCAATAATCCAAAAGTAAAAATCCTATTGGGTTTTTGTCCTACAAAAATAGATAATCACTGCAGCGCTCTATTACATATGTCTGTGAGGCTTCAGGTTTATTTGACAGCTTATTTATAATCAAATACATACCTGCACTCGCTGGGATGGTCAAGAGAATTCCCAGTGAAATTAAACTGGGGTACGTGAATATTCCTCCCAGATTTACCAGCAAATTGAAAACTTAGGAGAAAACAGGACAGGAAAATTAAATAAAAGGTACCTCATATAAAAGCAAATAAAATCTTTTATATAAGGCATAAGTAATTTTTAACATTGTACAATCATTATTACATAATGTGTAGTGGAAAACAAAAGCATAAATTACCAAGCAGTAGAGAAGCCATGACACAGAGTTTATCCCAGGGGATGTGCTGAGAGGGAGGCCAGTATTCCACATGTGTGAAATAAAGCAATACACACACCCAGGAGTGGAGGACAAAACTACACAGACCCACACAAGACAGCAACACACTGGCAGTGCCTGGCTGGACATTTCCTGCACGCTTTCTGAAAAGCACCTGAGACAAGAAAACATAAACTATTACCATAAAACTGCAGAAAATTACATTTGGATCAGTTGTTTACACACATACAAGTTTAAAGAAATCCCTTAACCATATACACACTTTCTGGAGGTTTGTAGTGGACACACTTACATTAGTAGACACTGACAATTGATAATAAATCAGTTAAACGCTTATAGTAATTGCATAACTTGACAAGGTCACTGAATGAATCACTATACCATTCTGAATGAATCTTTTTAGTGAACTGATTCAAAAGAGTCACTGGGATGAATTCACATCCTCACCACTAGTGCTGACCTTGAATAAAGCAGAAGCTGAAGCTGAACCAACTCCCAGTGCCACTCCTGTGATTGAATCACTATGGAAACCATCCCCATAGGCCAACATAACAATGCCAGTTATGGACAGGATGGCAGCCACTATCTAAATACAAAATAGACAAATATGAAAAAAAAACAAAAACAGATTACTTCAAAACTGGTGATAAAACAACCAATAGTAAAATAACATTCACAACACTATCCTATTTGATTGCTCACCCTGACACCCATGAAGCGGTCCTTGAGTCCAATCCATGAAAGGAGGAAAACAAAGGCCTGGCTGCAGCAGAGGACAGCACTTACGTCCACTTTGGAGATGCGGCATAGCGCCAACATGTACAAATAACCAGATAAACTCCATAGCACAGAGAATGGAGCGGCTCCTTTCAGAACATTCCTTACAGTCAACTCTTCACCCAGGAACTGACTGCACTTTCTGCAATTGGATCAAAATATATACAGCATGACGCATCCAAATGTCATTAAGTTTCAAACAATGCTGACACATAACATATTTCTACCACATAATTTTTAAGTAAGGAAATAGGGTAGACTGGGCTGGGGCAAGTTGTCACATAAGCTTATTATTACATAAGTCATAAGTCGTTTTTGAGTAAAAAGTCCAATAACACAAACATGTCTTTTCTCTATCAGAGGGTTTGTAAAACCTAATTCAAAAACCTTTTAAATCAGAGGCAAGTTGTCAAATATGTTTTAAAAGAATGAATTTCTAATGTTTTAAAATGTATTACTTAAAAAATATTTGTCAGAACAATGTTTCTCTATTGGGGTATGTTGTCACAAAAGGGTAAATGTATCTTAAATAAACTTTATATCTTTCCTTGACTGTCCAATGTGCATGAATCTAAAATATGTACAGTCAATGTTATATACTTATACATACTTGCATAAGTAACACAAATAATTGCATTATTGATTATTGATTCTCTATCAGAAACAGATCAATGACAAAAATCTAATTTCTGACACATTAAACCTTTGTGACAACATATATGTATATATAGGGTTGTGACAACTTGCCCCTGTCAACTTATGAGATAATTTAAGGAATTAGTTTGTTGCATGTGAACATTCTGCAACATAAACTGATATACAGATCTTTAACTGGTAAAGAAGAATGCATGCCATTTTAGCTGGCTACTTTATAAATAGAAAACTCTAAACCCCATGTGTAAAAATACAGCTTAGTCAGGACTCTGTGCATGCACACTACAATTTATAATAAAGCTGCAGCCTACCTCATCTGATATTGCTGAAGGTTTTGCAGCCAGTGTCAGTGATGACTTTGCACTGATAATGGGCTGCTGGCCAGGCATTGATTCATTAATGAAAAGTTGTCATTTGTTTAGCTGTAGAAGCTGAGAGGATTAGAGACTGAAAGCAGCTTGCACTAAACAGCTTCAATTAAAATAAGATTTATATACAATAATGATTATTTAGATTTAACTTGCTTCTGCACTCTGGAAAATTAATATTGCATGAAAGATGTACAGCTGGGGGTTTAGACTGCAAAACATGCATCCCAACATGAGCAAGTCATAAAGATATGCATGCTTAAAAATAAAAGTTACAAAATAGTGTTTTAACAGCCATTTTTAATATGCAATGGATGCAGTGCAATGCCCAGTGGAAAGTTTCCATGTATAGTAAAGATTATTCATGGAACCATCCAATAAAGAACCTTTATTTTAATGAGTGTATATAAAACAACATTCATTTAAAAATGTTTTCTTCTAACCTGAACTCGGTGGTTGGCAACTGCTTCTGTTTTTCTGTGAGAAGATGACACAGATAGTAGAGTGGAAAAAAGAGAATGTTCCAGATGCTACAAAACCAAATGATGAAGAACGGGGCGGGATGTCTTATCAGAGTCTCTTTAGCACTATTAGTACCCCAGGCCCAAGAAACAGCTACACAAGCCCCTAAAATGAGCCCACATGTCACCCTTCGTACGGCTCGGAATGGACATCGAGTGCAACAGCGTTTAGACAGTCTTTCTGCATCAGATTCATCCTGAACTAAAGTCTGCTCCTGAGGATCCTTCTCACTTGCTAAGAAGAACAAACACAAGACATTTAAAGAATTACAAACGCCTTTCCTTCCTACTTCTACAATAACAGATTTTCAGACCAAAAAGAAAGCACCAACAGACTATATGAAAAAGCTGAAAAACGTTACCTGGTGTGGGCAGGTGAAGTGCGACAGGTTGGGGTCCGGAGGAAGGAGATATCTTGGCTGAGAGTTTGTTCATTGCTCGTTGTGCTCGCTTTAAAAAAAAAACCCTAACCCTTGGGTCAGGGTTTTGAGTCTCTCTATGAGTTCGGACTCTAATACCAGTAATATGCTTTAAGTAAACACACGTTAAGTGTGGATTACTACATGTCCACCTGTGATTAAAAATCTCAGGTTTAACAGCTTACAGTCTCACTTGCTAAATGATGTTAAATCGCAGTTAGTGCTGATGTTAGTTGTTTTTATGTTGTGGGTACAAAATACATAGAAAACAGTTAATTAAAACAAAATTGAAGCAAGTAAAGTGAGGTTTTGCATTGATAGTTTAGCATAATAATAATAATAATAAATTTACTGATACTGAACTCTTAAAGGTCTAATTAACTTTTTTTTCAAATCATAATAATATTTAGGGGTACAAAGGGTTAATTAGGCAGTAATAGCTCTTTAAGGTGACAATTGCACTTTTTACAGTGTGTAAATATGATAAAATGAATATCTCTACCCATAATTAACTTTACATTGACATCTGAGCTAGTTAATAATCCATATTTTCTGTCACTGCATACAATTTGGGCACTATTATTGCCCAGGAAAAAAAAATAGCTCATTTAACTTATAATGACCTTTCGTGACAACATGCCCCAGTAGCTGGGTTCTGACCAACAAATAGCATGTCTGAAAATCATTGAACAACAGCAATTTGTTGAAATTGCTTTAGTCAGCTCAGCTGTCATTTGATTAATTCTCTAACATTTAAACTATATTCATGTTTTATAATTTATAGTACTCAATATAAAAACAAATGTCAATGAAGGTTTTATAGGTATTTTATTTGGTTTAATGACTCAAGAGTAAAAAATTCCACACATGACAAAACAAACAAGACACAAAATCACATGAGTTGCTGTGATTTAAATGTTGCTGGTTTAAATGGCTCTAGACTCTACGCAAGACAAGTTAACACAAGCATACATAATGAGGTGATCAAACTCCATACACTGAAATGCATCGCTCAGACAGACTTTGTATCCTATGGGTTCATGTATAGGTAAGATGACGACCATTAGGGAGCCCTTTCACATGTTATTCCTGGACTGAGAACCTCAAGGCAACCATTCACCCCACACTTACGTCTTCAAGTTAAATTTTGTCATTTTATCACCATCAGTGTGACCTAGCGACTTTGCTAAATGATACTAATGTGTTTTTTGTGTTGTGAGGTACTCCTGGCATTGTCTGAAATGCCTTCTTTGTTTAATGGGGAGCCGTGCGACTTTTCTTCTTCTGTCTTGCTGTGAAAGTGCTGAGGGAATGTACTCGAGGATAACATCTGTCCTGTGGAATCTGATATGGGCATTCAATCTGTTATAATCAGAGAGGGAAACACAAAGTAAGGGAGTGAGATTATTTATGGTGATAAACATTGGCGAACAATGTTTGGACGTCGTTTAAAACTTGCCATGGGCAATGGCTATATTGGTGAAAAAGTTGGTATACCTTTGGGTTTAGGGTGCATCAGGGTCAGAGGCAGCTCTACTGTCACATCACTGTATGGAAAAAAACAAAAGGTTAGATAAAGGGGCGTTTTTGATTTCTCATAATGCATTTCAGCTGCATTTACCTTGCTGTCAAGCCTCCCAGCAGACTGAAAAAATAGAGAAATAAATATATAAATTAAAAACAGTAATAATATTAAATGTATAATTGTCGTTTATTTATAAACAGCAAGTTTTGCACAAACTGGACAAATTTGTCAAAGAAAGAATTCCTTACCCTCCTCCTGATACCATGAGGTTAACCTTAATCTTGTAGGACACCAGGATTCCCAGCATCTCCTTATCCATACCTCCCCTTATTCTGAAGAAAATAGGAAAAACAACAAAGTGAATGTATTGTAAAAACTTGATTATGAGCACGTTTACTTCATTTTTATGAGACGTTCTGTAAAACTCTTCATGAACGTTTCTAAAGCTGAAACAAACACTCACATAGTGGTTGAGGCCAAATTGGTGTCTTCATCTTTAAGCCTGCCGTCCAGCGACAGGCCACGTTTCTCCTTGTTGTTTGACAGCAGAGGAGTGATTGGGAGGGTTTTTTCAAAATTTGCATTTCCTTCTACAATTTCCCTGCATTTGAATCATATAGACAATTTAGAGAACTTAAGACTGATCAGCGAAAAGATCTTCAGTATAGTTGGCATACAAGAAAATAAGCCCCTGTCGAAGAAAATAAGACTCACCCAAACTCTTCACACAGCACATTCTTGGTGTATTTGTCGGCTGAATAGAGAACGACGTCTGTGGTTTGGTCAACTATGAGAATAATGAATGCAACATCAGTTATATTTATTATACCACCTGGTGCTATTCTCGATTCTGATTGGTCAATGACTGCATTCTGTGGTTATTTTTTAACAAATAAATGTAAATGACTACTAAAATGTATAATTAACCGTTATCCCTGGCACCTGATTTCCTAGATCTACTCATTTTATTTTTTCTTGTACCAATCCATGGCATATTCGACAACTCAAAGCAGCATTTCATGTCCATTTATTGACTTATCTGGAAGTAGTCATGCAATTAGTTTGATAATAAACAGTCAAGCTATATTATTTGTCATATATACAACTTATGAATTATTTGAAATTTCTTTTAATCAATCTCACCTGTAACCTTGATTTTTTTCACAACTTTGTTGGTCTCATTCTTGATCTTAACAGTGACTGGGATGGGATCGCCGTGGTAGTAGATCTGTTATCAAGACAAAAAAGACATGAGTTTCTGCTTGATTTGGTAAATATCAAAGCCTACAGTGCATCAGAGGTTACATACTTCCTTGTCCAGAGAGGCTTCCAGAAAAACAGGCTTATCAGACATCATAAAGCTCTTACAGAGCTCAGCTTTTTGTCCAGATCCTGTGTTATCAGGAGCAAACTGGATTTTGCGAATGACAAGACGGCAGGTGTCCCTGTGGAGGGAGAGGACAGAAAAAAATGATTAGTAAAGTTCAGTGAATTATCAGTGTTTTAACATGAATTGATTGCGCAAAATAACCAATAACACACTTACTTCTTGTCGATCTTCTCATCGGGGTCATCAGCTGATTGGGCCAAGTAGGCCTTGACCTCAAAATCAACACCACAAGCCTGCAAGAACAGAACCGTGAGCAAGTCCATTCAGCGCATTTCTATTTGAAGATAATATATATCATTCAGTCCTATTTTCATCTCACCTTTCCTGTGTCATCTGGGCCAGGCTGAAGTGTAACAGAGCAGGGAAGGTTGGTAGGAATCTGAAAGGCAGATCATTTCAATTGAAGTCCTTTCATGTCTATGCAGATTATTTTGTGATAAATAGTAAATAAATAAATGGTATAATAAAAAGTAACAAATAATAAAAAAGTGGCAAAAGAACAAAAGAAAATATATATTAAAATATCTGGCAGATGACTTACATTGAAAGTGAAGGGATGACCCTGCTCTCCAGCTTTCTTCAGGAGAGTGTCGTGCATCTCTGTCAGGGTGGGCTTGTGGCCTGCATCAGGATATAGCTGTATGTGCTGAATCCAGATGTCTTTTCTAAAGGAAAGCCCAATCACGTCCAGGTCTTCACGACCATAGCGGAAAGCGCAGGCCAGCTGAATCCAAACTGCATGAAGCATGAAACTGGTCAAACATTGGTTTTTACATGAATCCATTCATTTTTCTTCAATTATCCTAAAGTCATTTTGACCTCGCTTTCAAATTTTGTTTTCACAAAAAAAACGATTATTTACTATTAAATATTGCTCTGTTTTATTGAGGCACATTGATACTGGCAATACCTTTTCTGTCTCCAAGGTCTGCAGGATCGATTTTCAGTACACCCTCTGTTTAATAATAAGAGACAATTCCAATTTAGTTGTTGGATATTACCTGTTTTCTGTGTTTCAATAATAAATGCAGACAGTTTCTCACCAACAGGGTCAACCGAGTCAACGTGGTCAACATAGTCTCGCTTCCCCAAGTAGAGAGTGAGCTGAAACACAAACAGTGCATTACATACATGTATCGTCAAAATGTAATATGGATATATTATACATATAACGTAATATGAAAATTCAATATAATGAGGAACTGACAAAACAGCAAGTCATCAGCTGAGTTCAGTCATACCTGGCCATTTCCACTGGTCTTTTTGAAAACTCTTTTTGAACATACAAAAAAAAAGGGAAAATGGGGAAAAGAAACAGTAAGAAATATGGTTTGTGGTTTATCAGTAAACACTGATAAAACAAGATAAAGGGTTTAGTTAGTAAAAGGGTGTGATGCAAAGAGGAGTGAGATGGGGTCTCTTGTCCTATTAGGCCTATACCTCAAGTATTAACCTCTTCAGCCACCTCTACCTGAGCACTGTATTTGCGTTTGCAGGTTTGACCTTCTCGTCCTGAGCATTCTTCAAGCTGTTAAAGCTTAGTATTTTAAGACACTTCAAAGCCAAGTCCTGGACTAACCTGTGCTAATCCAGGCTCCATGAACAGAGGCCACTTGTGTTTACTCCAAAGGGGATGCCTGGTAATTGATTGTGACTGCCAGCTTATGACACATTCATGCTGGACTCCAGTGAATGTTCCCACCTGATAAGATCTATTCTAAACTTACAAGAACGTCCTAAACGGCACATGTAATTGTTTTTCAATATGTGCTGCTTCTACTGTTGAATTTCCCTCAGGGGATTAATAAACGTACCAGATATCCTATCCTATCCTATCCTATCCTACTTAGATATGCTATAATAAGTGGTTTATTAATTTCTGATCTCTGAAATCATTCAAAACATTAACAATGTTTACAGTTTGCAGACTCATGGCTTGTCACGTCCGGAAGTCTGTTAGGTCCGTGAATATAATACTACTAGAGTGACAAAAAAAGAATGAATACAAAGAAAAATCTAATTTGAAAATAAATATAATAAATAAAAAAAATTTGAGAATAACTGAGAACTAAGAACTTGATAAATATGGTGGTGAAATTTGGATCCCACAATATTGGAGTTCACCAGAAGGTCGCTACTACCTAAATTACTTTCTATAAATGTTTAATAAATTGTTTTGGTCATTGAAGTACAACAAGTAAATGCTAAATAAAATGGTAAATTAAAATTAGAAAAAACAATTTGGCAGCTGTTTTCAGTATGAGAACAGTATACATTTTCAAAGGTGAGAGCAAAAAGGAAAGAAAACTTACTTGTCTGCCATCGTACAAGGATTTTCCTGAAATAAATGAAAAAGAGAATATTATGAACAGTGAAAAAAAAGGCTGTTGTCAAAGTGACAAGACTGTGAGTGTGTGTCAGTGTTGTTATAGTTAACAAAAACTAAACCTGAAAGCATAAAAAAAATTCTGTTATTTGATATTAGATAAAAGTACTGAATTAATATAACCAATGTGAACTTTTTTATTTCAGCTAGTTGCCAAGACAACATTTCTCCTTTTCAATTATTTTAAACTTGCTGTACTAAAACACACTAAAACTAAAACTAGATAGAAACGTAAACTGATAACATATTTGTAAAAAAAAAAAAAAACTAAAATAAAAAACCCCCAGAAAATATTAATAAATATAAATAATATATAATAGCACCTCAGTGATACTAAAAGAACATTGTGTACGTCTATCCCTACTCTTTATTGCCTCTACATCACTATGTGTGTATACGAAGCCGTGATGTGTGTTTGTGTGTGTGTGAATGTAGAGCTAATATCATCCAATGAGATTTCAGCCCCACTTTTATTTTTCTCTCAACCAAATTTAATATAAGCCTGTACGGCATTGCTCATCCAGTGAACTCAGATGCTTTGCTGTAAACCTCTCTAAATATGCAAAGTTAACTAGGCTTTGAGAATATTTTTGCATGCAAATCACATAGATGGAATATATGACTAGAACTAACATGAAGAGAAATCAGAAAGGTTGTGTGCGCAATTTACAATTTCAAAAAGAACTGATCAAAATAAAATAAAAAAGAGACACTAAGAGGTTGTCAATAACTCTTGACAATCTTAAAGAGATCATCTTGACATCTTAAAAACAGGTTTTTATAAATGCATTAAAAAGGAAGAGAACCATGTGCAGTTTTTACCTTTTCACTGGTAGGGCGATAGGGTGATCTGCTCCCTCTCTCTGGTAATCCGCAGCCTGTCTGGTGAAGTCAGAGGCACAGGGTTTTATACTCGGACCTTTGCTCTGCTGGCTGGTGCTGCTCTGTTGTAGAAGCTGCTGTCTTTCTGTCAATCCAATTAAACACTTAACCTGCTATTTAGGGCTACAACATGTTCATAAATAAAAATGGGGAATTAAACCAAAGAACTACAGGGAAATGGTTTAGTATGAAATGCATGACATTTCTATCCTTGGAAATGAAAAGAGTAATATCTTAGGATAAGACTGTGTATCTCAAATGTAGCCTGATTTACAATTGAATTGACTTGTATCAAGCCAATAAGTCTGTTTTTTTACTTTACACAAATGGTTCTATATCAAAATAAATTGTCATACTGCTTGTTACAGTAGTTTAGTAACATATGATTAGCTTATTCCAGATTTTAAAGAAGATACAGTGTGATACATTGACGTTTTCTTTGAAAAAGGAATTTGTATATTCGTTCCTTTAATAGTCTTCACCAAACCACCAGCTTAATGTTATGCACTGAATTATGATAGGACAGAGCCAGTAAAATACAATCTATCAGAACTGCATATAGTAATGAAGCATCTAAATACATTTTGGTAAAATGCATACACATTTTTTATAATAATATAAATAATACAAAATAGATTAATACTTTAATGGTAATATTTTATACACAAGTGCATAGTCCTTCATATCTCAAGACGTGGCATTTGTGTGTAATAAACATCAGAAAAATCAAACATTATGTCAGCTAAATTCATGTGTCTGTTTAATCAGCTAAATAAAAAAATAATTAGCAAATGAGGTGAGAAACTCTAATTTGATCCTATTAAATTATCTTGTATTCTGTCAATACCTAACTGAGCTACTCAAAATGCAAATCTTTTTATTTAACATTTAAAAAAGTAAATAAAAAAATAAAATATCCCTACACAAATGGAAATGTCTGGTCTGTAGTTGGAACGTGAGCAGGACACTTCAACTTGATGTCATGGCTAAACATAGACCTTACCTTAATATAGCACTGTTCATATTGTTTATACTCAATTTTAGTTATAAAACAGTGTGTATATATTGTATAATTTCCATTATTAATAATTTATTTGTCCTTTTTCTCACAAACAAGATTGTGACTTAAAGTACACTTCATTAAGGAAACCCAAAAAGAAAGATAATGTAGGGATAAAGTAGGAGTCTCGCTGCACCAGATGGCCAACTGGTTAGGAAACCCAGTGACCCCTGAGCAATTTTCTTAAGCCTTTGACTTGTATGAAAGGTTTTTGTGTTGAGTGGTGGTCATTAAATTGTTTTCTTTTATTATATATACTTTCAATTGCTTTTAAGTCTTGATTTTAAAACATATAATTATTTTATTTTTATTTAACATATACCTCTAAAGACAAATATGTAACAAAAAGATGCAAAAATCTTTTAAAATTATTGATTTTTGTTTAATCAAACTGATGTGTAGCGAACAGTTAATTACAAATGTAATTATATCCCTACATATTAAAGGTGCTTCCTTGCACAAAAGGTGTACGTAAGCTTGTTATAAAATCCCCCTTTGCCCAACACAGGTAAATCTCTTAGCGTCAGTCAATGTTCACTGAGATGGCCTTTACTTCCATCTGTTCCCTCCTATCAAGTACTGGCAGTCCAACGGCATCATGTTTATCTAAAGTCTCTCCACCAATCCCAGGAGCTCAAGCAATCAGGTGGCACCTGTCTCACTGGTGCAAGAATTGGCACCCTAAGGATATTTCTTGAGTGTAATCCACTTATTGCTAAGAATTCACTTAAATAGCTACAGTCGAGTCAAAACATTAAGTTAAGAATTTATGTCTTTATTTTTAGGACATAATAAATGCCGAACGAATTATCAAAGCATTCTCTAAAAAAGTGTGTGACGTTAATTGATTTAATTAAAGCTGTCACGCAAACACATTTGAATGATGTAACTGTAGAAAAAACAACACAAAATGACACATTTAAGATCATTAGTTACATTAATTACATACTTTGTGGAAGTTGATAAGTATTTAAAAAAATTAAAAAACAAAAATAAGTCAGTAAGACCTTAGTCTTTCACTCCTAAAATCTAAAGTCCATTTTTAGTTCAAAGTGTGAAGATTTAGGATTTAATCCAAAGGTAATTACAGAAGAGCTCATAGGCATCTGTAATTACACTTTAGGGAGGGAGTGGGCAGGCTTGTTGAGAAAGAAGTAAATCCCAGGTAACAAAAGTGTCAAAGACTGTAGTGCACATATAAACACAGATGTACTTATTTCTAAACAACTTCTAAACGAATAATCAAATAAAATATTTTAGAATTATTCAGAAAATGAATTGAAGTCTAGTATCCATCATATACAGGACTGCTGAATATTTTTGAACATTTAAACATTTTCTGACTCAACCAGCAACAGACACTTATAATGTAGCAGCAGATTTGTTTTTGAAACATTTTTGAACCTCAAATAATTTATGATCCAAAACGATGTTAAAGAATGACTTAAAAGAAATATACCTCATCTCTTCTAAATATATGCAAAGATACACATCCTCCCTAGATGGCATCTGTATCCTCAGCATTCGCATTAGTCGAACTTCCATATAAAAGTAATTGTGATATCAAGTTTCAAGTATCAAGTATCAAGTATCAAGTTTGGTTCTGGTGTTGTTGACCCATAGTTGGCACAGATTGCTTCAGAGCTTAATCTCTCCTAATCTGTCTACACACCAACTTTGTCCGTAATGGGATTGTGTCTACTGAGCACACAGGATGGATTCCCTCTTTATTAGAAAGTGCTTGCTCTGTGACAAAATCAATGTCACTCAAATGAAGTAAAGACCTATGAACTTTGGCCTGACCTTTTGTAAATACCCAAGGATTCTAAAGATCTAGACGGTGCTCAGCAACTCTCTGGCATGTACTCAACATTCCACTTTGATTAGGCTTTGTTATCTTTGTTTTGGACATTCAGAGCAAGAGTGACCAAACACAGTTTTCAAACATTTAGTCTTTTGTGCGTTTTTGCTTATATAAGTGTTCTTGAAAATGCACCAACTGACTCTTGAATTATAAAAAAACTTGGCTAAACCTTGAGTTAATTTTATTTGAAATTGTAAAAATGTCATCAGTGTCCTTTATAAAAAAAAATTAAAAAATGCCTAAAGAATGGATTGAAGAAGCGTTAGTGTCCCCTACAGGCTTCTACCTATTATGTGCATCACAAAGTTGAAAGATTGTGTGGGTGGCAAATGACACATTTGTGTTCCTAAGAGCAGAAAACCAGGCACTCGCACAAGGCTTGGAGAATCTTTTAATTCAAATTCATAACTTATATGCATGATCCAGTGATGAAAGAAAGTAATATATACCATAATAAAGCTTTTAAAGCTTTGTTCTGGACATTCACTCTCATACTGAATGTCCAGAACAAAGATTGAAAAGCCTAATCACAGTGGCTTGCGATAAAAGCCCTGGAACATGCCAGGAACGTGTTGAGCACCATCCAAATCTTTGGTCAAAGTTCATAGGCCTATCCTTAATTTGATTGACTGCAAGCATTTTCTAATATATTTTAATATAAGTCTAGTCCATGGTTATCAAACACATCAGAGACATTCTCACTCTGATTGCTGCACTGGTCATCCATAATCAGTTTATTGCATAATATATATATATATACATACATATACATACATATATACAGATATCCCCTATAGTTAGGGAGGTTCAGTCATATTAAATAAGATTTTTCGTAAAAATATGGTACTTTATAAACCTTTATACAGTACCCACGTTTTCCATTTGATGATACATTCTGTAAATAATTTATTACATATTATATGTCATACATAAAATTACTTTAAATTATATTTTATAAGATATATAACGATAACCATACACACTGTATTCAGAATATTTCTTTTTTATATCACATATATTTTATGTATATTATGTGTATACATTTGTATGATTTTTATATGTGAGAGAGGTGATGTGAGGTGGGAAGTTGGTATATGCCCGAAGTACTGCACGAGTGCGTATCGACCTCTGTCCATGGGGTGCTAAATGGAATTTATATAGATTCGTGGAAACGCTCCACGGTAACAGGTGATTGGTGTGGAGGCAGAGTGGGGTTACGGCGGAATTGGTGGGCGGACGTAAAGCCGCGGGGTCACGAATTCCCCGATTCGAGCAAATTACACTAAACTATGGCTTCGTAGATACATTTTGTTCTGCGTAAGAGTGCCATGTATTATAGGTGTGACAGTAATGAGCAGATAAGTGCGGTCAAGGTGTCGTCGGCACTGCAGCATCCGCTCTGCGGCTAATCGCTGCTGCTGCTGCTGCTGCTGCTGCTCACAGTCCCGCAGACAAAGTCATGGAGGGAGGGAAGTTGTGAGGCTAAGAAGTGGGTCTACATCCCTACGAAACGGGCAAATTAGAAACAATGGCGGAGGCTAATCCACTCAGGGGACTGCCCCGGATCCAGAGGGCTGCGGTAAGATGGATTCTTCTCTGTTTTAGACCGGGTTTATGCTGCAGAACTGACAAACGCTAATGTAGGGCGGCGGGTGGGAGTCTTGTTTGCTTTAGATTAATGAGAAACTATAAACAAGACTATAAACGCGCGCGTTTGTAATACTAACTATTAGTTAGGACCGGGATAATTATTGCAATCAGCAGTGGTGCGTTTTTCATTTGATTATGGCATGTGCAATGATCGGTTTTTGAAACAGCCGACCACTTCGCTTGTAACTCCGTGTATGGATTATGACTAACGCAATAATAATAAAATATGTACTTATTTTGACTGTGCATCTCTGTTTTATTGCTAGTCATTACACATATGCACCATGATGATGAATTAATCTGCAGGAATACTGATTGTACCGATTGTACTGATTTACTGATCGTAAGTCAATCAAAAAAGGAGAAGACAGACAGCTTACACTGACTTCTCAGCATTAGCAGTTAAACGGAGTCAGCCTTGGATTTCCATGGACACTGATTGTCTTTAAGGGTCTGAAAAAGTGCATAGTATTTGCTAGTTAGATTGAATTTCCTGCTTGAATCAGCAAGAAAGGTGATACAAGAGGTGTTAGCTTCACATTTGAGTATTTTGAAGGCTAAAAAACTGTCTTTGATGTTTCATCTGTTTACTTAACTACAATTTAAATATGTGCATTTATGGAAATAGGTGGGTGTCTGACCTAGATTTCTACATCTGTGAACACATTAGAAGTAGGAGGATGATATACAAGCAGCCACCCTGCTGTTTCTGATTAAATTTTTATGATATTATTACTCTTTAAATCATCCTTATTTATGTGATTGGATGTGAGTTGAATGTGTCCATATGAAATGTCATATCTCATCTTCAGATGTCATTCCCTGGACATCTGCACTTAGTTCTAGTGCTGAGACCCAAAACCCACCTGCAGACCACTGGTACAGACCTCGGTTTCCGCTTCAGTCAGGACGACTTTGCTCTCAAGATGCCGGTAAGAGCTGACGAGATTCCTCTGTGGTGCAAAAACAATAGATTCTTTATGATATAGTCATTAGATGCATACCCGATGTCTTGAGAAGCAAAACAAACATCAAATTGTATAATACTGTGTCATTCATTTTAATACCAACTTATTATGTGGGTCAACATTTTATATTTTAAATCTATTTCTTTCAATCTTTATTTATCCACAACAAGGCCAGTAAATGAATAATTCACCCAAAAAATAATAAATGTTGACAATTTACTCACCCTTAGGCCATCCAAAACGTTTCTTCATGAGAAACAGATTTGAAAGATTTGATCATTTTCATCACTTGCTCACCTCTACAGTGAATGGGTCCCATCAGAATGAGAGTCCAAACAGCTGCTAAAAAACTAGAAGTGACAGTTTAGGATTAAATGTCTTGATGAATTAGTTTCTTACAAACCTGCAGCTTTTCACTTCACAAGACATTAAATGATGGACTGGAGTCATGTGAATTACTTGTGGATTATTGTGATATCAGCATTTCATCAGCTGTTTGAACTCATTCTGACGGCACCCATTCACTGAAGATGATACGCAAGATGGTAAGCAAGTGATGTAATGCTAAATTTCTCCAAATCTGTATTGATGAAGAAAGAAACCCATCTATATCTTGGATGATCTGAGTGTGAATACATTTTCAGCTATTTTACATTTTTGGTGCACAATTCCTTTAAAAGGCCATTTCACCTTTAAAAGGTTAGCCTGCTTAACGAATGGACTCTTAATCTTATTTAACACAATTTTCATTAAATATACCATGCATAATTAATTGCCTGCTTCTTTTTGTCTTATTCAGATGGTAATGCTGAGCTCCCTGACAGACCTGCTTCGCTTCATTGATGAAAATCAACTGAGCACTGAGTTTGGCGGCACGCTGGAGGAATGCCATAGTGACTGGATCGTTCTGCAAACGGTAAGCATTCTGTTGTGCACTGTAGCAGCACAATTGATTTCATGCAGGGAAACGAGAAGACAATTATACTGTAACAAAAAATGGCATTATATGCTTCACAAAATGAAATGAAATCACAAAATCGCATTGTATGCTTCACTATTTAATAAGATAAGAGAAACAAATCACTTACTAAATGATATTTGTTTACTTCCTATTCATTATTTGTGATTTGCAAATCTAAATTCATGCAAATATGATTTTAGATAAGGATGCTTTGACCTACAATTGCAGTAAATGCTTGGTAATGAATATTTTTATCTGTGCTGCCCCCTCCAGGCCATAGAGAGTTTTGCAGTGACAGTGAAGGAGATCGCTCAATTACTGCAGACATTCGGCACAGAGCTGTCTGAGATCGAGCTGCCTGATGAAGCCAGCGGCCTTGAGTACCTACTCAGATCACACACTGAGAAATACAGGCAGATGAAGGTATGGGGATGATTCTGTAGTTGTGTATTTATTATGCACATAAACAGTGGGGCCTAACATTTTTTCTAATTTAATGTAATTTTATCTAATGCATTATATTATCAGCATTTTTTAATAGAAAAATAATATGAAATTGTACGGCATAATGTTGTTATATATTTTTTAAATACATTGTGCCAATTCTATTTATTTTTTATCCCAAACTTATTCCTTAAAATTCTATTTTGAATCCCATACTTTAATTGTCGTCTCAGAATTTTATAAAAGCATCCCAATTTGTTCACACATAAAAAGGCTATAATACAGTAAAACATGTATGAATAGTTATATATAAATACTTAAGTGATATTTGAATTAGACATATGGTTTGAAAACTATTACAGGATGACATTAGGTCAGTTATGAGGGAAGGACGTCAGCTTCTCTCAAACCTTGAGGCCTCAAAAGCTGTGGAAGGTGCTGCAGCAGAAGACAGGGACATCAGCCAAGACAAAGAAAGAGTGCAGAGGTATGAAGGCTATTACTCACCAGCAGAGGAAGTAAATCATTGTCATCAGCCCTTTTGGGTAGATGAATAACTCTCTAAGGAGTATTTATGTGATTCAGGTATTCAAAATCATGCTGTATTTATTGCCTCTTTAATATTCTATCCTCCAGTATTGGATTGGTTGACATCCATTTAACTTCCACTAGGTCGCAATACATATTTCTGCAAAAATGTGTCCATTGCAATCAACATAATATTCTATATAGGCCCTGTGTGTGAAAAAAAGACCCATCATGTTCCATTTGTTTCTTGCAGGCTCGTGGCACAGTTACGGGACATGGAAATGGCTTTTGATGGCTTTTTTGAGAAGCACCATCTCAAGCTCCAACAATACCTTCAACTGCTCCAGTACGAGATGAGCTTCCATGAGGTACAGACCAGTTTTGGAGTCCTAAAAGTAGCGATTGTACTTTAAAAACACTGCTTTTCCAGCTTTTCTAGTAACAAGCTATTTTTCCCAAATATTTGCGGATGGCACAGTGTAACATTGCTGTTTTCAATGTCATTGTACTACACATGCTACTTTGCACAAAACCAGTTAAAGTAAAAACAATCTCAGCTCTCTCGCTCTAATTTTGGGTAGCGCTACAAAGTCAGATTTATTTTTGTAATTTAGTTAATCTTCTATCTATATGAAGCATTGGAAAGAGTCATTCTACTGAATCGGTTCATCTTAAGTGGTCCAGATTTTTATATACAGCATTGGAAAGTTAAATTTATTCTAATGCATCGATTTGTCCTAAACAGTTGTCCTAAACATACTCTCATGTGTAACCACCCAATTAATTAAAGTGAATCAATTTGTCTTTCAAGGGTCCTCATCTCTGTCATGCATGACATTGAAAAACGCAAGTCATTTTACTGAATCAATTCGACAGTTCACTGTCCCATTTGCAGCACTGGAAAATCTGATCATTCTAGTGAATCTATTCGTCTTAAATGGTTAACTTTCTCATAAGCAGCATTAAAAACTATGATTAGTTTCGTCTTAAATAGTCCACCTATATGCACCATTGGAAAGTTCATTTAGATCAGTGTTTCTCAACCCTGGTCCTGAGCGCCCCCCAAGCGCCCCCCCAACACTGCACATTTTGTATGTCTCCCTTATCTGACACCCATTTCAGGTCCTGGAGTTTCTTTTAATGAGCTAATGAGTTGAATCATGTGTGTTTGATTAGGGAGACACACAAAATGTGCAGTGCTGGGGGGCGCCCAGGACCAGGTTTGAGAAACACTGATTTAGATGATTCTTGTAAATGAACAGAATTTTAAAAAATCACAAATTCGAATTGTTATGGCTTTTTAAGTGTTATGTTGATTACTACACCTTTGACTCCATGATGACTCTACTCTCACTGTATATTAAGCATTTAATATAAACAATTTAAGGAAAAACCATTAAAACTTTTTTGTAACTATACCAAAGTCACATCTGCTGTAATATTTTTTTTTTCTGAATGAAAGCACAATAAAATATTTATTTTAAATGCATCAGTGAACATAATTATTTGGTTTTGGTCTGTGCACAGATGGAAGCCATTCTGGAGAAACTCAGTGCACAGGAGAAAGCCATTGGATCTGTGGGGACAGCAGTGGCCCAGACGGAGCAGCTACTTAAAGACCTCGAGATGCTGGAAACCACAGCAGAGGTTTAATATGTTAAAGCTTAAAATAACTGACCTTCTCTTTTTTTTAGTAAACATGCCTTTATGAGCACATCACAAATATTGATTGATATTGAAGTTGATGCTAAGATCGGTTTGACCAGTCTTTTAACGGATACATTGATTAAATACCGAAAGTGCTCTGTTGTTCTTGCAGGAAGAAATGGGCCGTGCTCAGATTATTATTCTGCATGGGCACCAGCTGGCAGCAAGTCATCACTACGCTCTTGCCCTAATAGTTCAGCGCTGCAATGAACTGAGGCATCACTCTGACACTCTCACTACAGCTCTACGTGCCAAACGGGCATCTCTCACGCGCATACGAGACCTTCTGTTGCAGTTGGAGGAGGTAATAACTATGCAAATGCAAGAAATATGTAATATATGCACTTTATGCAAAGCACATACAGACTCTGCATATCTGTGTATGGGCAGACTGTGCGTTGGTGTAATGAGGGGGCCTATCTGCTGGCTAACCAGCTGCTGGATAAGTTTCAGTTCGCAAAAGAGGGCGCCGGTCAGCCCTGCATCCATTGTAGAGACTGGTGAGATGGCGCCCCCCCCCCCCACCCCCCCCCCCTCCCACACCCCCCCCCCCACCCCCCCCAGTGTGTGGTCTAACCCGGACGTTCTCAGTCTGGAGTTTGAGGCAATACTCACACCACAGCTGCAGGTACGGTTATGGAACAAAGCACAAATATACCATTTGAGACAAGTAGTGAAAATGCACCTTGGCATTTTTCTAATTTAATACATTTTCATTACAGTTTATATTATCAGCATTATCATCTGAGAAAATGTAAATAAAATTAAAAAATTAAACACATGCATGGAAAAATCAATAACATGCATTTAGATAGGGTGTCATGCTCACTTTAATGACACCAAGCCAGTTTTTTAATGTGGTCTCATACTTTTGGACCCCATTATACAGGTTTTGAGGATGTGCTCATTAAGCTTCATTTGTTCTATAGTTTAAATAATTTGTATAATTTAAAAAGATATCAGAAAAATCACAAAAGAGATTTAAATGTGTAGCCCACCCAAAAAAATGAAAATTCTGTCATCTTGTACTCACCCGCATGGTGTTCCAAAACTGCATTACTTTCTTTCTGAAGAACATACATTTTGATAAATGTTTTTTTTTGGGTCCGTACATTCAAAACTGTTTACTTACCAACATTCTTCATAATATCTTCTTTTAGTGTTTCATACAATAAAGAAAATCATATATAGGTTTGGAACAACATGAGGGTGAGAAAAAGATGACAGAATTTTCATTTTTGGATGAACTATCCCTTTAATATCTTGCAATATCTAATTACGTTTTCTTAGACAGCAAGAAAATTAAATGGAAAGAAAAAATATTTAAGCTTCCACATTAAATTTAATATCTTAACTGGTCAACAACTGTTTAATTTGCTTAAATTTTTTTATTTCTCCTCATAGAAATGGATAAGACAAAGTTTATACTAAAAAACAATAAGTGATTTTAATGTTTCTGCCACGGAATAAAAAATTTGTTTAAAAAGGTAATTGTGACTTTTTAGCTCAAATTTCCAAAAAATTTTCTGCCAATTCTGACTCTACATTTCTAAATTCTGAGTTTATATCTCACAATTCTGACTTTTTTTCCTCTGAATTTTGAGTTTACAATTCTTGCAATTCTGTTTTTGTCCCGCCACAGAGTAAGAATTTTAACAAAATTGTGAGATATAAACTCAGAATTTTGAACTGTTTTTTTGAAGTCTCAAGTTTATATCTGACAATTCTGACTTTTCTCTCAGAATTACAAAAAAAAGAGAATTGTGAGATATAAACTCATTATTGCGAGAACATTCTGAATGACCTGTTACCCTGAAGTGTAACAATGACATTTCCCCTATTTTTCTACAGTATGTCCTTACTCAATCTCTATCGATCAAGTGCCTATTTTAAGTTCACCCCGTTCCTCTCTTGTTAGTCTCAGATAGAGGCTGTCATAGAGAAGCTATCAACAGTGCAGGGAATGATCCAGAGCAGACAGGCCTGTCTGAGGAAACTTGCTGATATTCAGGTCAGACCCATCCAGCTAGTCGCTCCAAGGCCAGAGAACTCGCCATGCTGCAAATCCCCTGCATTCTCTCCTAAACACAGTATGTTTATCTATTTCAACCGCATTTGCACATGACAGACTTACTGTTTCCATTTGTTTGAATGTTTCTTGTCTTTTTCAAAGATTTTGACGTGAACTCCAGTTTAAGGTTTACTTTTGATCTTGCACTTCCTGGTAAAAGGGCCTCACGGAAAGGGCCCAGCACTAAAAAGGTTTGGCTGACCGTTCTTGTCCATCCCAAAATCATACAAAGCGCACTTTGCCTACTCTTTGCTGACAGCTTTAGGAACTTTATTCCGGTTCTTGTAGATAGAGGTCATGCACGATTACGAGGAGAACCGCAGCTGTCTGTCTTACAGCCCAGAGGGAGTTGAGAACCCCGACCAGCACAAACGGTGAGCATTTATGCAATATCTTGACAAAAAAATGTATGTTCATGAATCATGAATTTCTTCTCAACCTCCTCTCTTTGTCTGTCTCTCACCAGTCTCTTTCCCGTTCTGTCCTCATATCTTTCTCCCCCTCTCTCCTCTGTTATTGCCCATGCATCCCTCGCTTCTGCAGCCACGTAATGAAGAAGCTGATTGAGACGGAGAGAATCTATGTGGATGAGCTGCTTTCTGTTTTGCTGGTAATCTCTTGACCGAATGACCTTAAAATAATTGCTCTGTGTTTTGTTTTCCCTCATCCCATTTGCCTCGCAGTGGTAATATTGTAGAGGACCTTTGGATGCACTCATTTTGAAATCACACCTTTCCTTTCACACTGTAGTTTATAGTGTTGCAGTGAGTCAGAGCTTGAACATGTAGTTACACACATTTGACTGTCCAACTATTGGTGGAGACTGCCAAATAAAAACAAAAGAAACTGTGTTAGGTCTGATTTGGCACAATGAGTAAAGACACAACATGAAAAGTGTATAATTAGTGACATAATAATGTAATAGTTCTAGAAAATGACTGCTCTGTGATATTGTGACAGGGTTACAGGGCAGAGATGGATAACCCATCTCTCTCTAATATACTGCCATCTGTACTGCGAAACAAGAAAGAAGAGCTGTTCGGAAATCTTCCGGAGATCTATAAACTCCACAGCAGGTGAGAAATATGCCCACACACATGGACACATAAACACATTCATGCTGATGCTGTCTTTGTTGTGCAGGATATTCTTGCAGGACCTCGAGAGCTGCTTAGAGACCCCAGAGAGAGTGGGAGCTCGCTTTCTGGAACGGGTGAGCCATTCTGTGTCATATGTATACTGTATATGTAAAGACATTTATAATTTCTATTTCATGCAATTGCTGTTGTTTTTGCAGAAAGAAAATTTTCAGGTCTATGAGCGCTACTGCCAGAACAAACCTCGCTCAGATGCCCTCTGGAGGCAGTGTTCAGATTCAGCCTTCATCCAGGTATTGTTGTGGATATTTTTTTTAGATATTTATTGGTGTAGATAGGGATTAGTGTAACATTTTATATTCATTTAGATGTGTTTTAGATTGTTTATTTTGCTAATTTTATCTTTTTATGTAGGAGTGCAAAAAGAAGCTGGATCATAAGCTAGGTCTGGACTCATATTTGCTGAAACCTGTTCAACGTTTAACCAAGTACCAGCTTCTTCTGAAGGTGCGTAACAAACAAAATCCTACTTATTATAGAATTTTTTGCCCCCACAGATGTCTATTATACTAAATGCCGTCTGTCTCTCTGACTAGGAACTACTAAAACACAGCTCAAACTCACAGTATGCATCTGAGCTGCAGGGGGCGCTAAATGCCATGCTGGACCTCCTGAAGTCTGTCAATGACTCCATGCATCAAATTGCCATCACTGGTTATGAGGTGAGGCCAAGAAATGAGAAGGTAGAGTATAATTTAAAGAAATAGTTCACCCAAAAATGAAAATTTGCTAAAAAATGTACTCACCCTCAGGCCATCCAAGATGTCGATGAGTTTGTTTCTTCATCAGAACAGATTTGGAGAAATGTAGCATTACACCACTTGCTCACCAATGGGTCCTCTGCAGTGAATGGGTGCCGTCAGAATGAGAGTCCAAACAGCCGATAATAATCCACAAGTAATCCACATTTCCAGTCAATCAATTCATATCTTGTCTCTCCAAATCTGTTCTGATGAATAAACAAACTCATCTACATCTTGGATGGCCTGAGGGTGAGTACATTTTCAGCAAATTTTAATTTTGGGTAAACTGTTGTATGTTTATTGCCACTGACTTTTCTCCGTGTCCTCTGTATCTAGGGTGAATTGAGTGACCTGGGCCGCGTCCTTATGCAGGGGTCTTTTAATGTCTGGATCAACCATAGGAAAGGGCCAACGCGCATGAAAGACATGGCTCGCTTTAAACCAATGCAAAGGCATCTGTTCCTTCACGAAAGAGCTCTGCTTTTCTGCAAGAAGAGAGAGGAGAGTGGAGAGGCACATGATCGGACAGCCTCTTACAGCTTCAAACACTGCCTGATGGTGAGAGAGAGTGAGAGATCAACGTATTTGCTATTTAAATAGTACTTTTGATTGACCGTTAAAGTAGAAAGATGCTTTTTGCAGGCAGATTTTACAATTACAACATCCACCATGCAGCTAACCTGCCAACTTTGACCTGTTTTCTATTTTTGAGCATGTTGTGTTGCACAGATGCGGAAGTTAAGCACCTTTTTATTTATTCCAGCTCTATTTTAAGTGTGCTCAAAGAGATGGATGTTTTTATGAAAGGGGTTTTAGGATTAACTCAGATTCCGTTAAAAAAACCACAAGGTTATTAAAATACTGCATTACTGAATTTCCAAGTGAGATCTTTGACCCCTCTGTTTCATTTGCAGATGAGTGCTGTGGGTATCACAGAAAACATCAAAGGGGATGCAAAGAAGTTTGAAATTTGGTATAACGGAAAAGAGGAGGTGTATGTTGTTCAGGTGAGTCATTTTATCAAGGTTAAAACTCCACAGAATGCAGTAGATAAAAAGTTACAAGTGCCTCTGTCATCACTTAATAACGCCTCCTCAATACCTCCTCGTTGATGGAGATATATCAAAAAATGCTTATGTTAATGTCAAGTCCTGAACATAAAATGTCAGTTTGTTTGCACAACTAAAAATGAGTGTTTCAAAAACACTTCAGAGTAACTAATTACCCATTTTTAAGATACATTATGACCACACTGAAAATCCTGGATTTGAAATCTAATTTATAACTGATAGTTTAGATATGATTTTAAAAATTGAATAAAAAACATTTAAGTGTATGACATTATATATACCTATATATATTATACATATAAATTAGATATATAATACAATATATTATAAATCTAAAATGTGAGCAAATATTATATAAGAAAATAGAACATTAAACAAGAAAAAAATTATAGTGGAAAAAATTGATTTGTGTTTCATAATTATTTTATTTTGCAGGCTTCAACTGTAGATGTGAAGATTGCATGGCTCACTGAGATTAGAAAAATCCTCAACAATCAGCAAAAGATTGGCAAAGGTTCCCACACTGTATTTCCATTTCTGTTAATATCATGGTTATTTTTAATGGTAATTAAATGTTTAGTGGGTCAAACTTAGTGGGTTTCACTTTCTCAGGTGGTGCTCACCCGGACAGTGAGCAGCTATTATCTCCACCCTTGGCCGACAGGTGAACCTTACTTCTATAGTATGGATGTAAAATGCTTAAATCAATATTCATATTTGCATATGGAAGTATCTGAACAGAAATCAACAGAATTTGTCGAACGGTTTTGCCTTACATAAATCACATTCATAAAGACTGTATGCTTTGAGCCCATCTGCATGGTGGATACAGTACTAATCAGTACCATTCTGGCATGAAAAACATTCTTGAAGCGCACATTCCTGTCATTTCTGAAACCTACTTAATAGAAACATTTGAGCTTTGGAGATTCAAACATAAAATGCTATATGCAGTAAATGGCTGTCTAATAAATATTATGAACTATTTTCAAACATCATGCTTTTTAAACATTTAGTGAAGCATTTTATCCTAATTGGACTTTTAAGTTAATTTTAAATCTAATTTAAGTCATGGGATAATTAATCAGCTAATATGCAAATCTGTGATTATTTTGATGTGATTTTTAGGATTATTCGTTACAGATGTTATACTTTTTTTACTATATACTTCACTCTGAAGTAATATAATGTATTAAAGATACAAATATAATTTTATAAAAAAATGATAACGTAATGTATAATTAAATTTGGGAAGTCATTTGCAGCACATAGTACTTTATCTTTGTTTTTTCAAAAAAATTCTTTGAATGTTGCCGTTCAATGGATCAGGATTGGGGTCAATGTCATGTCAACTCTACTAATGTTTGTTTCAATGATTTGTTTTACTGCCTGAAAATTACACTCATCATTAATATTGAGCTTATTTGCCATTGTACTCTATTGACCGCAGTCCGGTTTCAGAATATCCTGTTTGTTATGACGTTTGATGGATGTTGTTGTGTTTTTGCCCTGTGTTCCTTTGACGCCCTTGTTTCCGTTCGTGGGTTCCTCGGTTCATCGGTTGGTGGATCAGTGTGAGGCATATGTCCGTATGCATGCCCTGGACGTCCACACAGATCACTGGCTGCTCAGGTTGTTTTGATGTCCTTCCTCACAGCAAGCACCAGGAAGCGTCCATCAGCTCGGAGGAGGCCGATTCAGGCCGCGTGAGTCCGGTTTTGACAGACCCAGTCATCGTTTCGCCACGTCCTCGTCATCACAACCGCCGCAGTGAGTCAG
Source organism: Sinocyclocheilus anophthalmus (assembly GCA_018155175.1). Taxonomy (NCBI): domain Eukaryota; kingdom Metazoa; phylum Chordata; class Actinopteri; order Cypriniformes; family Cyprinidae; genus Sinocyclocheilus; species Sinocyclocheilus anophthalmus. The sequence continues at coordinate 157,807 of JADLZN010012118.1, read as the reverse complement.
AGGCCATGCAAAGGCCATTTTCACTGGCATTTAGTCTAGTTGATAGGAGCAGGAAAATTCACTATGCTATCGAACATAATGGGTTTTTGAAATGGGATTTTTAATATGTAAATTGTGGCACATTTATTTGCATGAAATTGACTCACGTAATGGCAATGCATGAAAAATGTACAACCCATTCGGGGAGAATGTCATTATGGTTCGGCTGGTTGTGGGTTGCAGGCTGGCCAGGGACGTCTCACTCAGTGGACATCTGTGAGGGTCTGGAGGACTGGACCACTGACCTTTCAAACATCTCAGACTCTGATGAAGAAGACAATGTGCTGCTGGTGAGCTTGGACCTTTAGATATCACTCAGCAACAATTAAGGATTTAGTTTGTACATAGTCAATATGATGGCTTTGACCGTGTACTATGCTGGTTTCTTTGTTGTCTTTTAGGTTCCTGGAAGGTATAGAGCAATGGTGGACCATTTAAAGTGTGGCAAGAATGATGTAATCATCAAATGTGGTGATGTCATTCACGTGCTGCAGGAGAGTGCCATGGGGCTTTGGTGAGTCCTTTTTTATTTTTAATTTATGCTCAAGTGGAGCAAAAAATATAAGACATGCTCTGATGTTAAAATTCTGGCTGACATTGATAAGCTGGTTGATAACTATTACTATCATAACCTATATTAAAATGTATATTTGTGTATATATTTTTATTAAAAAATTAATTAAAACAAAACACTAAACTAAAATCAATAGATATAATTGCAAAAGATTATATTTAAAAGTGTAAATAAAGTGTAAGTCAGCATATTAGAATGATAGACTGTTTTTACAGTATTACAGAATGCTCTGTGAGCATTAGAAACTTCTTTCAAAAATATAAATAAAACTGACCAAGCTCCCTAAAAAATATTTTTACAAAACTTTAGCATGTTCTTGCCTACTTGGCCATCTGTAAAACTATAATTATTCCCTAAAATCTGGTTTCAAAATTCTGATACAATTTTGCATTATCGTCTGGTGTAGAACACTGATTAATTACAAGAACATATTCATTTTGAATCACTAGTTACGCAATAAGAATCACTCTAATTTTCAAGTTAATGATCAGTGTCACGCTATAATTTCTACAGGCATGTTAAGAATTTGACTCGTGGAGGTGAAGGAAAACTCTCAGTTAATACACTGCTTAGAATGCTGGGAGATGCAGGCAGAAGTCCCTCCATTAAATCAGGAGGGGGGCTTATGGTGAGTGAACTCTACAGGCCTAACGATTTTATAAGAATACTATATTGTAAAAGGCAGCTTTCATAAACATGTTGAATATGTGTTTATTTGATCAGATCTGATCATACAATACTGTACTGCAATAGAGGCGTTTCTTTCTCTAAAGCACTCCGGTGTTGTCTCATAGGTACGGGAAATATAAACAGCAGGAAGCCCAGCAACACCTAAGTACATAAACCACATGTACACAAAGATCACACCATGTGACAACCCTAAAGGCCATTACTGTCATTCAGGACTGAGCCCAGTCACGCCAACCTGAAGCACACAAACAAACACCAAGTCAGGAAAACAGAGCTGCCTAGTTGAGAGAACGTTTCCATCTGCCATCAGTGGGGATTTTGGATTATACTGGATTTAAAGACAAAAAGGGATTCGTCTCACTCCTCGAACGAGTCAATGACCACACCTACAACAATACAATCTGGAAATAAAAGGAGCTTTGCGAAGCACTTTACACTGATCCATTTCATCCCTGGAAAGTACCATCACCATGCTGTGCCATAACATGATATAAAACATGTATTTGTGTAGTTAGCACAGTATTTTAGTATATATTAAAAACAGGGAGGTTTATGGCATGGGGTGTACACTGGCTTGAGAGAATAGCAAACTATTTTTTTCTCTCCTCGGATAGGTACAGCAGTTGGACACTTGTTTTAAAAAGCCATTTTAGTGCTGGAATGGATACCAGTGCTACAAAGAATGAAAGATAAACTTAACATCAGTATCTAGTTTATGTGCCATAACCTAACATTCCATTCCCAAACCAACGAGGTTAACACTAATTCCTCTTTTTTTATTACTCTGACTTTAGAATTATTTCAGAGAAATATGTAAAAGAAATATTATTTCAGAGAGCATGTGAGGTGAAACCTTTACAAATCACTAGTCAGCAATGTGATTGCGTTATTGCTTCACAGTTATGCTTAAAAACATACTGCTCACCTTCAGATGATCCGTGTTTATATTTATTCACTTTAAGTCAGTTCAAATATGGCTGTTCTGGAATTTTCTTAGTTATCAAAGTGTTTTTGTACGGGTTTACTGTAGAAACAGCATAATTCATTTTGATTTAGAAATCCATTTTTTAATCACTTCCACCATATTTGGGTCAGTTTTTGTCATTGAAATAAAACTTGGTGGTATACATCATTATAACGTTCACTGTAAACTTGTTCGTTCTAATAACCTTTTCTCTGTCACACTTCCTGCGCTCACAATGTGCATTTAACTTTTGTTAACTGCTTAGAAACCATTGAGGTGAATTTACATTAGCTAACCTCATTAAAAACTGCAATGAATAAATACAGTACCGTTTAAAAGTTTGGGGTCAGTAAAACTTTTACTAAGATTTTTTTTTTTCTGAAAAGAAATGCACACTTTTATCCAGAAAGGATGCATTAAATTGATCAAAAGTAAAAGTAAAGGCATTGATAAGTATTTCTATTTCAAATAAATGCTGTTTTACTGAACTTTCTATTCATCAAAGAATGCCGGATAAAATCATGGTTTCCACAAAACATCATGTTTATCAGCAGTTGTCAGCACTGATAATATGAAATGTTTCTTAGCATGATTTCTTAAGGATCATGTGACACTGAAAACTGGAGTAATGACTCCTAAAAATTCAGCTTAATAAATTAGATTGTAAAAAACAGTTATAAAAACGACCCTAAACTTTTGAAAAGTAGTGTGCATTTGCATGTCATTAGTTTAAAAGAGGGCTTGACAAGGGAGAAGAAAAGTGAATGCGGTCTGAATGGGTTTCATGTGTACTTCAGTCTGAAGTACACTTCTTAAAGCCATACACTTCTAGTGTATAATATGTACAGAGTTACAAAGATGAAAGTGACCTCATACTGCTTTGTGGTATATCATGTATGAAAATAATTTCACTAGATGTACAAGCACAAAGTGTAAGATGGAAAACTATATTTTTTCTTGATTGTTACAGTATGTCTGTTGAATGATGACTAGTAAATATCATCTGTACAAACATGTCTGTGAGCTCTAATTCATTCTGACATTTAAACCAACCCTGCACAAAGGCCTAATCTAATTCCAACTCTGTTGATCAGTATTGGACATATGTCCTGTTCTGATGCCAGTAACGTTACTTATCCAGTACATATATCTGGAGATACGGGTGTAGATGCCATACTTTCCCTCCTTAGCGCACTCCTCGCCCCAGCTGACGATACCCGTGAGGAACCATGTGTTCTGATATTGGGTGGCATGGGGTCCTCCGCTGTCCCCCTGACAGGAATCCTTGCTTACCGCACTGTAACCGGCACAGAACATGAAGCGGGAGATGGTGTCGGTGCTGCTGCCTTTGCACTCCGTCCGGTCCACGTAGGGGAGCTCTACTTTCTGAAGTGTTTTAGATTCCATGCCCCCGTACCGTAGCCTCCCCCAGCCGCTCACCAGGGAGTTTTCTGCACTCCTGAGCAAGTTCTCTGTGAAGTCTTTAGAGCCCAGGCAGATGGGCAGGGCGTAGTCAGAGAATTTGATGGGTCCCTTGAGTTTTAACAGGGCGATGTCATGATTGTAAAGACTCCGTTGAGAGTTGTAACTTGGATGGATATGGTACTCCGCTATGCCGTGATCACTCTCTCTTCCCTCATTCATTGACACATCATGTTCCCCTATAGAAATATAGCACCAGAAATATAGCAACTCATTGCCAGTATGTGTGATATCACATCACATGGATCTGGAATACATAACTGTAGATTTTTAAGAGAAATTAAAAATAAAATAATAAATTCTATATACTATTCACAACTGCAGAATTTTTTTTCTATAACCAAATAGAAATAACAACCATGTGTAGTTCTCACCCACTCTGATGAAGAAAGATCCCACCTTTCCTTCAACACAGTGGGCAGCTGTAATGACCCATTCTTCACTGAGGAGAGAGCCGCCACAAAATGCAATCTTATTCAGCTTTTCCATAAAAACCACCTGCCAACATGACAAAGAAAAAACAGTCTAAATTTCCCTCAAGAGTTCCGATATTATTACGTTTTTTATTGTAATGTCATCTTTACAAGGTTCTGTGGATTTTTCTACACAAACTAGAGAAGATTATACCAGCCTTGCTTCATAAGGTGAGGAGGAATCTTATGAATGTTTTATTTGGACACACAATTCATCACTTCACCTACCTGCCATGGAATCTCCCCCGGTGTTGCCTCGTTTCCTCCTACAATACGATGTTCATCGTTTGTTGCATTTTTGATGGTGGGCCGAGTGGGAAAGAATGAGGTGATGTTTTTCAGTGTAGGTTGAGGTGTGCTAATCCCGTTCACATCAGGAGTATCTGTAGGACTGGACTCTGTTGCATTGATGTGATTGAGAGAGTGACTTTGATTTCCATTCTCAGCACTGATAAGAGACCTTGAGTTAAGTGTTTCAGCAATATTCGATCCAAGACGTCCACATGGGTACAGCCCTAAAACATAAATGAAATTCCTTGAATGAAAATGGTAGTCAAAATATGCAACTGCATAGGAAGAAAAGTCATATTGCACAATATAAGAAAATCTTTGAGCTATGAGATAGAAATACTGTGTACGTCCTGGCTTAATGCAGATAAATGTCATGTAATAAGTGGGAATAGGATTATAGTACCTGTAGGTTCACAAGTCCTGCCATCCAGAGTCAGTCTGTAACCCTTGGCACAGTCACACACTGCTCCATAAATTTTATCCACAACGCAGAAGTGCATGCAGCCTCCATTATTTACATTACACTGTTTTGCCATTTCTGCACCAGAGCAACCCATGAAAGACGAAATAAGGTTTTAGCAGAGGAAAACTTTAAGCTCACAAGGTTAAGAATTTATTTTTGACAAAGTACTAATGCAGAGATATTTGGACACATAAAATAAATAAATAAATAAATACATCATAAACGATTAGTATATTATTTATTTGATATGAAATTATGATATTTATATTCATTTCATGATTGTTTTTATGATCTGTCTAAATATATATATATATATGTCACGAATCCGGTCCACGAACTTTCCTATTCATTGACTCTCGCACTACACACTGTTGCACATCACCCCGGACTACATTTCCCATCATGCATTGCACTGATTGCACTCAGCACGAATTGCACACACCTGTTTACACTGATTGCACCCAGCTGTTTCATATCACTCCCTCACTATTTAACACTCACTCTGATCCCTTCCTCGGCCATATGGTTTCAGCATTTATCACTCCCCTAGAGATAGCTACCTTACGGAGCCCTAGTCCTTTGCCTTAGCCCTAGTTTTTCCAATGTGCCTTAGCCCGAGTCCAGTTGCCTTTCCCTAGTCATTTGCCTTAGCCCGAGTCATTTGCCTTAGCCCTAGTCATTTGCCTTAGCCTTAGCCCTAGTCATTAGCCTTAGCCTTAGCCCTAGTCATTAGCCTTAGCCTTAGCCTTCTCGGTTTCTGATCTTCGCCTGGTTCCCTGGATTCACCCCTTTTTGTCTTGCCCCTTTTGATTCTGTGTGCCGATCGTCGACCTGCGCTAGCCCTTGGACTATTCTTGTGTTTTGCCCACCATATACCTGTATGCCATTATCTGACCCATGCCTGCTTTATGACCATGTCTCTGTCTTCTCCAAATAAAGCTTTGCTTATGGATCCGCACGTCTCACTTCTTGTCAGCCCCGTTACAGAATACTCTGCCACACAAGGATCCAGCAGCTTTCTACAGGACACTGGCCAAGTATGGACCCCTTCACCGAGCTACTACATCTTCGACGGGAGGTCTTTCGAATGAGGAGTATGTTCACCGGTTCTGTGAACTATCTAATCAGGTACCACTATATGATGAAATTTTTATTTAAAGACTTGTTCCGTTTTGGACTCGATGAACCCACGAAATCTTGGATGCTAAAGAGTAAAATTCAACCATAACCTAAGAGCTTTATAGACGATGCCTTGCTGACTGCTGGTTCAGCGTTCACAGTGGGTGTCGCAGAGGAGGGAAGCGACACCATGTCTGTGACTGAAGTGATGGCTGTATCAGAGCATGCTCACAAGATGGCGGCGACAGAGTAGCCTGATCACAAAATGGCGGACACAATAGCGCTCCGTCAAGTCACAGCTGATCTTCACGAGTCGAGCCAAGTCACAGCTGATCTTCACGAGTCAAATCAAGTCACAGCTGATAGTCATGAGTCAAGTCAAGTCACAGCTGATGTTATGAGTCTATTCAATCACAGCTGATGTTTTGTTTTTTTATGAGTCTAGTCAAGTCACAGCTGATGGTTATGATTCTAGTCAAGTCACAGCTGATGGTTATGATTCTAGTCAAGTCACAGCTGATGGTTATGATTCTAGTCAAGTCACAGCTGATGGTTATGATTCTAGTCAAGTCACAGCTGATTGTTATGATTCTAGTCAAGTCACAGCTGATTGTTATGATTCTAGTCAAGTCACAGCTGATGGTTATGAGTCAAGTCTAGTCACAGTTGATATTCATGAGTCTAGTCAAGTCACAACTGATAGTTTTGAGTCAAGTCACACGCTGATGGTTATGAGTCAAGTCACAGCTGATAGTCATGAGTCAGGTCTAGTCACAGTTGATCTTCCTGATTCAGGTCTAGTCACAGTTGATCATCATGGGGCAGATCAAGTCACGGTTCCTGGTTATGAGTCTAGTCAAGTCACAGCTGACAGTCATGGGCAATCAATTCACAGTTTATTATCATGAGTCGAGTCTAGTCACAGTTGTTCTTCATGAGTCAAGTCAAGTCAAAGTTGATTGTCATGGGTCCAGTCAAGTTACCATTCATTATCATGAGTCAAGTCTAGTCACAGCTGATCTTCACGAGTCTAGTCAAGTCACAGTTGTTCTTCATGAGTCAAGTCAAGTCACAACTGATATTCTGTCAAGTCACAATTATCGCATGAGCAAGTCCAGGTAAAAAAAAAAAAAAAAAAAAAAAAAAAAAAAGAAAAAAGAAACAAAAAAAAAAAAACCCCGAAAAAAAAAAAAAAAAAAAAAAAAAAAAAAAAAAAAAAAAAAAAAAGAAAAAAAAAAAAAAAAAAAAAGCAAAAAAAAAAAGAAAAAAAAAAAAAAAAAAAAAAAAAAAAAAAAAAAAAAAAAAAAAACACAGTTTATCCCCTCATTCCATTTATCACCGCTGATCTCCTGAGTCGAGTTTAGTCAGGTTGATCATAATGAGTCCAGTCATGTTCACTGCTATCTTCAGAGTTCTAGTCAAGTCGCAGCTATATTCATGATCCTCAGTCTCTCTGATCTGCCAAGCCTCATCATGTCTCATCTGTTCCCCAGAGCCCTCGTCCACGTCTCCGCTGGTCATCCAGAGCCTTGTCCTCACAGCTGACCTTTCTAGATTCTCGCCACTTCTCAGCTATTTCACCATTCCGTCGCATCACGCTGATCACAAGCATGTCACGTCCTGTCTGTTGCCCCAGATTGTCGTGGTCGTTCCGTCGGTATCCCAGACTGGCATCCAGCTTGGAGGATCCACCGCTGGTGTCAGCAGTTGCAGCTGGTATCCCCAAACCCACTCAGTCTAACCCTTCTGTTCATGAACTCATTTCCCTGTTTGCAGCACTTCCCATATGGGGGGTTGGGTTGCTTTATGGTGTATCTGGGCCATTACTCCACCGCCGATTTGCTAGAGGCAACGGGACTGGCTACAGCATCTCCAGAGGTGGCTGCTTACGCTGCAGAACCTCTCGAGGTAGCGGTGTCCACTGCCATGCTCCCAGAGGCCACGGTGTCCACTGAAGTCTGATTCAAGTGCGGCGCGGCTGCATACTCCCTAATGGCGACACTTGTCCTCGTTCCTTGCGTGGTGGTGGCCCCAAGCAATGACTTCCTCCTGTTCTGTTCTGGCCAAGGAGGCCGTCTATGAACTTCCTGCCTGTTCTGCTCCGGCCAAGGAGGCCGTCTCTGAACTTCCTGCCTGTCCTGTTCCGGCCAAGGAGGCCGTCTCTGAACTTCCTGCCTGTCCCGTTCCGGCCAAGGAGGCCGTCTGTGAACTCTTTGCCTGTCCTGTCACAGCTTTGGAGGCTGTCTGTGAATTCTCTGCCTGTCCTGTTCCTGCCAAGGAGGCCGTCTCTGAACTTCCTGCCTGTCTTGTTCCGGCCAAGGAGGCCATCTATGAACTTCCTGTTTGTCCTGTTCCGGCCAAGGAGGCCGCCTATGAACTCTTTGTCTACCCTGTCACGGCTACGGAGACTGTTTGCAAACTCCCTGTTCGTCCCGTCACAGCTATAGAGGCCGTCTTTGAACTCTCTGCCTGTCCTGTCACAGCTATAGAGGCCGTTTTGCGAACTCCCTGTTTGTCCTGTCACAGCTATAGAGGCCGTTTGCGAGCTCCCTGCTCGTCCTGTCACAGCTATAGAGGCCGTTTGCGAGCTCCCTGCTCGTCCTGTCACAGCTATAGAGGCCGTTTGCGAGCTCCCTGCTCGTCCTGTCACAGCTATAGAGGCCGTTTGCGAGCTCCCTGCTCGTCCTGTCACAGCTATAGAGGCCGTCGGGGAGTCCTCATCCTGTCCTGTCCTGGCTATGGAGGCCGTTTGTGAATTCTTTGTGTGCTTTGTGTCTGCCAGGGAGGTTGCTCCTGAATGCTCAGTCTTGTCTATCAACCCCAATGTTCTGTCTGTGTTGTCTGTCTCTGCTCTCTCGTTGTTACAGTCTCCGCCATGGTCTCCTGATCGGTGTGGTTCACCAAGAGGGTTTCCTGTTCCTTCTGCTCCGCCGTGGTGGTCCTCCGCTCCGCCGTGGTGGTCCTCTGCTCCGCCGTGGTGGTTTTCTGCTCCGCCGTGGTGGTCTACTGTCTGGCTTTGGTGGTCCTCTGCTCCGCCGTGGTGGTCTACTGTCTGGTTCTGGTGGTCCTCTGCTCCGCCGTGGTGGTCTACTGTCTGGTTCTGGTGGTCCTCTGCTCCGCCGTTGTGGTCTTCTGCTCCGCCGTGGTGGTTCTTTGCCCCGCCGTGGTGGTCTACTGTCTGTTCTGGTGGTCCTCTGCTCCGCCGGGGTGGTCTTCAGTCCTGTCTGTTCTGCTGTGGTGGTCTTCAGCTCCGCCGGCTCTGCCTCAGTCCATGGTCTCTCCTATCCTTGGACCTGGCCCTCCGTCCCTCCCCCTGTTCCGCCTCCACTCCACCGCCCTCCGGAATCGTAAAGGGTTTTGAGCGTCTGGAAGCCGCTCCTTGGGGGGGGGCTCTGTCACGAATCCGGTCCACGAACTTTCCTATTCATTGACTCTCGCACTACACACTGTTGCACATCACCCCGGACTACATTTCCCATCATGCATTGCACTGATTGCACTCAGCACGAATTGCACACACCTGTTTACACTGATTGCACCCAGCTGTTTCATATCACTCCCTCACTATTTAACACTCACTCTGATCCCTTCCCACTGCCGAGTATTGTTTAGCATATATCACTCCCCTAGCGATAGCTACACTACGAAGCCCTAGTCATTAGCCTTAGCCCTAGTCATTAGCCCTAGTCATTAGCCCTAGTCTTTAGCCTTAGCCTTCTCGGTTTCTGATCTTCGCCTGGTTCCCTGGATTCACCCCTTTTGTCTTGCCCCTTTTGATTCTGTCTGCCGATCGTCGACCTGCGCTAGCCCTAGGACTATTCTTGTGTTTTGCCCACCATATACCTGTTTGCCATCATCTGACCCCTGCCTGCTGTATGACCACGTCTCTGTCTTCTCCAATAAAAAGCTCTGCGAATGGATCCGCAAGTCTCACGTCTCGTCAGCCCCGTAACAATATATATATACTGTATATACATTTAAATAAATGTATGCATTTAAATAAAAACAAATTTTGGCATATTTGATGAACTAGAAGATATAATTAAAACATTTGTTGTATATTTTCTTTATACAACATTTTAATGTTTCACATAACAATCACTGACTTCCTCACTCTTAACAGCTAATGTGAGGATCGTGGATCTTACCCAACTCACAGTTCTTCCCACTAAAGCGCGCTGGACACCAGCAGGTGTATATGTTCATACCATCCTCACATTTCCCTCCATTCTGACAGGGAGATGACTGACACTGGTCTCCATCTGAAAGGAGGAGAGGCCATGATCTTGATATTATGAATATATCCAGTAATGTTCACGTAAAGTAAAATTAACAGACAAATCAGAAAGGACAGAAAGGTACAAACAAATACAGAAAGATTTATAATGTTCAATATGATACATGTTTTAAAAATAATATTTATGCTCACCCAAATAAGTGATCCAGAATTTCATCTGAAACAGAGATTGGAAAGTTTTAAACTGGTAAACATAGTCCTAAAATATTTCTATGAGATGAACATGTGCTTATGCAACTCACTGTTTTTTCCTGGTCTTCAAAAACCTCTCTGGCCTCTTCTAGATTGCAGCGTTCTTCAAAACATTCCCTCTCCAAATTATCCTTCATCATCTCCTCAAATCTACCCGTGTTATAGCGTTTCTGTCTCTTCAGAAGAGAGCCCGCCAGATCCCTCGGCAGAAACACTGAAGCTACATGCACAAAAGAGACATGCTGAAAAATTACAAATGCCAAGGTCTGTTTCTAGGACACAGATAATGTAGTTTGACAAGCATTGAAGATTTGGCAAGGGAATATTGTTTTACTTTGAAAGGCTTTTTATGTTGAGTTTGAACAGCTATTGAAGTCAGAGGCAAAGACTTACGTTCTTTCAGTTCCACCATGATAAGAACAATATGATGATTGATTTTTAGTTTCCTTTATGTTTTCTCACAACACAAACCATGAAAAGTCTTCTTGTGTTAACCAGTTTCTTTCTGTACTAACGCTAATTGGTCTATGTTTTCACATTTCAAAAGACTGCATGTAACAAACAAATAATCAGCCTTTGACCATTAGAACAGATTTTACATTGACCAGCTCAAACTGAGAATTTTGACAATTCAGTCTTTCATTCTAAAAATGTGTGTTAAAAACAATGATTTCCAGGAACATACATAAACTAGATAGGTTAAGACAGATGAATGTTAACTTACCTTCAGAAGAAAGCCAGGTTTCTAGCAGCAAACTGCCTATCAAAATAATGGGATAAATCTTCACCATTTTCTCTTTGATTATTTCCCTTCAGGCAGAAATCTTTCCCAACAGTCTAAATACTTTCATGTTGCGCTCCAAAGTTCAGGACATACGTGTTTGCACTTCATGCAAACAGATATCTAATTGGGTGGGTGTTTTTGTCTGCACCTGCAGTGTTTGTGGGTCGTTGTCCTGCATTTTTATTGCATTTTTCATAGCTGATGCCATTGAAATAGTTTTATTTGACGTAATGTGTGGTTTCATGAGAAAACATCACATTGTTTGAATAGTGCGTTTCGTGTCACTTCAGGCTTCATAACACAGCAGTATGAATATATACAGTATGTGGATTATACAATTCTTGTGGATGATTTATACTGTACATGCATGGATACCCATTCACATGTCTGAGTCATTTCAGTATTTTAATGTATTTCTGCTGAGTCAGAGAACTCGGTTCAGACTTGGGACCCAGCAAATATTGACAAGACTTGGCTGACGAATACTGCCCTCTTAACAGACCTTCATGGCTGCTAAACAAGTTAATGCTTTTAAAATTAAAGTTAAGAAACAACAAACACAGACATAATGTGCTAAGAGAAATGCTATTTGGCAAACAACTACAGCCTTTGACAACATAAACGGAAGAAATCCTTGTGGAAAAATATAAAGCATGTTTGATGTTTTCCTCCAAACATCAGTTATCCTTTAGTGATGCAAGGTGAATAAGCCAACATAAGTTTCCCAACAGAAACTATGTGAATTTCTGTTTGACAGTCTCTAGTACTAAACATTTAAGGAACCGGACAGATCTAGTTTAAAAGTGTAGAATTTAAATATTTATAGTGCTCATATCCGACAATATACTTGCTTCATCGTTTTTATGTAACACGATTTGTGACTTCTCTGTGGCAGTCAAACAGGAAGTTTAAACTACTACATAATTAATGCTGCTCTTGGAGGGTGGAATGAAGTGGAAATTACACTGACATTCAGGGGTTCAATTAGTCAATACTGTATTTATATGGCATTTCTATAGGATTCATCTTGCGCAAACAAGAGTATTTCCATGTTATGGTTACCTCCTCAGGTGAACTCATTTCTCAGAAGAACACAATTGCAGCAGACGAAAATTTGATAGGCCTAGTTATTAATAAGCCTATGGTAGAGTAATCATCCCCCTTAAAGCAAAATGTAACAAACAACTATTTGTGCTAAACAAAGCAAATATAGCCAAAGTTCCTTTATTCTATAGTCTTTGATATAGCATAAATGATAGAGAACGAACGAGTCCATCACCTGTTGAAATAATACAGGCATTTTCGTTGAAATCATTGTTTAACAGATTGTCTTGCTTATTATGGTTATATTTGAACTTACTGACCTGTAGCTACTCTTTCAATGAAACCTACATTTGCGGTAAGTTCAGCTAATGAATGACTTTGCGTAGATGTTCTACGTCATGTTTGTCATCTCGAGAGTAGCCTTTTCTGACGACTGAAGCGTCACGCGTCACGTGGTGAAGTTTGGGACTGGGCTCCACAACGCGACCTCAATAGTTGCGTAGCGGGGCTGATACACCGCCATGTGGTCTGATTGATGTGTCAAAGCACATCATGAGCGCTCGACTTGTAATCTTGCACACCGCAAACTGAACGACGCTGAAACAGCTTGGCAAGTGTCCTCTTACGTTTTCATTCATCTTTTAAAACATTTTCACGCCTGGCTTTGCTGCCTTGTCTTTTGTCATATGAAACAAAGCGCTATGCACACCTGCCAGAGAAGATAATAACGACCAGTAAACGGTAAGGATTCAGCAACATTAAAATCCACTGCGTTAAATTCATCTAATTAAACCTCTTATTCAAGTTCTTGGTTTATTTGATCAGTTTGATTGGAAAAGCATAATACCTGATTTATGCTGAATGCCATGTATTCTTTGATTTAAAATATAGGAAAACATAATTTAAAAGACACGATACAATGAGAACCCGTTATAAACAGCGCTCTGGTTCCTTTAAGGGGGGTTGGCCACTGTTTAATAGAAGAGCCAGTTTTAAATGATCGGACCGATTTGGTGTGAGTTATCATCTGGAATTCTTCATCAAAACTGGGATCTATGAGCGGGAGAGCATTACTAAAGACGAAAGAAGACAAGGATGCAACCAAGGGTAAGACATCACATGTATCATTTTGCTTAAACCTTTTTTCCTTTCCATGTATTGATATACATTTGGTTGTTTATGATTCTGAAAAAAGGGCGCACGATCTGGTTATGCAGATGGTTACAATGACTGTCAAGCATCGCACGGAAAATCATTAAAAATTGATTCCATCGGCGGTAGTAGCCACCGATCTATTAGGCCTCTACAAAGAGTAACTTAACATGAAAATATGTAAATATGGCGTTTATGCCCATAGATATGCGTGACCAACAAGTGTGATGTTTATTTTGCGATCATATTTGCGGTGGCGCGGTTACTTTAAATCGACTGTAACAGCCGAGTGCGCTTCACGAGAAGCTAAAATAGCTTTACACGCGTCTCACACTTAACCCCGAAACAACAAACGCTTCCATTAAAAACACTTTCTTTAGATAAAACGTGTTGATAGCAAGAATAGGGTTATGCATGTATTTTATTTCCTTTACTTGAGCGTGACATATGGCGCTGTCCAGCGCTTCAGTTCACGGATGTAGGCTGGGTACCTATTGCCATGGAGACAAAGAGGCCTCATTAAAAATACATAGCATGCTGTATGAAGCAGATGCATTCTGTTTTTAGTGTCTACAGTGGTTCTTTCACTGGACATAAATTGCATAACATTTTATATAAGGTCAACAAGCATTAAAGTGCATGCCTGGTTTTTAGTAATATGTTCTAACATGTGTGTTGTGTGGTTAGGTCATAAGTAATATAGCTGTCCACAAATCCTGAGAGGGAGTTTAATGGTTGTGCAGAGGATTAGGTTTGATTAAGTTGTTACAGGAAAAACTCATTAAAGTTTATTACGTCATGGAAAAGTGAGGAACAATCTACATATCTACACTGAGGCCATATAAAATAAGAGGTCATTAAAAAGACACAGTTTTTAATTATATTTAATAGACGTGGGGATTCAGCTTAAACAAGAGATTAAGCTTCTTTTGAGTCTTAATTGAAAGTTTAGAACACCTTCATTACGTGTTTAATTCTGGTCACGGTATGTCACCACTGTGTTATAATAACATGTTTTATAATAGTGTCCTTCAAAGATACAGCATACGCTGTGATGTTGATACTAATAAAGCTGATTTGTCATGTTGAAGCCTCAGTGATTTACACTTTGTAACCTCATAAACGTGTCAGTGACAAAAAATCATCATATGTAATGCTTCAGACCACATGTGTAAACAAGACTGCTCCAGAACAATCTTATAGTATGTGGCTATAAATTAGATATGATACTATAAAAGTAACAAAAATATATAGAAATCATTGCAGATATGTTAAAATGTAATTCAAAATAAATATAAAAAAATAAAAACGAATAAAAGTCTAGATTATAAAAACTTGACTGTCTTAGAAAGCCTGATACTTTCATTTGTTTCTGTGTTCAGTAGTCACTAATTCGTTTATCCTATATTCGTCCTTTTTGAAAACTTGACAGTATAAGTTATATAGTATAGAAGAATATAGAAATGAATGCACACCCGGAGGTGTTCCTACAGAGCTCATGGCCACACTATCACCTCAGGGTGTGCATTAACTTAGATATCACTAAATCCATAGCTTTACCACCAGATGTCAGTATCATCTTTCTAAACACATTTGGGCCGTTTCTCAAACTGAAGGCTGCATCCTCTGGAGGTCGCATTTGTAGGCTGCATACGGCATAAATATGATATTATTTTAGAATATTAACAGTTATAAATTTGACCATTATTCTTAGTTAAGCGTAAATTGTTGTAATATGCTTATGACTCGCGAATGTAATGCTCAGTTAACTGAAATAAACCAGCCTTGATGATGCTTCCTCTGGAAGATGCAGCCTTCCGTCCCGGTCTCTCTTAGGCTTTCGGCTCCGGAGTCCTGTGTGTGTGTGTGTGTGTGTGTGTGTGTGTGTGTGGCAGTGGTTTATAGGAAACACATTTTTTGTATAATAAAAGGTATGAGCCAAGGTATTTACAACACACGAGGAAGGTGATTTATGAGGACATTTTCAGTGTCCCAGTAATTTAAAAGGCTTATAAATAATTCAGAATGAGTTTTGCAGAAAGTTTCCTGTGAGGGGTATGTTAGTGGTAGGGGCATGAGGAAGAAAAATTAGGTTGGACAGTATAAAAACCATTATGCCTATGGAGAGTCCCCATAAACCATAAAAACAAACCTGTGTGTTTGTGTGTGTTTGTGTGTGTGTGTGTGTGTGTGTGTGTGTACGTGAAGGCTCGCATGAATCAGTATCGTGTAAAAATGATGTCTAGGCTATATTATGTCATACCATAATTTTTCCTAATACTTGTTGTTCTGTCATTATGTTTAAGTATACACTGTTCAAGATGGCAAGGAGTACATTCTGTTGCGGACGGAGTCAACTCAGTCTCTTGCTGTAGATAAGAAAGAAAACTCAGCCTTTCATAGTAAATGTCAGGAGCTCTTTTGCTGTTCATTCTGGAAACTCTTCGCTCTAAAGAAAAAAGAAAACAATGAAGGTTTGTCGAGATGAGAAGTTGATCAGTTCTGCCTGACGAGCACTTTCAATTTGAATTTCACACATGATAAGCAAAGACTATTGCCATTGTTTTTATCATCAAGAACAAAAACACCGTACTAACACACCGGAAATAACATGCGTTGTAAATGTTTTATATGGACCCTTCTCACAGACTGTGACGACGCGTTTCCACAGTTAATTACAACACAAATCTAGTAAAGTTTTTCATGTTTACTGTATAACTCTATACTGTGTTATATTACCCTGGCATTAAAACTAGTTAACGCTGTAGTGCGAGATTTTCTAACGGCCACAGGGAGTGGCGGGAAATTTGAAATCTTGATCTCTTCTGGCTAACATAAAAACTATTGATATTTTTTCCCTCTTTTGTGAAGTCATAGAAACGCTGTCCTTTTTTCTTTTGCTATTGGAGCAAATGGAGATGCAAAATTATTATTTATTATATTTGTTGTTGTAGTTTACATTCACCGCTATAAAAGATACGTCCACTTTTTGAGAAACCCGGAAATGTGAAAAGTGTCCATTGCAACACATGCTATTATTTCAATGCACAAGTGCCGTTATGATTTTTAATGAACTGAATAGTAAGGGAATGTTAAGTACGCTGTAAAGTCTAGACCCACACAATTAATTGTTACTCCTGCATGTTTACACTGACTGTATTTTAAACCCAAGTCTGTTTTATTGTGCACTTCAGGAACGCTTGGATGTAATGATGAACCTAATGTTCCCTCTAACCCATTTCACATCTTTTCGCGCCATCTAGTGGTGCTCTTTGAGATTAGCTTCATCAGGGTGGGGTTGTTGTTTTTACCCGAAAGGTGGCTGAAAACAGAAGCATAAAACTAAAGTATTTTCTAACCGTTTAGGAAAATAGATTTACATTTAGCCAAACTAAATCTGCTGTGATCATATAAATATGTTTGAATTATCCAAAATATTTAGTTAATTGTTATTGCGCTTTAGTTTAACAGTCAGTAATTAAAATAAAGGGGATTTTTATGCCATTTTGAGACATCTTTTCTCATCATTACAAGATTCTAGATAGCCTAGACCATGAGGTTTAATAGCCCTAATAAATTAGATTAAGATTTATATTGTTGCCTGGCTAATTCAATTCAGTTTCAGCAAAGACAATGTATTTGTTAATAGCAGCATAGAAAATAGAGAATGCAGAAAATAAAAAGTGCTCCAGCTCAGGGTCCCTTATCTGTAAAAACGTCAAGAATTGCTAGAAGTCACAATTGCTAGAGATTTAATGAGGATGAGTAGAGACTGCATACGCATAACAGGATTACATAAAACACTTGCGTATATGAGAGTGACTTTGATAGGATCTTAAACTCACATTAGATTAGTTGCATTAGATGAGCAGTAAATATGCTTAGTTGTGTCGCATATTGGCCCAACACATAACAGGAAGGAGGGCCAGACTAATTCGATTCCCCCTGTTTGAGAAAAACGCTGGCCCCTTGTTTCCCTCATTACCGGGCACGATATCTCCTAGTCCCTCCTCTGATATGTCGCTGGTTGACAAAAACAAATAAAAAAAATGTAACTCTGCTTTTCTGGACTGTTCCTAAACTGTGCATTGTTTTCAGAGCTTGTAAACCAGCCAGATCTCTCATCTCTGACACTTTTATTACCAAGAATAATATTTAGAAGTAGGACTTTTTTATCCAAATGGGTTTTATTTATTGCCCTGTTATTTTTCATAATGCTGCCTTGGCAACACTAAAACTGTAATTTGTTATTGACTATAAACTGGATATATTGAGCATATACTTTTAAGTAAATCCCCAGGTTTGTGATTAGGATTCATTTATCTCAAATGTTTGAAAGTGTTTGCTCTCTCTACTCTCTTCTCTCTTTAGCTTCTTGCTGTGAATTCCTGAATAAGTGTAAATTTTTTTTTTTTGACATTAATCACAGATCAATCTATGAATCATTGATAAGACCTCCCTAAATCACAGTGGTCTGTCAATAATAGCCGATAATGATCTGCTATGATCACCGTGCTGTGCAATTTTAATGGACAGAATACCTCATGAAATTAGTTGAAAGTTCGCAGAACGAGGAGCACTAAAAACATGCGACGACCGCCCTTTTTTTCTTTTTCTTGCTTTGCACATGTGAAGAAGTGCGAAAGAATAACATCCTTCTTTTTTTGGATGCCTCTGATATTGCAAATGGCTTTTCCTTGTGAGAAAGATCTGTGTAGCAGGTACACGTTTTAGATATCTGTAGATATCCAATCCTAAGTGCTTTCTATAAATGGGCGTTAGGCAAAAATGCATGAGGTCTTAGACATTTGTAACTGATAATGGCTTTCGAGTGGTGTGAAGGCTTTGTTTGTAACTAACAGAGAGGCGTGGGTTTTAGTGCTGTCCGTGGTGCTGAAATTTGTTTCTCACAGTGCAACTGAAAATTCATCTCAAGTGGGCCCCCCCCCCCCCCCCCCCCCCCCCCCCCCCCCCCACCCCCCCCCCCCCCCCCCTCGCAAGAGTTTTCCCTAGGTGGTTCATGAAAAAAAAACAAACAGTTTTTTATAATATATATATATATTTTTTTTTTTTTTTGGTCTTTTCCTTTATATATTTTCATTTTAGTTGCACCATCCATCCTCAATACGGTAAAAATAAGTTTTGGTCAGTAACCCAAATAATGTGCTATGGTATAACTCAAATTAAACTGGATTGTGGATTGAGCATTGAGTGAAAAATATTATTTAATGATTACTGACTTAACATGCCTTAAGGTTCAGCTTTAAAAGTCAAATAGAATGTAAAAATCGTTAAATAATTAAGGCAGGTTACTATAGAGTATTTTAAATACTTTATATATTTTTAAAAGTGTAAAATTACTGTAGATATATATTTGAGATATTTTATTTGTAAAAATATAATTAACCTAGAATTTGCAACAAAAATTATATTTAACAAAACATAACATCCTTTTATATATTTTTGTAAACATATTGTTGAAATATTTTCTAAGTAAAAAGTATAATCCCCATTAATTGATTCCCAGAATCCCCTTTATGAACCATCTTTAAGAATTTGTGTTAATATACTAAGTATTAATTATAAAGTTAGTATGTCTTATTTTCGTTTTCAGTTTTTCAGTTTTTTTCAGTGTTTTATGTTATCCGTTGCACAGTATGTTGTTTAGTTAATGTTTACTGCATTATTTTAGTGACCTATATGCTAGTCTGATGATGTTTATGCTATTGTTTAGTTGCTGAATTTTAAGTAGTGTGGCCTTCTTTTGTCTGTTACCAGTATTGCAGCAACAAACAGATTTAAATACCACAAATTAGTTTGTAAATTACTACAAACTATACAGTTATATAGATATACAGTTATAGAAACTGTAAAAAAATGGTCTTTTTTTACACAGTAAGTGTTTTTCTGCAATCACCCGGTTTTTTTTTTTTTTTTTTTTTTTTTTTTTTTCCCAATTAATTTAACAAAACATTTTACAGTGTAATTCTACAAATCAATACAAAACATGTATGAAAATGAAAGGACTACTAATGAGTAGATATGTGTTCAAAAGGCCCGCCGACATCCTCATTTCAATTCGGAGGCTCAAAAAAAGTTGCCCTGTTAACTTACACGGCGGCTTGTTGGAGACCACACACAGCTCACGCTCTCGGTTGCTGAACTTGTCTGTCACCACATCAGCCGCTGAAAGCCCCGTGCTGCTGCAGGGGCCACTGCGAGGAGAACGAGCTGCTGCTGCAATCCAGCCCAGTGTCGAAAAGAGAGCAATCTGGAATCTCCGCACAAGTGGATGTGGATATTTTTCCTTCTTGGATCATATTGCTGACACCTGAGACCAAGGGATATTTGATTCGTTTCCCCTACTCCTCTGATTTCCCCAATATTTTGGGCGGTCTTGGGGGGGGGGTGGAAACGGGGAAACAGGAAAACTGTGTGCGTACGCTATGCAGATCTCCACTGCTGAAAACATGAGCACATCTGCAGGGGAAGCCGATTAATCTACTCAACTTCAATTAAAGGGTGCGTTATTGAAAGGCGGGGACCTCTTGCTCACTATTTTCCGACACAATTCCCCCCCCTCCCCCCCCCTCTCTTTCGCTCTCTCTGTTTCTCACATGAAGACAATATTATTAGTTCTCAGCCCGCGTTGTGTTAGACAGTGCTCATCGTTTTTTTTTTTTTTTTTTTTATTCTCCTTTCTAGCTGTAACAGCGCATGTCTGATAAAGAGAGTAAAATCCCGCTTGGTTCCATGGTGCCCAATGCAACGCGTTTCTCGCGCCCACAAAAGCGCAACAAAAAGGCAACGTTTTCTAGAAGACTGCTTTTTTCCCCGGAGAGAAGAAGAGGAGCTGCTGGCCGGGATCTAATGCACCATGTCAGGGAACAACAGCCGACGCTGAATGAAGCGGCTGTAAAGGCTTCAAAACCAAGTGATTTGTCAATAGGAAAAATATGCTTAATCCTTGTGAGGACAACAGCGGACTTCTGAAATGACCATTACGCAGTCCGTCATGGAGTATTGATTTTTCTTCCTCCGTGACAATGCTCTGAGCACACAGGACTTTAACATATACAACATATGGTCATTTTTAATCTGGGACGCGTCGCCACAACAAAACGCCAAACTGGCTACAGCCGCAGCGATCGCCAGCTCCCTCATTCGGCAGAGGAGGCAGGCGAGGGAGCGGGAGAAAGCCAATGCCAACCGCTGCGCCAGCAGCCCCAATAAGAGCATAGGGAACTGCGAGAAGCCCAGCAGGCTCAACTTGTTCTCACGCGTCAAACTCTTCGGCTCAAAGAAACGCAAGAGAAGGCGGCCAGGTCTGATGTTATGTGTGTTCTTTTAAGCAGACTTTACTCAGATATCCATGTCCATCAATCATCTTCATCATCCCCCATCCTCATCATCGTCACAGCTGACTGTGTTAAGAAATTGTGACTGCACTTTAACTCCTTCCATACGAAAGAGTCTGAACTGTATACTAAGATCCGCTGTGCTGAGTAACAAGGATTTCACAGTTCACTGCTTTTGAGCACTGGCTTCTCTTTGAGCTAGAGCTGATGTTGCAATATCACCAGGGCACACAGCTCATCACTTGTTCTACACTAGATATCATGCAGTCTACGCAGTCTGAATCAGAGACTGGGCTAAACAAATCTGTGGCACTCTTTGGGTTATGTTGACTTGAATTAGATGGATTTTCATGGCTAATATTGAGTATTTTGTTAGTATGAGCACTGGCTGGTCTTGAATATATTCAGTGTTTTGTTTACTTCTTATTCTGCAGTAAATGTGGATCTTGTTTGTGAATGAATTTCTGGTTGGTGCACTCTTGGAAATAAAGGTTCCAAAAGGGTGTGTTCACAGTAATGCCATAGAAGAACCATTTTGGTCTCCCAAAGAACCTTGTGCACAGTTCTTAAAAGATCCCATTTTTTTGAGTGTAAAGTACTTTTTAGTAATGTAAAAAATCCTTTTTCCACTTTAAAGAACCTTTTGTGCAATGAAAAGTATCTATGGATGTTAAAGGATCTTCATGTCATCAACCATCAAAGTCAATAAAGAACCTTTATTTTTAAATTGTAGGTTGAGGCAGGATTGAACTTGGGATGTGAAAATTTATTAAATTTTTTTTTTTAGATATTATTTATTTTCAATGCTATATTTTTTTAAAAAATTATTAAAATATTTCCAATAGTGCTGGTGTATTTATGCTCAGAGCGTTGAAACTCAATCACTTAAAAGATGAATAGCACAACAAAACATATACAATGTGAAATATTATTAATAATAGTACCATAAATAATAGCAAAAAAAGTCCAAAGTATTATTTAATATGACTGAACAAACTTGACTACCTTGCTTCACATCAATTAAAGTTGTTCTTATGTGTCCGTGTCAGAGTAGAATACATCCTTTAGAAACACTGCAGTGGATAACACTGAGATATACTAGAAAACGGTTTGTGACTAAAGCCATTTATTATTTTACAGCATTATCAAATATCAATAGCACAGATAGGCAAACAATGTGATTTGTTTTCTTGTTACTCTCTTTTTTTTTTTTGCATTTTCTATTGTATACATAGGAAAATATCAGTTGTTCAACTCCTAAATTTAGAGCTGTTCAGCTGTATCCGGAATCAGGATATTACTGAAATGCATGTTATATAAGCCATAGTTATCTATCACCTCACCACTGAGGCATGCTTGGTAACTGCCTGGGTCCTGTTGGCACCAGCACGCACTATGTTTTCACAATTCACATTTTATGGTTTTCCAACAGTAATTTCTTGGCTTTCACAAGCTGTGCCTTTGTGCTGGATGTTCTCTCCTTCCTCACCCCATATAATCTGCTATTTCACACCCTCCCTTTTCCCCCCATCCTCCTAAATTGTGTTGTCTCAATTCCACAGAGCCTCAGCTCAAGGGGATAGTCACCAAGCTCTACAGTCGACAAGGCTTTCATCTACAACTCCAAGCTGATGGGACCATCGATGGTACAAAAGAAGAAGATAATAGCTATGGTCGGTTCACTACACGTAACATGTTTAAACACGACCATGCCAACACGCTTCTTTCCCATGGGTTCAATTCTGTTCTGTACTGTAACTTCACAGCTATTTTCAACCTCATCCCCGTTGGGCTGCGAGTGGTGGCTATACAGGGTGTCCAGACCAAACTCTACCTGGCCATGAATAATGAAGGCTACCTGTACACCTCTGTAAGTATGATAATCACGTCATACACTCTTAAAAAATGGTTTTCACAGCGATGCCATAGAAGAACCATTTTGGGTTTCCCAAAGACCCTTGCAGTGAACAATTCTTTAAAATAACCTTTTTTTCTGAAGAATTGTAATAATCTACAAAACCTTTTTCCAATATAAAGAACCTTTTGTACAATGGAAAGATTCCATGGATGTTAAAGTGCTTCGTGGAAACTTCAATACCAATAAAGGACCTTTATTTTTTTTAAAGTGTAGTTTTAAAAGTGCGAGTCCCTCCTACACATTGTGGGCTCTTTTGAGATCAGGGCAGTAGTAAACATCCCACATTTTGTCTCTGCTGCCCTCATTGTAGTTAAATCTATGTCTTAGACTGCATCATGGATGCCGGAGGATCCGAGCTGTTAACTTAAAGTTGCAGGTTGGATTCCAGACAGCAGGCGATCGATGAACTGAAGAGTTAATGAGATCCAACTCCTGCCCAAACACCATCTGCCTCTCTTATTTATCACAGCATTGTATCGTGATTATATTCAAAGAAGAGATAATGGCATATTTAGACATGCTTGTTAGCACCTCGCATTCACACAAAGATAATTCACACTTCATATAATTGCTTTGTATTTGAACTATCTATAGAACGCTCCTGGGAGATAGTGCATCATCATACCCAAGGTTTTCCACCCAATATCTACTCTGCATTTTTTAAATATGGAGAAATCACAATAACGCTCTAATGGATATTCTGTTTTCCGAGTGCCTCCCTCACCTCTTTCCTTTGATTAAATGTGCTGTGGCGAGATGAATAATTTAGTGCTGTGCCAATAAGTGCTTCTGTCAATTCAAAATGGACATTTTGAGGAACATTGCTGGCATTAGAACGCTAAAGATTTGCAGTGGCTTTTGCAGTGGCTTTTGAAAGTCTTGGCCAGATCTGTGCTTTCATAATGCAGAAACAGTTTACACTGTACCTTTGTATTTCAACTGTGTGTGGGTTCGCGTCTGACCGCCTGCCCACAGAAATGGACTCTTTTCACAGACTGTGATGACGTGTTTCCACAGTTATTAACATTGTAAATCTAGCAACGTTTTTTTATATTTTCATTTAAAAAGGTAATGTACATTTATAACTCTATACTTGGGTTATATTACCTTGGTATGAAATACAAGAAAACTAGTTAATGCTGCTTTGTGGGTGTTTTTAACAACATGACTGCAAATTTGACATATTTCTCTTTTCTGATATAATAAATCTCTCAATATTCTTTCCTCTTTTGGAAAGTCACAAACGCTATCGTGGATTTTTTTCAAATTGGAAAGCAAAACATTTATTATTTGTACTTTCTTTCTAGTTTACCCAACTACACTGGGGAAAAACAAGTATAGAATAATTTTCACTCAGAAATTGCTAGTAATTTTCACAAATAATTACAAAGAAATGCCAAGTAACACATTAAATTGCACGTGAATTTTGTATTAGAACAACTGACATAGTATTAGTTTGTAAATCTTATTCCAATAATCATTAAATACACTTCAAAAAATAATTTTTAGTGTATGACGACTTTCGCTTCTAATAACACAACGGAAATGTGAAAAGGGTCCATACTCAAACTCGCACCCATGGTCGTGCTGGTATACACGTATCTCCTTGTTGATTTTGAGAGGTTGTTTTCCCCAGAATGAATGTATTGATCCGCAGGAAGTAGTCAAAGTGTTTCAGGCCTAAAGAGTTTAATGGTAATCAATCTGCACCACAAACTAGAGCGAAAGCACACGGGACGACGTGCTACCACCACGTTTAGACCACTTATTATGGTTCCAATCAGAGGAATTTACCTTGACAAAATCATGATGAGGTGATGTGTGATATCGATGAGGCTGGTCTGGACTATCTTCAACTCAAATTTGTCTGCTCTCGCTTTGTTTATCTCCCTACGAGCTCACACACACATTCTTTTTTCTCTCTCTTTTGCAAATACCCCTACACAAACATGTACGAATATTGCTCTTCACCTCATTCTCTCTGTCTCTTATGTCTCTGTTGTCTTCTCTGCCCATTTGACTCTCACAGGAGCACTTCACGCCAGAGTGCAAATTCAAAGAGTCAGTGTTTGAGAACTATTACGTGACCTACTCGTCAATGATCTATCGGCAGCAGCAGTCGGGCCGAGGCTGGTACCTGGGACTCAACAAAGAGGGTCAAATCATGAAGGGCAATCATGTAAAGAAGACCAAGCCGGCTGCACACTTCATCCCCAAACCTCTTAAAGGTTGGTTCAAGTGTCTTCTGCACCGATTGTCAGGCTGATGGCTTTCTAAAAATATCTATTTTAGACTGAGGAGATATTGGCTGATCGTAGTGCAAGCATTCAAGTAACTTGTTGGCTTTCCTGCATGTCTCTGCATTTGTTTGGTGTTAAGGACAGAAACGTGCTCTTTGAAGGGATGAAAATGCAGATGTGTTGCAAATGCAAAGCTTGTTTTTTTACAAACTTGCATAACTGTGGTCATGTTCAAGAGGGCATCTGTGCCATTAAACTGGTTAAACCAGTGCAAGTGCTGTAAACCTGTCGACAGCTTAACTAACTTGCTGAGCAGATTTTGGTTGGGGTGCATTATATTAGCACTACATGTTTTATCAGCCATTTTAGAGTTTTGTTGTTGTTGTTTTAATTGATCAGCATTAGTCTGTATTGGAAATGTAACTGTTCATGCTCATTACACCTCTTTTTGTTTAAGGGCCAGTTAAAGTTATTCTTAGTATATTATGTAATCTTAAAAGTGGATATTCTTAAATTCTGTATATTATAATGCTGTGATGCCTAAATTCCCTTGCAGCATTCAAAATGATAGATTTTATTTTTTAACGTTTTATTTTTCATTCGTTAAGGCAAAATACAATAGAATGTTAACATCAAAATAATTTTCTGCATTAACCAGAGAACCCCTAATGCTCAAAATATCGCTCTCCCATTGAAGAGAAAACAGACCTTAAAAGAAGATGTATCCACCTTATTTTTCATTGCGGAAGTAAGCTGTTTTTGGTGAATGTGCGAGACTTCAATTTCATTAGCCGTGGTAGGGAAATAACAAGGAGGATAAGAAAGTGCGCTAAACGGTAAAATTGTTTGTGCTACAACATAGTGTGTTTATAATTAAGACAATACATTAAAATAATATGGTAAGAAACACAAGTTTACAATATCAAGCAGAAAACCAGCTGTATTATACAACTAAAATTAGCTGGAAGTGGATGACACCGGAAGCCAGACACATTAAATTTACAAATGACCGTACCCACTCTTACGGGCAAAATAAGGTGGATAGGCATTTGTAGAAATATGCAGTTTTTTCCCTCCTTGAATTAAATGGGTGCCTTTCTTTTTTGGAACTATAGCTGAATCAGTGGGGAAATCAAAAACTGCAGCTGCTTGTGTGCAGTCATAAGTGAAGCTACTGTAAGATGGCTAGACATTAGTCTGCTTTAAATGAGTATGGAAGCTCCATGCAATTAGATTTAAATCAAGTTATGGTGTGTTCATGCAGCACTAAATTATTTTTATTGCAAGCAGGTGTTTTTGTGCTGCATAGGGTACTTACTTGGAACTGGTTCAAATGATTTTCAGGATGTTAATTTGCGATGCACTGGAAGTTATTAATTTCCATTTGAGCTGAGTAGATTTTTTTTTAACATAGTTGAGAATCATCTTTATATAATTTGGTCTAAAAAAAATTTGATTTGTGATTGAAATAAAAATCCCACTGTTTTTGCCTTTTCATGTCTATTCATGTATTTTTATTTAAAAAAATAAAATAAGACTTTTTAAGGTCCTGGTGTCCTCTACAGAGGATGTAGCATAACATATTAATAAAATATAATTTTTCAAAAATTGTATTTTTCTATTTTTTTCTTATGCTCTAAACAATGTAAAGACATGAAAAAACATTTTTTCCCCTGGTAGTGAGGATGATATGAGAATGCTGAGATTTTTGTGTCTGTTTTGAACCCTGGTTGTGTTGAAATATTTGAACTTTTGACTAAAAGAAATAAAAAAATATTTGCCTAGCCCTTATGCGACGCCTTCTCTAAAATGAGCGTTTATGAATAATTTAGCCAGAAATAATTATTTTATTATCATTAAAGAATTTCTGCAGATTAGCCCTTGAAAACTAACTATATTTTTTGTTTAAAAAAAATAATAAGGGTAATTTGTTTTGTGTGGATATATTCATACATTAATTATTCAATCACTTTACCATGGTGAATAAGTGGAGAATCATATTTTCTCTAGACGAGGTCATAAGAACCGGTGTTCTGTCGAGTTGTGCTACCCTGTCAGATTTTGCTACCTCCCATTAAAACAGTAGGTGGTACAATTCGACAACGAAAAATGCTACCCATCAGATTATGCTTTATTAACACGTACACCTACCCCAACCCTAAACCTATACTTACAGTAATGTAAATACAGTACTTATCATTGTTCAGCGTGAGAAAAATTACGCAATATTGATGTGCGCATGCGCAGTAAGCCCTGGTAGGACAATCTGACGGATAGGATAAAATGTACATCTTTATTTAAATCAATTAAATATGTTCGTACCTTTATTAGCATTTAAAGCAACATTTGGCAACAGAATGGCATTTCTGTTTTCCAAATATTTCTTCCTCAGGTACAAGGAAATGCAACCCTTAAGGAACCGTAATCATTCAATTCCTTGTGATTCCCATCCCTAGCGCTGTGTAGACACTAATAGAAGTTATCAGTGTACTAATAAGGAGACAAACTTGCTACGACCTGAACATGAGACTCATGAGACCTGTTACTTGTGTCTCCTTCATATAGTTGCCATGTACAGAGAGCCGTCGCTGCACGACCTGACCGAGTTCTCCCGCTCCGGAAGTGGCACTCCAACCAAGAGCCGCAGCGCCTCGGCCATGCTCAACGGTGGCAAGATTCTGAGCCAGAATGAGTCAACATAACCGCAGGGCACAACTGCAGTCTGCTGCTGTACAGCTGCTGGACTCTACCATCAACTAAACAGCACAAACGCGTTTACAAGAGTGCAGTGAAACCCTTAGCTGGTCGCTAGCTAGTGTTTCCTGAAATCACTGTGATGAGAACACAAGTGCAAACCTACATTGTACAATCTTCTGCAGGTCAACCTCGTGTGACAAACAAACCAAGCCATCTTTCTGATGTAGGGGTCTGCGTCCTTTTGCGGGGCGATCCCCGTTTCCATGTGTAGCATACAGAGCTGTGGTTTTCTCCTGTGGCATTGTCACAGAATCTTCTAGAACACCTACTTTTGTGTTTTGCTCCATTTCTTCTTAGGGATGCCAACTCCATAGTGCTAAGTCAACTACAACATGACAATAGCAGCTTGTGCGACCCATTTATCGGTATATAGAGACAGAAATCCCAACGGTTCTTGGACATATGATACAAGTATTTGAGCTCAGCTTTTTTGAGGCAGCGGTTCATTGTTGTGTGCTTTTTAGATGAGGCGTTTTGCTCCTCGTTTCTCTTTTTCTGTCTTTTCAGCTTCCCCCCACACATTGTTATTCTGCAAATTAAACAGATTTAGGGTTCGGTCTGTCTGCACACCAAAGATGTCATTAGCCTCTTTGTATGGAGGTAAGTCAATTTGTGTAATTTCAGCTCCCTCAGACAGATGGTTGAGAAAACCGCAAGAGTGAATGTCATTTAGTCAGAGGAAATGTATTCAGGATAGAAGAAGACTACTCACTGTGGGTCCCTGCTTTTTGTCTGTTTATGTCTTCCTTTACGTCCCCTCTACTTTGGGAACCCAGCATCTTGGAGAAGTGTCAAATCAAAAAATGTTTAAATGATTGATTAATTCCAACCCGTTAGGTAAAAACAGGGCAGGCATTTTCCCCCCTCTTTTTTGTAAACAAAAATGTAATGAAAACCAAGCAAGAGAAAGCTTCCATTGCTTTTACAGGGCTAAATCAGCATAAGTAAATAATTTGTGTGAAAATTCATTCTTATGGTTCTACGTTATAGTCCTCAGTGGTCAGGCAGCAGCCCCTGTTTATAATTTTGATCAAAATCTTCTTCTGTTGTATGTATGTATGAAGCATATTTAATGCATGGGGGACAATGGACGCTGCATGTTATGTGGCTACGTATATTACCTACAATATGGAACCATGTGCTCAAATGGATACTGGAGTAAAATACAAATGTGTATATATATATGCATTTTATCCTGCTACCCGCTTGCTTATTATTTGTTGTAAATTTAAGAAGCTGCTGCACTGAATAAAATGTTTTGTATGTTCAGAGCACTCATGATATTTGACTATGCGGTGTTAAGTGACTTTTGCTTTCAATGCACTTGATAACTCTTCATCAAAACAGTCAATGTATATTGTATGTGACGGCGCTGCTTTAAAATACAATTTTACAAATACAAATCTTAAAAAAAAACTCAAAATCTTGAAAGAAGGAATATCTTCCTGTTATAAATTACAAATGTAAAAACCTGAATTAAATATGTAATATTCACACATATAAAATATATTTAATTAAACAATGTAATATAAAATATATACATTTTATGGAATTATAATGTTGTATAATTATGTACAATAAATTATGTACAAAGGATCTTGGCATAGTTGTGTTTATGTATGTAATATTTAAAGACAAAAAAGTTCTCTCCTTTATGTCAGATAGAATCCAAAACTCTTACTCTCTTAAAAATAAAGGTGCTTTAAAAGGTTCTTCACAGCGATGCCATAGAAGAACCATTTTTGGCTCCACAAAGAACCATTCAGTCAAAGGTTCTTTAAAGACCCATCTCTTTCTTTCCTTTTTATAATCTGAAGAACTTTTTTTCGCCACAAAGAACCTTTTGTGACACAGAAATATGTTAAAGGTTCTTTATAGAACCATTTAGACAAAAAGGTTCTTCTATGGCATCGTGAAGCACTTTTATTTTTAAGAGTGTATATAAAATAAAATATCTCAAATAAAATGTATTTTATATGAAAAATGTATTATTTATTTTTACATTATATTACATTTACCCATACTTATACCCATTTGACCAATGTATTCCATTACAGACTTAAATAATGTTAAAATAATCAAAGTTGACCTTAGTTTTAAGGATATCTTAAAATAAATGCAATTATTACATATACCTTTCTGAAAAATGTATTCTGACTGTCATCAAGGCTGGCTGACTGTATTATTGCTTGCATTTCTAATAACCTAGTTAATTAACTGTAGTTTGACATATACTGGGCTGAAGTTATTAGTAATACTGACTGACAGATATAATGACAACAGTAGCAGATAACTTTACATAAAAAGGCGTTTTTAATTAAATGATGAATTTGTTGTTCTGTAGCAGTTTGTCAGTGAAACTCTTTAAATATGCAGACTCTGTGACATTCAGAACCTCTTAGGAACGTACTCAGTGTTCATTTTGGCACTGCAGTGCATAAACAGTGGTGAATTCATCTGAATTTAAACCATAACTCGTGAATAAACATCAGGTCAGCGAGGACAGTTTGATTTTTAAGTAGATAGTTCTACCTGTTTTTTTATTTTATTCATGATTTATTCATATTGATGAAGACACCGTGAATGAAGAAATTGATTTTGTTGTGCTTTGCTTCACTGGAGTGGTGTAATGAAACCTTGATCATGTCTAATACATAACCTATGGGAAGGCCATTGGAAAACCATCTGCTGTTGTTTAATGTACTGTAAATGGGCATGATATATGGCCTCATCCAGTTCAACTCTATTTAACTAAAATATTAAATAATAAACCATTAAATAATGTATATAGGGACATTTTAATGTAAAGGCACTGAAGAAAATAAGGCAATATGGCCTTGCTCGATTGTGTTTTCAAGATGTTTAAAATGCAATCACTCATTTGAGACAGACCGATATTGTAAAGCAGCAGAAGAAAATGAAATTACACAAAATAGCTTCAACTTTAATTATTTTTGGCTGAACCCTGGGTTACCATCGTTCTAAAACCCACATTTAACCCCATGTAAAGGTGCATTTCACACTTGTAATTTAATAGGGAGTTAGCTCTGTTGGATTCGGAGCAGGATTAGAACTACTTTTGCACCAAGTTTTTTTTTTAACTTGTACAGCGTGAAACGATGTGGTGTTAAAATGTTGTTACTAGATGATTAGAAACAGACACCCAATCGCACGCTTATATTGACATGTATTGGACGGTTATGGACACAGTGAGTTTACAGACGATTCAACATTTGAGGGGAAAAAAAGTAAAATGGTGACTGAAAACACACACACACACACACACACAAAACTGGAGTCTTACCTTTAGTGTCCAAAAAGTCAATTCAGAGAAAACTTAATAGCAGTCGACAGTCATGTTGGTTTACATTGGTTTTCATGGACTCTTAATTTGCTTGTCCTTGTTTCCTGTGTTTTTAGTTTTTTGTTTCCTTTGTTTATACCCAGGGTTAATTGTTAACCCCAGGTAAAGATAACCCAGGATTCCGTTTACTGGTGAGATTGACCCATTGCTATAGTTCAACTGTGAAAGGACTAAAACTGTATCTATAACCTCCTTGGGTGAATCTGGGATGGTTACATCACCACTGCCCAGGCTAAGGCCATCAAATTCTATGTTAATATTTCATAACCTGAAATGAATTTTGAATGAACTGGGCTTTGGTTCCCAATAAACCCAGTGAGACAAGATTATTTGCCCATGGGTAAAGTGCTGAAGACTTTACATTCATTAACATTCACATCATTAAAAGATGCATTATTTGCGGTGGCGAGGAGGTGACATCACTTGGTTGGTATGTGGTGCCTGAACGAGAAGCAGAAACTAACTGATATGGGACGGATAGATGTGTAGATACTGAAGAAAGGAAATGAGATGGAGAAGCGAAGTTATGATGGACAGCTCAGTGCTGATCTGCCGTTTTAAAATCTGATTCCGAAAGCAGCACTCAGGAAATTGTGCTCTGTGCTGCACCAGTAAACGAAAATAATGAATGGAAGACCAGACAAGGGTGAGTCTGGACTGAATCGCATATACAGCTGGCTATACAACCCCAGCTTTGTGCAGTCATGCATGGTCACTCTAACTCTGCCACGGTCAACTTGGACTCTATAGAGGAAAAGCACGGCTCAGTGAGCACTGACTTCTTAAAATAATTTTATTGGCTGCTGTGCGAGAAATCAAGTTCTAATATGACTTCTTACATAACACTGGCAAACCCACAGATACTAGAAAGTATAGTTGCAGGTCTGTGTTTGTATTTACAGTATAGCAGTGTGCTGGAGCAGATTTGAGCGTGAAGTTCCCATCTGTTTTGGTGTGTGTATGCTGCGAGTACTGCCTCGCAGGCTCTAATGTTGATATTGGAGTGCAGAAGAAAGGCGGGGCTGACAGCCTGTACCATCACTGGTTGCCATGGAATCGGGGAGGATGTGATTTCTGTGGTTATGGGGACTCTTTAAAAACCTCTTACATATTGGTTTTTTTTTTGGGTGATGAATATGTGTATGTATCTACACTTTAGATTCAGATAGGTCTATTCAGTATCTGGCCAGAGAAACTGCGTATATTTTATTCTATGTGTCATAAAAGTGATGAGTCAGGCCATCAGAAGAATCTGGAAGCTTAGGGCTTCTGTCTCATAAATGGAGAGAGCAGGTTAAAAATGCATGTAAGAATCAAACCTTGTGTTGTTTGTGGGTTTGTTGTATGCATGTTTTAAAAGCTTGGCTTCTCTCGGAATCCGTAGCACACATACGCTGTTAGACATTTCAGTGTAACCCCGCCCCCATCCCACCAAGGGGTGTCGCCAGAGTTTTTTATTTTATGGAGGCACAGCTGCAGGTGAACGAAAGCTCAAAAATATATAGTTACACATGAACTGTCAGGGCAAATCAGGGACGTTTCTAGCCTTTGGGGCGCAGTCCTCCATCAAAAAATGTCTCCATATTTTCATTCTCATCTATAATACTGTCGTTGGTCATTACCTGCTCGCTCACTTCGGGTTTCATCGCTGACATATATGTGTTTTGTTTTATACAATGGTCTGTAGGACTGTAAATATCACCTCATCCAGTGCTATTTTTGTTTTCTGAAATCTCCCCTTACGGTGTGAGAAACCACTGTAAATTATTCAGTGCATAAATGAACTTGTCCGAATGAATCAAACTGAATTGCAAAATATTTCAGACCATTTTGCACTCCCTTTCAACTGAATATAGTGATTCATCATTGAATCTTTAGCTCTGATTCTAAACAGCTGGTAGAAACCACACGATATTATTGCTGAAATATTATCAGAGATAATGATATTCTGATCATTATGCAGTGTTCTCCAGCATCAGCCAAGGATTTATCAGTAATATTTTACTGGGCCACAGCAGAATTTTACTGGGGCTCAGTGAAAAAGTACGGAAGAGGATTAGGGCCAAGCAATAAGATAAAAATAAAACCATCTCAAGATTAAAGTTGTTATGTTTTGAGAAAAAAGCTCTATTTTCGCAGAAAAAAAGTCAAAATAAAATGTTGAGAATAATCTCAATAAATTACGAGAAAAAAACTAGTTAAATTTCAAGAAAAAAGTCTTAACACACTCTTATTCCCATGGTCTTTCATCGTCATTACCCCTCACTGCAAACCGATCCAGGGGTGGGGTTCGTCCACTCTATGGGTGGAGATGGTTTAGGGATCAGGGGGTGGGACGGTAGGTTTTACAGTTTAGGTATATGTAAGGTGGGAGGAGTCTTGTGTTCTGCAGTGAGGACTATCTCCAAAATTCTCGTCACATTTTAAAAATTTTAGTTCCAACTGGTACATCTGTACTTTTAACAACTCTTATGACAAAATATTTTGCACAAATATTTTTTAAATTTTAACAGTCTGGAAAACTTTTATTTGGATAATCTCACGCAGCGCACGTGGGTATTTCCAGATGCAAGCCATGATGTCTGATTCAGGAACAAATGACTCTTATCAACCGATTCTTGTAATGACTCAGTCAAATGTCACAACTTTTCCAACTT
This sequence comes from Sinocyclocheilus anophthalmus, assembly GCA_018155175.1. NCBI lineage: Eukaryota > Metazoa > Chordata > Actinopteri > Cypriniformes > Cyprinidae > Sinocyclocheilus > Sinocyclocheilus anophthalmus. The sequence goes on along the minus strand of JADLZN010012118.1, from coordinate 123,949 downwards.
ACTCTTAAATGTCCCGTTGAAAATATGAAAAATGATGTTGTAACAATTATTAAAATATTAAAAGTCTGGAATGTCAATAAGTATAGTCCAATAAATATCCACAATGTCTGATTTGTGAACAAACGACTCTTATGAATAAGTCAGTCAAAATGATTCACAAAACTCTCAAGCTACCTCACAAGTTAGGTTTAAAATAGACTCACTCACTCAGAATCTTTGGAGTTTTGCACTTGAATACCTAAAGGCACTACAAGACTTTTGTCCAGATTTACAGTATGGACGAGTCAGTGCTAGTTGCCTAAATTTGTAGCCAGTCTGCAAATTTGAGTTGACAGTTTTCATTTAAAATCGCATAATGTATGATGTATTCAATTCAAAACAAATGGTATTATTATATAATCATATATATATATAAACCACAAACACATGCATGCATAATTCACATATACAACACTTTTTACAGCATAAGTTTGTGTAATATCACAGGATCTTCCACAAACAGAATCCCAGTCAAACTGGGTAACCAAGGACATGTCCATAAGACTGTCAGTGATTTATAGATTTCTCAGACTGAGCTCGGCTCATGGTTTGAGCGCTGATGTGTGTATGTGTTTGGCTTTGGCACTCATTTCACCCGATCAATCAGTAAACAGAGTTCAAGGATAAGACTGATCTCTAGAGCAAAAATGACAGCTTGATGATGCTGTTCAACTTGATGATGCTGTTCCAATGAAATGGGAACAGAGTGAACATGAGACCAAAAGGAAAGCAGCTGAACTGAATACAAAGGAAGAGTGCAATAGCTGAGTTTTTTTAGAGAAACCTCCAATTCATTAAACCACAGGATTGTGGTTTGTATTTATAAGAGGTCCATGCATTACCTTTCTGCTGAAGCCATGTTTACCACTGCTGAGATTGAAATAGGCCTATACTAACATAGATTATCTGACATGACAGGCCAAATTAATGTCTATTGGTAATCATGCATGTGAACCTTTGCCTTGCTGCGTGATTTATGACGGGATAATGAATTTGAGAGATGAATACAGAGAACAGGATTTGATATAATACACAGATCACTCACATTATAGATTTAATTATGGCAAGTACACTGATTGCATTATGATATATTAAAAGGAAAAACCTGGGACCACTGGATGGTCAGCCAATTTTTGTTTTGTTCATATTTTCAGTATGAATCCAGTCTATATAAATTAAAATGATGGTGTATTCATCTGCCTCTATAATTTAATGCATGGCTTAACTTCATTTTTCACAGCAAATATTATGAATAATTGTGATTAATTTGATAAACTACTCAGCATATCATGTAATCAATCTGATTAAATTTATTTTTACAACTGTTGCATACCAAACCTTGTCAACTCAGATGGGTTTTTCAGATCAACATGCCATTCCCAGAGCTGAAGCTCTTGTCTCATCAACTGGTTTGCTGGCTCATTAGAGAGTAAGATATGCAACTCTATCTCTGTCAGGTACAAGCCAATTTCAGAGCCAGTCATTCTGTGATGAGAACAAGGAGCACTATTAATGAAAGCCTTCCTCACATATTTCCTGGGAACTTAATCAGCCAAGGCTAATCATAGAACCTGCACCATCTATCCTGACAAACAGTTAAAAAAATTTTCAACCTTTTGAAATGATCTTGATTTATGTCAGCCGGCTCTCAACATGTGCTTAATAATAATTAAATTTTGCATATTTCTGGGATGCCTCAAATGGCCTTGAATAGAAATCATGCCACAGCATTTCAATGAGACTGAGGTCAGGACTCTTTTATCAGGACTATTCTAATATATGGAATTTCCACAGTTTGGATGCACTCTGATGGTGATTTATTCCTTTGTTTAGGAATAAACAGGTTGCATAACCCACTTTTCTTTTAAAAGTTTCTGATCACAAAATTCCTGACAATGTACTGTAAAATTGGAACAATGTTATATTTTAATCGCTATGCTTGCAGATACATAGATTTCTCTCTAGGGTACTTTGTCATTTGTTGAAGGATCCTTTGACATATCTTTACACTGACCTTTTGAAGGACAGCCAAGGTACCACTGGTGCTGCTTTTCTTCTGTTTGTAATCAATCTGTTTCAATGGGGACTGATGGAGCCCCAAGTCTTCAGACATTCTCTTGTAACCTTTTCCAGACTAATGAGCCTGTACAATTCCTCTTCTGTGGTTCTCTGGAATCTCTTAGGTCATGCCATATTGCGCTTTAACAGAATTCGAAGGTAAAGAGCAGGTAACCAAATATTTCAGTTTTCAAGGGCCATTAGCCATCAAGTCACATTGTACTATTAATTACTACTTTGATGTAGTAGTATCCCCCCCCCCCCCCTGCGTTGCGTGCTGCTAATCTGCAGTGATTGGTCAGATTGGTCTCAAGTCATTTCCATTGCATCATGCCTGTAATATGATAAAGCAGCGTTTGTGAGTCAGTGCTGCTTTGTGTACAGCGTTCCCGGAAAACCACGATTTGTTCAACCTGCTCCAAGGCGGCACCTATCAGATGATTTGTATTTCATTCCGAACCAACTCGAAAAGACCAATGGGCGGCATATGCTCATTTTTTCGTTGACATCAGACATGAAACGGCTTGGGAATTCGTTTTAAAACGACTCGTTCTGATTCCAGAGTCGAACTTGAGAGCAACAACTTTATACATGGTGCACTTTCAGATTTAAGACTTTGCAGGATGTTTTCATTCAATTAGAGCTGTTTTACACACTGCATGAAAGGTAATTTTCTAAAATCCATAATAGGGGCACTTTAATGAAGAGAAAAAGGAAGTTCATGAGGTAGATATAAAAAACAATTAGAAGTAGATGATAAGTGATTGAAGAACAACAACAAAAAAGAAAAAAAGAAAACGGTTTTCTTACTCAATTACTACTCAAAAATATTGCAGTAATTTAAAGTGATATATCACTGGACGGAATAGAACATAAAATGCTAATATTCAGACTTTTACATTTATTAAATCCATTTGCCAATTTAAAATGCTCTGTTGAATTCTGTAAGAAAAAAATCCCTGGTGAAATATTTTGGTTTATAATTAAGTGTCACTGCAATCACTGTATTAAGCAGGTAAGAGGGTTCCAGTGACCGACTCAGTATACTTGAAGAAGATTCTGATATACTATGACCAAAACATGCTAATACTTCTATTTTTTCACTTCTGTGCACACTATAGGCATGAACTTCGGATGCTGCCAAGCCCAAGTTTCATTGTTTCACGTTTGAACAAATACTGACACCTGGTGGCAATAATTACATGCAATATTTGCAAAAAAATTAAACACATTAAATAATATCTACATTGCACATATAACAAAGATGTGAAGCAAAATACTAATGTACTAGTATCTTTCTTAACAACACACACACTGCACACAATGTAATTTCCTGTCCCTCTAAATATGGTTGGAACTTTCATATCCCGGGCTTTTATGAAGTACAATGCACCACAAGCACCAAAGTCCTATTACCTCTTTGTACTGAAGCCTTCTGGGACCCAAACTTGTCTGGGCTGTCAGGTGGAGAAGTACCACCATATGACCCCATAGGGATACAGTCCTGTTGAGCACCACCTTCTTCTGTGTGAAATGTGAGATGGGCTGGAGCTGGTCCACATCTTACTAAAGTTATAAAGCACCTGTAAAACTGGCAGTAAATCCAGATTTGACAGTAACACTGGTCTATATTTTCGATACAAATATGCCTTTGAGAAGCACATACCTGATTATTGAACAGAATGTAAATGATGGGGTTCAGAACAGTGCTGCTCTTTGCTAGTATGGATGATACAACGCTGGCTGTGGGGCTGACAGTACCAGCGCTGAATGTGCCAAGCAATGCCATGCCCGTACGGCATCCAACAGAGCAGGTAACAGGACACCATGGAAACCACCATCACCAGCACGTGCGTTTCCCTCCTCTGTGCAGCTGTCTGATTGATCTTAGCAACCTATGAGATGCGGAGAAACGCTTTGAGGTTTGCTTTTCAAAGAATAACAGTGACAAGGCTGGTTTGAAACACCACATGGTGTTTATGCACCAGAATGTTTGAACTGTAACTGGATTAGGAGAGAATTGCAATAGATTTTTTTTACAATAAGGTTCCATTTGTTAATATTAGTTAACTACATTAGTTAACATGAACTAGCCTTTAACATTAACAAAGGTTTATAAATACTGTAACAAATGTATTGCTCATTTTTAATTAATGTTAATCAATGCATTAACTAACATTAACTAATGGGACCTTATACGTTTTATCAGAGAATTTAATGAAACAGTTTAACCAAAAATTTTAATTTGCTGAAAATGTACTCACCCTCAGGTCACCCAAGATATAAAAATGAGTTTGTTTCATTATCAAAACAGATTTGAAAAAATTTAGCATTACATCACTTGCTCAGCAATGGATCCTCTGCAGTGAATGGGTGCCGTCAGAATGAGAGTCCAAATAGCTGATAAAACATCACAATAATCCACAAGAAATCTACATGACTCCAGCCATCTTGTGAAGCTAAAAGTTACATATTTGTAAGAAACAAATGTAATTCTACATTTCACCAAATCTGTTCTGATGAGGAAATTACTAAATCTTGGATGGCCTGGGGGTGCTTAAATATTCTTTACTACAAGCATTTACATACTAAAACTGATGCAGCTGTGTATATAATTCACAGTAGCCATAAATAATGATGACAACGAGTGTGTGAAGGATTTTGGTTCCGGACAGCGGCATGAAAAATGCTTAATTTATGGTGAACAAACGTTTGGCTAGAAAGATCGATGAGTCTTACTAGAAGAGAGCTCTTTATCAAAATCATTGCTTCCACTCCCATTCTCTCTCACTTTCAACCTTTTCCTCTTTCACTCGTCCCTTACCCCATGAATGGCAATGAGGATCTTCCCGTAGCAGTAGACCATCAGAAGAAGAGGGAGCAGCAGACAAAAGACAAAGAGGCAGATGACGTAAGATCTTGTTTCCGGGGAGCGCTGGTTCCACTGGACTGAACAGGTGGTGCCGGGACCCTCAGGACCGTAGCTGCTCCAGCCGAAGAGTGGTGGCACTGTCCACATGAGAGAGTACAGCCAGCAGCCTGTGATGAAGAGCCAGGCCTTCCTATAGTCAGACACATCTGCTTTTGAACAGCAGAGAATGGTGCTGTAACGCTCGTATGACAGTACAGCAAGGGATACCAGTGAAACAATACCTGTTGATATTGGATAAAAGACCAAATAAATTATATGTTCATCAACTAATTTGTTTAATTCTTGTTTGTTTTATTGTAATAGCAAGTTACTTTACTAATGTAAAAAGCTTAACCTTAAGGCAAAATGGCTATTTGACAGGACAGTGAATTTCAATAGAAGTCAAGAGGTAACTTAGACCTATTTGTACACTTAATGCACACTTAACTATATCTAGAGGAACTTTCTTTTTTTCTATGAATATCTTAATCTCCCTGGAATGGAAATAATCAAACAAATACATGAAGAAACCAAACAAATTGTTTGGTCATATAAACAGGAATCAACGAGTTAAATTTACCTTGGCTAGTAAAAAAGTTCTCGACAAAAGCGGTAGTGATTCAAAAACATAACAGCGTGATCAGTGTACTCTGAAACCAGAACGAATGACTCTTATGAGCCAGTTCTTTTCAGTAAATCACATTCATCGCACGTTCGGCCGACACCGGTTCGTTAGCACCAGTGTCCGATTCTTCTTCTTCTTTTGGTTTTATGGCGGGTTGCGAACCAACTTCATAGGTGCATACCGCCACCTACTGTGATGGAGTGTGAAGAGAATGTACCATTTCTCACCTAAATCTTAAATTCTGTTCATTATTCCACAATTCTTAAGAAATCTCATGATTGCACTTATTTGTTTTCCTGCATTTGGACCATCATTCAGAATACTACTTAATGAAAATTCTTTAACTCCTAAGGATTGTAATTCATCTTTAAGTCGATCCCTTTCTCTTTCATATGCTGTACATATCATCATAACGTGCTCCACTGATTCCTCTGTTAAACAAACATCACATAGACCAGTATTAGGCTTCCCTAATGTATAGTGCTTGGTTAAGATTTGAATGTCCTGTTTGTATATGTGTTAAAATGACTTCTACTTATGTTATGAATTATTTTTCTTCTTTTTATTCTCCTTTGTACTTTGTGATAATGCCTATTGTTTGACATGAGTCCCAGTATGTCTGCCATACAATATTGCATGCATTTAATATGAACTGTTTCCCTTCTGTTCTGCTGAGTGCAATATTTATACTTGGATCATCCATTTTTAAGGATTCTTTAGCCATTTTAACTACCTCTTCATTACTTTGAATTCCCACATGTGCAGGTACCCATGTAAACCGAGTAATTATCCCTATCTGTTTAATACTATATAGTGTAATCGTGATTTCTGTTAAAATGTCTTTTCTATTTGATTGCCATGATTGTAAACTCATAAGAGCTGCCATTGAGTCAGAGCATATTATTACTTTATCCGGTCTTACTTCATATACCCACTCTAATGCCATAAGGATAGCTACCATCTTTGCTGTATACAGAGAAGTACCATCCGTAATTCTTCCAGCCTTCCTATCCTGAAATTCTGGAATGAAAAATGCAGCACATGTCCTTCCAGTTTCTATGTTCTTTGATCCATCGGTGTAAATTTGGAGAAATTAATGATGCATACTTTTTATATATTCTTTAACATACGCTTCTAAATTAAACCCCTCCCCCATTCCCGTCATTTCTTTATGTACGTTTAAGTCAACTTCTGGTTGTTCTAATAACCAAGGTGCTATTGGAGGAGTTACTATTACCGATGCAAATTTATTTGATTCTATTCCAGTTTCATTGATCAATTTCTTAATTTTCCATGCAAATCCTTTATCTGGTTTATTTACTGTTTCCCAACTTTCATTAAGTACTTCTCTTACAGGATGATCCTCTCTTTGGGCCTGAAGATTAATCCAATATGCCATGGCTAGTTTTTCTCTTCTTAATTGTAGAGGCATTTCTGAGGACTCCACCTGTATTGCTGCAATTGATGTCGTCTTAACTGCTCCTAGAACCAATCTTAGTGCTTTATCTCGCATAATATCCAGTTTCTTTAATAACGTTGCAGATGCAGATTCATACACAATACATCCATAATCGAGAACTGATCTCATGAGTCCAATATATATACACTTTAATGATTGCTTATCTGCACCCCAATCTTGTCCTGCAACCCCTCTCATTAAATTTAATACTTTACTACATTTCTTTATAATATAATCTATGTGGACTTTCCAAGTTAATTTATCATCAAACCACATTCCCAAATATTTAAAATTAGATACTTTTTCTAATGTAGACCCATAAAGTTTAAGCTGCTTATTTTCTTAGATTTTCCTCCTGGTAAATATCTGGTAATATGTTTTGGATAATGAAAATTTGAACCCCCATTCTAAAGACCACCTTTCTACTATCTCAATTGCTTCTTGAATTCTATCCAAATTAAAAGATAAATTTCTTCCTCTTTTCCACATTATTCCATCATCAGCATATAAAGCCGTATTAATTCCTGGAGGCACTTCTTCAAATACATCATTAATCATAATGTTAAATAATAAAGGACTTATCACACTCCCTTGTGGTGTCCCATTCTCCACACTCACTATCTGTGACAATTCATTTCCCACCCGAACCAGAATTGTTCTAATAATTTTTTTTTTTTTAAATACTTAAAACCCAGTTATAAATTCTTCATTCAATTCCAATTTTTCCCAATTTTAGTAGTAAACCTTCTTTCCACAACATGTCATATGCCTTTTCAATATCAAAATAAACTGCTACTAAACCCTCTTTCATTATTATAGCTTTCTTGACATCTGTCTCCAGCTTTATTAATGCATCCAATGTTGAACGACCTTGTCTAAAACCATATTGATAAGGTGCTAACCCTCCCTTACTCTCTAATACATGATTCATCCTATTTACAATCATTTCCATTATTTGACAAAAATTAGACATAAGTGCTATTGGCCTGTAATTCCCAGCTATTGATGCATCTTTTCCTGGCTTAGCTACTGGTATTATTATTGCATGTTTCCATGATCTTGGTATCCTCTCCTCTATCCATATCTTATTAAATAACTCCAGTACTACTTTAAGAATACTATCATCTGCATGTTTGATCATATTATAACATATTTGATATTTTCCTGGAGCTGATTGCCTAAATTGACATAATATTCTTCTAAGTTCCCATATCTCAAAATCAGCATCTAATACTCCTGTCCCATCAGGTTTTCTATTATAAATACATTGATGTTGCTTTAAAATGTCCTGTCTTTTCCTTCTATAATTCTCATCAAGATTTTCTTTACTATGTGCCTTTTGAAAGGTCTTGACTAATATTTCTGCCTTTTTCTTTTCTGTGATAGCTGTTACTCCTTCTCCTGTTAATATCGGAATACTTCTAGTTTTATATATCCCAATCATCTTCTTTAACATACCCCAAACCTCACCCACTTGAGTTTCTTTACCTATCGAAGAACAATACTCTTGCCAGTATTTTTTTTTGCCTGTTTGATTTTCCTCCTAGCCTGAGCTCTTTCCTCCTGATATTTTACTACTGCTTCTATATTCAATGTTCTTTTTAGGATTCTAAAAGCTTTATTTCTATTTTTAATAGCATTAGAACATTCTTCATTCCACCATGGAACAACTTTATCCCTTCGGTTTCCTTTTGCTTTTGGAATGGATTCTTCTGCTGCTCTGATTAAAATTGAACTCAATCTCTCTGAGCACTCTTCAATATCCTCTTCCATATTAAATCCCAACAGCTCTGTCTTACATATAAAATTAAATTTCTCCCAATCTGCTTTCTCAAATTTCCATCTTTGATGTTCAAATACCATATCCCTCTTTACTTCTACTCCTACTGTACTAATTATTGGATAATGATCGCTCCCAATTGTCGACTGATCTAGTACTTTCCAGTGACATTTAACTGCTATAATTGCTGACACTAATGTTAGATCTATGCACAATTTTGATTGATCCCTTATATTGAACCTTGTTCCAGCCCCATCATTTATGCACACAAAAAAATTATCCTCCATAAATTCTTCCACCACTGTACCATTTTTATCTGTATTTGAGCATCCCCATGTAACACTATGTGCATTAAAATCCCAACAACATATTACTATATCTTTTTCTTTACTGCAAATTTTGGCTTCATTCCTAACAAGGATACTGTCCACAGGTTACATAATTTTTTTTTAGTTTTCCTATTGAAGTCCAACCTCCACCTTAATGCTTTACCCTCTGTGTATCTATATTTACTCCCTATATGCACCCCTTTCTTCACAAATCAATCTTACACAACCCCCACCAGCTGTTTGCTGTCTATCTTTCCTAATGGATACATACCCTGGAATGACAAAGTCCAACTGTGGTTTAAGCCAAGTCTCCTGAACACATATGACATCTGGGAGATTTATTAGCTCATGGATCATTTTTTTAAACTCTTGACCATTCGCAGATAAACTCCTGGCATTCCATTGTACGATCCTAAAGGGCATTTTATTTGTTTATCTTTTGCTTGTCTGGTGCCTCCTGAGAATTAGCATTATTCTCAGACTGACCTAAAAGAGCTTTAATTTTCTCAACTGTTACATCAGTTATAGCCAGATGACGTGAAGCTGCAGAAATGATTATTTTCAGTTTTTCAGTCCTTTTGTTTGTTTGCGCTGTACAGTTAATTAATTCAGCAATAAATGCAATGAAACTTACTTTACTGACTATAAGCACATTTGCATCTTCATTATTTATATTCCTGTCTGTCCCTTTGCTTGTAATTTCCTGTTCATTGATGTTTCAATCAGTTATTTTATTTCCTTGATCATTTTGGATTTATTTCACTGCTTGTGCATACGATACATTGTAAACTGATTTATACGTCATTGCTTGTTTTTGTGCTATACACCCAAGATATGCAGCACTATGACAACCTCAACAATTATAACATTTAGGTCCAACTATATCTCCACATTCTCCATAGTCATGTTCCCCTCTACATTTGCAACATCTTTTCTTTCCTTTACATACTTCTGCCACATGTCCTAATCGTTGACAATTGAAGCATCTCAAGGCAGGCTTTATGTAAGGGCGCACAGGGTAGCTCATGAATCCTATTTTAACATTTACTGGTAGAATTTTCTCATTCATACTTATCACTACAGTTGTACTCATTTCTCTTTTCCCATTCCTATTAATTTTAATTTGTTTGGCCTCCAAGTCGAACGGAGGGAGGGTTGTTTTATTTGTATGGAAAACACAAAAACAACAAAAAACAAACAGAGACATCAAGGGACTAAAAAAAACAAAAGAGGAGAAAGACTCATAAGATGTCACCGTGTAAACATAATAACTTTTGAGTGAATGTAATCTGATTGCTTAGTACCTCATCAGTTAGTGACAATGGAACCCCATATATCACCCCTTTAATTCCGTTCTCTTCACCTGGCACATTGCATTTCACTCCAACTCCTCCCAATTCTTTTATCTTAATAGCCATCTCTTGTTGCTTTTTGTTCAAACAGAACACAAGCACTCGATTGTTTGATAGGTATTTTGCAGATTTAATGTTTCCAAATGCTTTTTTGAGAACTTTGGTTAATCGCATGGGATTACTCATTTCTCCCATTGTTGCGAATGTAAACATAACCTTGTACTCATCCTCCGTCCGCATTGTTTTACTCCTTCCTCCTTCTCCCCCGATTTCTTCCGAATCTGAGCCTCTGTCTTTCCGTTTCTGAGATGTCAGCTCTACCTGATTCCACTCTCCACAATTCAAATCTGCAAAATCATCTTCTTCTTCTATGCTACTTCCGTCATTCTCTTCATTCACACCACAGTCGTCGCCAAACCCGCCACGGCGTCTTTCCTTCGCCATGACGCCCAACCTTCCACCTCCGATCAAAATAAAAGTTCAGGGGAAGTTGCTAAAGGAAGCAGTGTCCGATTCCCGAACGGATAACTCTTAGGAAGCGGTTCTTTTAAAGGGATAGTTCACCCAAAAAACTGTCATCATTTACTCACCCTCATGTAGTTGCCCACCCGTACGACCCCTTTTTTCATCTTCGGAACCAAATTAAGATATTTGATGGATCTGAAAAAGCTCTCGGACCCCTCCTAGACAGCGGGTACTACCACGATCACCGTTCAGAAACGTACCAAGGAGATCTGTAAAATAATCCATGACATCAGTTACGAGCTACAGAAGGTAGCCGGAAAAACTTTCTTGTCCAAAAGAACAAAAAACTACTTTTTTCAAAACAAAGTGGTGCGGCTGACACAGAACAGCATACGCGGTTTGCGTTCAGTGGATACTCTCCAAAATAGGCACTAGTTTGTACTGGACACTACTGTGGATAAAAGTCTTTGTTTTGCCTTTGTGCTCACACAAAAAGGATTCTCGTACGTGCTGCGTAATATTACGTTGAACCCCTACGCACATGATTATTTTACTGATCCCTTGCTCCGTTTGCGGACGTTTATCGTGGTAAGTACCCTGCTGTCTAGGGAGGGTCAGGAGCTCTCAGAATGCATAAAAATATCTTAATTTGTGTTCCGACGAGGATGGAGGTCTTTACTTATTTGGAACGAACCTGAGGGTGATAATTAATTACAGATTGTCTTTTTGGTGAACTCAAGCCCTTTAAGTGAATCGCAATTGTGCATCGCAAGTTTGCCGCACGAATCAAAAACAACATCGAGAACAGTGTCCGATTCCCGAACGAATGACTCTTATGAAGCGACGCTTAAGAATGACTCTACTTCTCAGTTAAATAAAAACACTTAATAATCCAAAGCTAATGAATCAATCTGACATGTGAGCCAAGTTAGCAACTATTGAAATTGACACAACCAGTTACTATTGCATGTTTTCTATATAATAACGTGCAGCTAAAGCTAATCACTTTTGGTAATCAGTAGAACACCCCAGCTTACCGAACAGTGCGTTGGCAAAGCCATACCACCTGCAGCCATGAACTCCCGTCAGCCACCGGCCGTACACAGACGCGGCGAAGCTTAAAGGTGTGCCAAAGATACAAACGAGCATGTCGCTCACACTGATGTTCAGTAATATTAAGTTGATCGGAGTCCTCAGAACATGAAAGCGGGCGAAGACCAAAAGAACAAGAAAGTTATTTAGGAAACCAAAAACGAAGATTATTCCCAAACACACTGCCACTACAGTGAATCCCGTGCGACTGAATCCAGGCAGATCTACAGGAGTCAGAGTGTCCAGCTGGCTGCCGTTCTCTGAGGACTCTCTGAGGAGCATAAAATAGCGGACAGTAATCATTGTAGGCTGAAAAGAGCACACCTGTACGCTGTAATGCAGAAGCTGAAGAAAGATAAAGTTAGTTGGACTCTCAGGTTGTTTAATACAGACCCACAGATCCGGTTCATTATCGCCCCCGCTATGCCCCCACCTCAGCTGAACGCGACCCTCCCCGTCTTCAATCAGCATGAACGCCTCTCACAACTTAATCACGCTTATTTCATACTATGGCAAGCCAGTTTAACATTTATCCCTTTTAAAATGAATATATATATATATATCATCAGTGTTGGGGGTAACGCATTACAAGTAACTCCAGTTACGTAATCAGATTACTTTTTCAAGTAACAAGTAAAGTAACGCATTACTTTTAAATTAACAAGAAAATATCAGAGTTACTTTTTCAAAAAAGTAACGCAAGATACTTTTTTTTCCAATTTATTGCTGACAAGTCCTCCTGTCCCCATCTTGGGAGAAAAATCGGGTGTCCACGTACCGTCCATGAACTTCCTCCTGCTCGCCATCAAGAGTCACCCTTTCCCACTTCATTACTCTCGCACTATACAACTGTTGCATATCCCCCCCCTGGACACATATCCCATCATTCCTTACACTGATTGCACCAGCACTGATTGCACAAGCTGTACATATCCCTCACTCACGATTTAACTACGCTTCTCACCCCTTCAACTGCCGATTATTGTAATGCCTAGCCTAAGCCTCTCGTTTCTGTTCTTTGCCTGTTTTCCTGGATTTATCCGTTTAGTCTCGCCCTTTTGATTCTGTTTGTTGTTCGTTGACCTTCGCTAGCCCTAGGATTCTTCTTGTGTCTTGCCCGCCATATACCCGTCTGCCATTATCTGACCCATGCCTGCTTTATGACCACGTCTCTGTCTTCTCCAAATAAAGCTTTGCACATGGATCCGCACGTCTCACGTCTCGTCAGCCCCGTAACATCGGGAGTTGTGTGCGCTGTGTGAACATGATGCTACTGTATTTCTAGACTAAATGTGAATGTGCATTAATTCATCCCCCTCACAAAAAAACAGATTTAGTATTCAAAATGAATTAAAACACTGAAACGCAAACTCAGAATATGACACAAACCTACAATAATTAAATATGTTAAATAACACATGTATCTAATCCCATTTTATTAACCAATGTCTTTGCTGCTGCTGATCTTCAATGATCCAATTCAACCATACTAATAAGCAAAAATTTAAAACCCTAACAATTTGTGTTTGTTTTTTTATTGCTGGAAAAGAAGGGTTTGGGTTTTGTTTCTTCTCCTGTGTTCTACTGTACAGACGTGAATTTACGTTTGCTTTGCTTCAGCCTGCGGTTTATTCATTACACTTTTTGGTGTGAAATGGCTTTTACATTTGCCAAAAATATAAAAATTTTTATATTAAAAACGAACAAGCCCCTCTGCTTATATTATTTAAAAAGACCGCAAGTAATGCAAAAGTAATGTAATGCATTACTTTCCATGAAAAGTAACTAAGTAATGTAATTAGTTACTTTTTATGGAGTAACACAATATGGTATTTACTTTTAAAAGTAACTTTCCCCAACACTGTCAGTTACATTGTTTTAATTATTAGTACAAATTCAGTAGTGACTAGGCTTTTTATAGTTGAATTTCGTATTGAATGTTGAATATTAAGATTAGTATTTGCAATTGAACTATAAAAGAGCCATTCTAACATTACATATGACCAGGGGCGGACCTAAGCAAATTCCAGGTATGAGTCCCCAACACAATAATTATGTGCTCTTTTACGCCTAACCCTTATTTTGCTCACTCACTCACTCTCATAGTTTATTTATCCCTTCACAACCAGTAATTAGATAACCTGATGCTGTTTTAAAGCCATATTAGCCTACCTTTTTTTCGATAACAAAGACGATTTAAAAAACTTGTGCACTTGTCCATTTCATAAAATGTAAACTTTTTCAATCTTTTTTACAAACCGAATTATCCCTGCAACTCATTTCATATTCCAAGTGTTCTGAAGGCATACGGTAGGGTTTGCCGAGAAACAAATTGAAAATGTAATCTATTATTAAGAGAAAATCTCCAGTCATTGCATTCCTGCATTTATACAAGTGTGCGGCATTTCGCGCCGGCGTGCCTAGGAAAAGCACACAAGAGAGTCATTTTGAAACATCAAGACAGATAAAATTATGACTTGAAACACAATACTTTGTTTACTGAGGTGAATATCTCTGTTCTGAGACAGTCAGACAGTAATATACAGCCTAGAATGCACGCAAAGAGAGCTCCCTCATATAATCACTAAAAGCTGTCACTTACTTCAGTTCATCGCAATCTCACGGACATACCGTTATAAGCTCTCTACTGCCAGGAATCTTTTATGTACATCGTGGTCCACACTTTTGTTACAATAGGATTCCCGAGCTTTTGCGAACTCCAGCAAACTCTGCATTACCTTAAAACGTCGCTTTTTCTGGCCAAAATACATCAGCCCTAATAAGCTTATAACACGATTTGTAATATACATCCTGCGCAACAGGTGTCAATAGCCATCATTTCAAAGAGAGTGGGACAGAACGTCAAAGTAATCTCTTTTTTTGGAGTTGGTGGGGGGGGGGGGGGGGGGGGGGTGGGGTGTGGGTCAGTAGGTTTTGAGACAGGATTTTTAAATTTTTTTCCTTATCTCTGAACTGCCTGACTGGCTAAGAAATCAAATACACCCCTGGACAATTACCAATTATTTGTATTCTGTAATATTTTTTCCTATATTTTCCTATTGTCAATTTTATGATTTGTTTATATACTACAAACACTTTTTTTTTTATCACAGAATAAGGCAGAAAATGTATAGTTTCTATAGGCTACTGTAATAAATGATATGTCAAGCACTGCATTATTAAGATACTTTGTTCATAACTTGGAGATGACTTGAAGAGCACACATAATCCATATAGTGTCACAATTGTGCATGTATTGTCTTCAAGTTTTTTATTCAGCTTAGCCACAGCAATAGCTCGATTCAGCACGTCATAAATTATTACTTATAATCCGTTTTGGACTTTCTGCACAAGAGCGCCCTCCGACTTCGAGTGTGAATGAAACAGTCACTGCATGAGAGTGTTCAGTGCTCCGTAATGTTCACATCTCCTCATTTTGGATATGATTAAAATGCCAGGTCATGCACAGGTTATCTTTTCTCTTTGAATCAATCCAATTTATTCACTGTCCCCCTTAAACTCTATGGGTGTGCACTTGCCTGAAAAAGTGCGGGGGACAAATTTACGTTTTATTAAATGTGGGGGGACATGTCCCACGCGTATTTTACACCCATGTATAATGGTAAGATATTAGTAACTATCGGAATATTTAATTTAAGTCAGTGAAACTAAAATAGATATTAGTCTGTATTTTATTTTAAAAATAAAAATGAGTAATGTAAAAGTAATTATTAGTTAAATGAATTAAAATGAAAATGGCTTGCCACAATACCCATATGCCCATACACCATTTGATGAGGTGGAGGGTCTTTTGATATCTATTTAGAGAGGAACTATTAATAAAAACTGACATATGAGAATGTCTCAAACATCTACAGAGGTTTCAGACATTGGTGATTAGAAATATGTGGCTTCAAAGTCCATTTGTTTGAGGAAAACTAATTGAACTGCACTGGCTGTTTGCTCAATTAAACAGTTTGAAAATATATTACAGTAAAAGTAATGAAACATTTGGGCACCCTTCCATTTGGTTCTTCCTTTAAGTGTTAATGTTTTCAGAATCCACATTGCCTATTTCTTCAGTTTGTAATTCAGCAATTAAATAACTGCAACAAAGTGAGTGTGCATAGTGTTTCTCATGGTTGTTCCTCAAATTGCTGAATATCACACATGACAGATTTAGATTCAATGTGCCCCTGTTGTCCTCATATTTTGGCATAAACCTGATTTATTTACTTCACAAGAGAGCAGGAAAATTAGGGCAGATGGGAGAGAACTTAAAATGTGCCAAGGCATCAATAATCGAATAGTAAGCTTGCTAAAATGACAAGTTCTACCATCTGGTCCAATATAATGAACTCCTTTTTGCAGTGATCTACAGATGAGAAGTGCATTCCACATTATTCAGTCAGCCATAAAACTGACCCTGTATTTACTTTCTTAAACCAAGTTCCTGTGGATAATTATAATTGCATTCTGGCCTGCACACTGAATAGCCTGTTTCACTCAGACTTCGAGTAACGTCAAATTACGTGAGTAAAAATGGTTAAGAAAGTCATTTAATGCTCATTTTAATCACTAAAAAATGACAAACTGAGCTCAAACAGAAGCTTATTGAAGCATGCTTGAGATTACTGCTAACAGTTTAACCAAATGAAAAGATCTTTTAATTTAGCTTTCATTTAAATCTTTATTGAACTAGGGCAAATGCTCTGAGAACATCTCAAATCTCATCTTCTCATTCACAAATACACTCTGCGGATGTGAGAGGAAGATGGGAAAGAGAAAAGTACATGAAGAAAGAACATGCAGCAATCAGTGAGTTGGGTCTATGATCTACTGATTGAACCCAAGAGATTTAAAAAGCCTCCAGTTCCTACAAGGTTTCTCATTCTCAAGCCATGTCACACTGGTGTGTATTTCTTATTGATTTTAATTTAATTTCTGAATAGTAGAAAACATTTCCAAAATTAATGCCTGGGAAAAATTGTGCAGCTCACTGAACACTGATATTTTGTGATAAAATGCCCTGCCATTCTATATGTGGTAAGTTGTCACAACAGAACCTGCCGTTAAACAACCTCGTCATATGGTCTATTTACTGATTAATAATTAAATACCGTTTAATTAAATGTTACCATTATGAATTTGCAAAAAATGTAATAATTTATAGATATATATAATATATAGATATAAAACATGATATTTATCATTAATTAAAAACTGAAAAAAAAAAAAAAAAAAAACAAAAAACAAAAAAATAATAAAAAAAATAAAATATACATTTATATTTATGTAAATTTATGTTTATTCATATTTATTTGTAATTTAAAACACAGGACAACTTGAGTCTATCTAGTATGTTTCCCAGTACATATGAAGCTATTAATATGCTGACCTAAGATAAATTATTTATCATTTTGCTCTAATTTTTGAAAAATTAGCAGAAGTTGCATTTAGTGGCTCTCTGTGCATAGTTATGCCGCTTTAAGGTTTGTGGGCAGCCTGTGACTTTCTTCTCCTAAAGAGTCTCCCAAAGTGTTATTAGCAGTAATAACTGTTTTGTTGAAATGTGGGAGTAAGAGAGTGTGAAAAGCCATCCTCACATGCATGTTCATACCCCACATCCCCTGAATACATGCACAGCGGAGAGTGCTGTTGAAGCTAAGCATGTAGGAGGACACCTGTGGTGTGGGGATCTCATATATCTGTGAATGACTGAGTGGGAGACAAATCCCCCTTTGGCACCGTTGCTCAGCAGACACTGTCTCCCACTTCTGAACTTTTAATCAGAGGCACGTGACGTTAGTTTGCAGAGATGTGTGGGCAGTCTTGACGTACAGTTGAGTCTTTAGCCTCAAAGAAAGGTCTCCTTTAATGCAAATCAATGCTTTGAGCAGGAGATACAGAATGCAATTGACTTTTTTCTTTATAATTTTGTAATTGTCTTTAAAAATCTCTGAAGTAAACAAGCTGAAAGACATGCCAATGAACAACAGATAGTCAAGGAGTTGAAATAAAAATCCTAAAAATTTAATTAATATAAAATGTAAATGAAAAACAAAAAGAAAAATTAAAATGTATAACTGCAAACCTGCTGAAAATCAAATGTCTAAATGTGTAAAGTATGTACAAAAGGACAATGTTCATGTAGGATTTATTAAACAAAGGGTCACCTGTCTATTCATACTGAAAATAGACTATTGTATACTGTTCTTGAAAATAATTGAGGAAACTCATCATTGTGCAAAGCCTTTAGCTGTTTTGTCATACTCATACATCAAAAGTGAGGGCTTGTGACAATCAACTGGGAAATACATCACTGCTTGGGGGAAAAAGTGTAAAGCAGGTTTTGCAAACAGGTTTGTAAAGATGAAGTCCAACATCATTTGAACAGTTTTAAAGAAATGTATTTTTGGTTTGCTCATGTGAGTTCACTTTTACCATTGCATCAGCTTTACTTGGCCTTCTGTGTAACCTGATCTAGAGAGTTGACACACTTGTTGATGAGGTTTTGAAGGGTTGTTCATCCCTCAAGGTATGAAAGAGAAAAGTTTCATTTAAAAAGTAACTTTAATGAATATATTTCTTAACAAATGACTATATCGTTTTTGCATTGGGAAAATTATGGTCTATAGTAATAATATTAATGTTCAAAACACAGAATACTATACACAAAGAAAGTTTGGTAAAACTATACATGTATTACAAATCATATAAATAGACTTTAAACCTCATTCCCCCATTAAACAGCTAAGAGAAGTGAACTCTTTCCAGTAAGGTATTCTCACTTATGACCTACTACAAGATAGCTTATGTACATGCTCACGGCTAAATCAAGCAATTACCTGCCATTCATTGCTGAGGAATGTCTGACAACATGAATATAATGGTTTGAGCCACTCTTCCAGATGACCAAAAACCACAGCATTCTTAAGCTTACATAATAATGCAAACACAGACAGTCTTGTGCTGAAAATATATTTTCGTCATAGAGCCAGAAATCGCTTCTTCAATACCAGTACAAATCCTTACTGATTTCTGACACAGGCACACCTGAAAAACACAAGATGATCACAAATAAATAATTTATCACCACCTAAACAAACACTTCATTTATGCACTGCAAGTCAGTCTGCATTCCGAATATGCATACTTCCCTTCTATATGTAGGCGAAACAGAATGTGTATGTGAAAAGAATAGAATGTCCCATTTCACAGTTTTCATAAAACAGTAGACAAAACGTGTCTGGATGACTTATTACTTGACTTAAAGAGATAGTTCACCCACAAATGCAAATTCTGTCATCATTTACTCACCCTCAAGTTGTTCCAAACCTTTCTTCTGCTGAACACGAAACAAGATATTTTGAAAAATGTGGGTAACCACAAACATTGGGGTTGGGGTTTTTGGTCCCCAACATTCTATAGTATTTTTCCCATACTATGGAAGTCAATGGTGACCAGCAACTATCTAACCCACATTCTTCGAAGTATGTTCTTTTATGTTCAATCTAAAAGAAACTCACAGGTTTGGAACAACTTGAGGGTGAGTAAATTATGACAGAATTTTCATCTGTGGGTGAACTAGCCCTCTAAATAGATGACTTTATATTAAATAGAACGCACTTTTTTTAACTGTCGCGAAGAAGCTCCAAGTATGTGAATTCTATGGAATACTGGATTCTGATTGGTCAATCGCAGCATGTAGCGGGTGTCCATGGCAAATACTGTTCATCAGATTATTACAAATCTCCCGTATCACACCGCGGACTCAACACTCTCTCATTTCAAACCCCTTCAGGATAATAGTCTGATCACCTTGTCTTGGTTTGTGTTAATTACTAGCTGACTGTTCATTATTCTTTACTGAACAATTAATTGATTTCCTTGCACTTGCATTAAATACATTTTTGCACAAACAGTTAGCAATGGCATGATTACCTGAATCTAGGCCGATCCTGCTTCCATCCTTAAAGGCCGTCCCAGAATTCCACTCTGGTCTGGTTTCTGATTTTGAGAAGGGCGAGATCATGATGCCCCCTGTTGGCCGATCCATTTGTAACAGGTTCAGATAAGAGCTGGCACTGCTCTCAGCAGCCATGGGCTGTTGGTAGAGTATTTGAGGCAGTTCGAAGGCTGTGCCCTGTCTGGGTGGACATGGCCAGAGGGACGAGGAGGAGGATGATGATGATGATGATGGTGACAGTACTGAAGGATTCACAATAACTCCCTGGGATGGAGGTGGAGGTTGCATGGTTATCAACTGGGCCAGCTTTGAGGACCCTGAAGAGTGTGTGGACTTAGACCATGTTAGACCAGAAGAAGCCCATGATGATGAGGGAACATCTGGGACAAGAAACGCATTAGATAGATAGATAGATAGATAGATAGATAGATGGATGCACATTAACGCACCAGATTTGGGAAATCCTATTGCTGTCCTTGGCTTTAGTACTGAGGTCTTTTGGTGTGGTTGCTTTATTCAGGGCACGGAAGAAGTGCTCATCCACTGCAGTGTTGATGTCACCTTGATAGTATGTAAAGAGCTGAGGAGGATCTTTACACTCATCTGAGTGCTTTAACACTCTGTCCGCCATCATCCTGACTTAGGAATACAACATAGATGGGTTATTTTACATTTTGTCTTTATTCTCTCTCATATTTTACATTGAAAAGCAATTTACTATCCTATACATTAAAATAAATAAAATAGGAAACACTGTCATAACACAATTCTTTGAAGGAGTGAACTCTCGAAGAACATCAAAGATTTCTCATTAACACTTTATCTTATGTATCTTACAACATTAATCCTAATACAATGATTTTCTGCAAGACACTAAACAATTAAATGTATATAAATATTAGCACTACATTTTTTCAAGCATTTGTAATTTCACAACCTTGAGTACAAGGATGGTATTATTAAACTGTAAACATTTTGTTTTTCACAAATATTAAGCACAACGGTTTTCAACATTAATAGCAATGCTTCTTATGCACCAAATCCGCATATTAGAATAATTTCTGAAGTATCATGTGACACTGAATATTTGAGAAATGACTGCTGAAAATTCACAGGAATGATCTACATTTTCAAATATATTACAATAGAAAACGCTTATTTAAATTGTATTGCATGTATTTCACATTACCCGTAGCCTTGGTGAGCATAAAATACTTCTCTCAACAACATTAAACCAACCCAACCAACCCCAAAAGATAAGAAGTAGTGTATACTACAATTTATGAATGTAGCTTGAGATGGCAGTGCAGTTTATTCATATTTAAACCTCATCCAACAAAAATGCTTAAAAGAAAAATCTTCAAAACTGGCTATACAAAATCCTTGAGGGGGGGGGAGAAAACTAAATTAATTATAATAATTATAATTTTAGAAATAAAAAAGCTTTATTTTTCTAGAAAAAACATACAACATAAAAAACAGGTAAAAAGTCAAAAAATGTAATCCACACTTCTAAAGGGAAATAAGTTATATTGCTCCTACTTAAACTTCAAGCACTCTTTTCTCAAATTGAAACAGGATTTTAATTGCATTCACAAATAAATTCAAAACCCCAAACTGCTTACCAAACTGAATCCAGCCAACATACAGCCACCGCCAAGATCATACTAAAACAAAAAACGAATGTGATACTACGTGCAGGGTGCTCTCTTTACTTGTGCACTTGAAAAAATGCACCGAGCACGTTAAGTTGAACAAGGTTTCACTCAAACAGATAAAACACAGATGTCATTTGGCTTACATAAACTACACTTAAGGAAACTGCTTGTTTTTTGTTCCCATATAAACCAAAGATCTTGTTAGTCAGCGACGTTACGAGTGAACATCTTTTTCATGAAAGCAAGAAACAATGACGAGGTCACAACTGTTTTTTTTACTATAAAACTATTAACATGTTCAAATGAGCACACATAGCACATAAAGGACGGTTGGGGGGGGGGGGGGGGGGGGGCGTTTGGTGAAATGCAGACATGACATGGAAAATAATAAAACAATTTAAAAGAAAACCACTGTAAATTCTGTGAAGATGTTTTAGCAAGAGACATTAAACAAGTCCTCTTTTCTCTCAACATCTACGCATCCTCATTATCACTTCCTGCTAAACTGCTATCGGTCGATGCTACTCCTCCTTCCTCTACCTCGTCGTGCTCCTTCTCATCTTTCCCCTCTTGCGGTTTTGCAGTGCTTTCGTTTGTATGTTCCTCCTGTCGAGTCTGTTCTGCTGCTTCTTGTGTGCTGGAATTTTGTTGTTCAGCTGCTTTTGAGGAGTCTGGGGGGGGGCGTCTTATGTAGTCTTCCTGTGGTCATCTTCTGGCTGCTAATGTTCTGCCGTGCTTTGCTTTTTAGCTTCTTTAGCCTTCGCTGTTCTTCGGCTTTTAGCTTTCACGCAGACGCACTCCGTTACTAGGGAAAGAACCACAAGAGCCCAGGGGGCACACAGGCTCAGGGATGGCCAGGTTTCTGTGAGGGGGAAGAACCCCAAACAGAGGCCCTGTGTTCTTCTTTTTTTTCTTTCCTACAGTCAGTGTCTACTCTATTCTCGTTCTCGGGAGGTTTCTCAACCTGGGTGACCAGAGCCAAAATGTGAGACAAAGAAAAATAAGCAGAGGAGAAAGAAATGAGCAATTTTAATCATTTTGTTGGGAGGTCTGCCTGATTGCTTTGTTTTTTTTTTTTTTTTTTTTACTCAAATGTAAAACTTTCCTTTTCCCCATTAAAACTACTGAAATAGTGTTAAACAACCGCCCAATAGCTACTTAGGGACTGTTTGGGCAACACCTGCACCCCCCCCTTTCAGTAACACCACACTTTACATGATTCAGCAAAATTTGGATTATTGATAAAACTAATGATCCCTCTCTCTCTACATTTTCTCTCTTCAAACATCCCATTTCATTCAGAAAATATCAGATGAGAGAAAAGTTAGTAAGTAAAATGGCTTTATTGTTTTTATGTTCTTTTTCTTTGCAAACAGCAAACAAAATCATGATGGCTTGAACTAGGCCAAGTGGTATTTACATGGGTAGTCAGTTACACCATACACAGCTTGTGATGATTAGGTTCTTCACCCCCAACCAGCGTCCATTCAGCGCCAACTGACACACGTCCGCCTTTCAGGTTCTTTTTTTAAAAGCCAAGGATGCCACTCCATCAGGGGTGGTTTTTGTTTGCCCTTCCTCCTGATTTCCATGGAGAAAAAAAAACAAAAAAGCAAAGAGAATAGTGTTAGAAATGACAGAGAGAGAAAGAGAGACATTTGAATGGTCATTGACTTTAAATACAACTAAGTTGTATTATATTAATTGTGGACAGGAGAGGACTTACATCAAAGATGATGACCTTCTTCACTTGCCCAAATTTCTCACATTCTGTCCGTAGATCATCTCTGTACTCATTCAAAACCAACGGATCCTCCTGCATGAGACATAGGGTGCAGCTCTTCAACACATTGTCAATCAAAAGTATGAACACATGACTTAATTTAATATTGCTCATTATTAAAAAAAAAAAAAAAAAAAAAAAAAAAAAAAAAAAAAAAAAAAAAAAAAAAAAAAAAAAAAAAAAAAAAAAAAAAAAAAAAAAAAAAAAAAAACTAAAAACTAAACTGGTAACACTTTAGTATATGGACCAATTCTCACAATTAAACTAGCTTCTTATTAGCATGCCTATTATTAACGTATTGGCTGTTCATTAATACTTATAAAGCACATATTCTGCATGACCATATTGTACATCCCTAATCCTACCCAATACCTAAACTTAACAACTACCTTACTAACTATTAATACGCAGCAGATTAGGAGTCTGAAGCAAAAGTCTTAGTCGAGGATTTGTTAGTAGCGAGAATTGTAAAATAAAGTGTGACCCAAAAAATTTACTTAAAGGCTTATGGTTAAACGATTGAAATGAACTTTGTTGACAAAATATAAATTGTGCCTAACTGGTACTAAAATAAAAAAATATATATAAAAAAAATGAAATGGATGAGGTTTGACTTATTTTTGAATGTCCAGAGTGCACAGAGCTGAAATCTAGCAAAGGATAGCAACTTTGAAGAACCCCCCCCCCACTTCCTTTGCTTGATGCTAATCTGCGGTGATTGGTCCAATTGGTCTCATTTCCATTGCATCATGCCTGTAATGCCTGATAAAAGCAGCGTTTGTGAGCGCAGTGCTACTTTGTGTAAAGCGTTATCCGGAGAAACTGATACTTTAAGCTCCAAAAGCGGCACACTGTGCAAGAATGAATTTGCATTTTCATTCATACCAACACGAAAAGACCGTGTGTGCCGGATTGCTAAGTTTAATTGTGACTCAACATGAAAACGGATTCCGTGGGATCATTTTAAAAACGACGCGTTTCAATGATTTACAGAGTCTGACTCTTCTTTTGAGAAGGACAAAATTATACACGGGCTTGCAACTACTTTTTTTTTTTCAGATTTTAAAACCTTGCAGGATATGTTCATTTTGATTAGAGCAAGCTTTTTTGCACTGCGGTGTTTTTGTTTTTACACACTTTTGCATGACAGGTAATTTTCAAAAATCCATAAAAGGGGCACTTTAATACTGGTGTTAAATTTATTATTCTAGTTAGTACGCTACTGTTTAAGGGGCTGGTAAGGTTTTTAAAGTTATTAGTCTCTTATGCTCTCCAAGGCTGCATTCATTTAATCAAAAATATAGCAAATACAATAAAAACAGTAACATTGTTACAAGTCATTCAATTACAACAATTTGAATCATTTGCATCGTTATTAGTGTCCATGCGCCTTCAGATCAGCAAGAAGCTGATTTAATGCTCAAGAAACATCTCTTATTATCAATGCTTAAAAGAGTAGTGCTGCTTAATATTTTTGTGGAAACCATAAACATTTTCTCATAAATTCTTTGATGCATAGAAACAGCATTTAATTGCGGAGTTGAGTCTATTTGTCAAGTTAAAATATTAACATCGTAAAAATAAACCTTACTTACTCCAAACGTTTGAATGATAGTGTGTACTGCATGCAGTTTATCTCAGACTTAAATTATTTATAATCGAGGCCTATATTATTTACAGTTGCGTCACATACATAGTTTTAGTTAGATACTTAAATGTAGCAATTTAAGTATCAGTCTCATTCATTAAACAATTAATAGTCAATAGAAATCAAGACGATGTGTGAACTGCAGATTCACACCTGCATTCCTGCTCTCATCTGACCCTTTAGGTTGCACCTACTTCAGGAATGCAGACAGACAAGCTGTGAGATGTTCATCGCTGCGACAGAGAAACTAAACAATGCCATATCTCCAAACTGTTGCTAATCAAGAGCATTATTGTAATTAACTTCATAAATCATGAAGTTATTCTGAACTGTAAAAAGAAATTCTGTAGGTCTGGTTTAAGCTGCAGCAAAAGATATTTGACAAAAGCTCTGTCAGAAGACACTTTTTTTATGCAGACGGCATTCAGTGTGCTGCCAACAAAATGTTCATCTATTCACTATCATCTGTAGTATGTTCCAGTGTGTTTGTGGGTGTGTCAGCGTGTTTTGTGATTAACTCTTGCCTCAAAGTCACTGGGATGAAACATGTTTTGGATGATGATGACTTTTTCATGCCTTTTTCGAGTTTCCGCAACTTTCTGCGGCCTCCAGTCCAGCTGCCTGTTAATTATAAATTCCAAAAATATCAGTCATAACTACAGCAACACAAAAAATATGGTGATTAGGCCGAGCATTGTTGCACAATGCGTCCGAATCAACTATATAGAGCTGCAGGAGTCAGTCTGAACCAGTGGCGGCTCGTCAGGGGAGGCACAGCTTCCCCATAATTTTGAGGTGAAAATGGGAGGAGTACGACGATGAATATAATTTTAAAAATCTAAATTAATTCTCAGTTCTGTCTCAGAATTGTGATTTGTGTTCGTAATGCAAGCTGGTAATTAGCATCAACGTGGAAGCGCCGCTTTCCTATTGCGAATGTGCCGAATCGGCTGATGTAATTACAACCGCTAATGATATAGAAGGGTAGGGGGAGGCCGAGGGACAGGTGGTTCGTGCCTCCGGGGTGTAAAAAAAAAATTAGCCAATCACCATCGAGTGTTCACTTTCAGCGCTGAGGAGTGTTGCGAAAAGAAACCTCGTAAGGGAGGCTAGCCTCACTTCTGATATCAACCAATCATCAAAGAGACGTAAATTACGTAATATTAGTTTGAACGTCTGCCGCTGCGCTGATAATGTACCAAGTACTTATGAGTTGCGTTATTGAATATTTGATTGCCAACAGATTTACCAAGCTGTCATTCAAACAGTATATATACAAATTTAGGGAAAACAGCCTAAGCTGGATATTGGCTACAGCAGTCGGCTTAATTAAATGGTGCAACAGGCAGCTCTCTTTTAACAGACTTTTAAGAAGTGATGGATGTTTGCTTCAAGTGATAGGTCAGGTAAATGAAATTATATTATCTTGCTGTATGCATGTCGTTTTCTTAACGTTTTCTGACTAAAAGCAACCAAAAAGCCATTTTAAAGATTTTAAAAGTGGTTGTTTAAGCAAAATAATATAAGCGGCAGGGGATCCCAGACCAGGGCAATACACTAGTGTGCCCCTCTATTTAAAACCCAACGAGCTGCCCACTGAGGCTGGAAAGGGGTTCTTACTTTGTTTGCTGCGGCTGGCAGCTTTTACGGTATTCTTTGTTCTTTTTATTCTTCTTGCTGGCAGAATATTGGTACTTTGAGCTCTGAATCGCGTGCTTCCACATGCAGCTGGTAGTATTGGTAGTTATATAGCCCCGAAATCTGTCGCATCCAAAAAGCCGCACGGCAATGGAGCTACAGACTCTTTCTGCAGGAATTATTAAATAATGAAAACATTGGGGTCTAACAAATTATTATAAACACACATGTAAACAGTGTTGGTAAGAGATTGACAATGTTAATTTGTTAAAAATACAGTTGAAATAAAAACTAATGTGTGTTTGCATCAACGAAATAGGTTTACTTGGAAGTACCTGAAATTATACAATGCAAAAAAAAAGCTAATAGAAATGGGTATGTGTGTGGTTTTTGTTTTGTATATCTATATAAACATACAAATAAAAACAACCAAAAGAAGCACTAACAAACTACTAAAACAAACTAAATTTTAAAATGGACATAAAAATCACAATTAACAAATATTAATAAAGATTTTAAGCGTATATAAATAATAGTAAAATAGCATGGAATGTAAAGTAAGTGTTTTTTATTTTCCACACTATATCTATATAGAGTAATAATATACATTACACACTATATATATAATATTATTATATATATATATAAGATATCTATAACTTTATGTTTGTGTTAGGGTTAACATTTAGACCCAGTGAGGGTTTTTTTTCTTCCTGAAAATGCTAGTTAATGTTATCAAATTGGACTAAAACTAACTGACTTTGCTCACACGGGTTTTTTATTTATTATTACACGGCCGGCTTGTCAGTTCTGTAGCAGTTGAACTTCTTTCTTTCAATAGCACAACGTTTTACTTTCTTTTCGGAGCTTAATTGATATAGACCCTGAGCTTATGTATTTTTTTTTTTTTTTTTTTGAGGGGTAAAAATGGAAAAATATCCACCATATCATATAATGCTCTTTACTCAAAATAAGAGATGCAATAAGCACAGATCAATGTTGCCTCACGATCAATCAATTTCATTCAAGATTTTCAGACCACACGCACAAGGGATAAATTAAACTGATAGTGTATTTACAATGACCAACATTCAGGTAGCAGCAAATAAAGGTCAATCCTCCTTTTGGGGTTTCAGTCCTTTGTTGTCCCTTTTTGTTAGGTATAGGAGCTTGATTTTATACTCTTCTGGGAAGGATTCACACAATGTAATTCCACATTTGGGACATGCCTCCCACAAACTAAGCAGGGTTATGTCTGGAGGAATGAACTAGAAGAGAGACACATTCACGGAAAGACATTTTGTGAGCCTAACTTTGGATTGACAGCTCTTTGATTTAAAAAACAGAAATGGCCAAGTAGTAGAGGAGAGTCAGTAAGTACCAAGTCAAAAGATCCATAGTCAAGTGAAACATAAAAAAATAGTCAGACGAAAGAATGTAGTCACGGGTGGTAAGTCCATTCATTACCAGTATTTAAGTCAAGTATTGTTACAACCATGATACCAACTTCATATCAAAATTATAAACAAATAGTAATCTACTGTAATCTAAAAATGGGGAAATTATTGACACTGTCACATAAACATTGGCGCTTTGTTTTTGTACTTTTCAACCTTTTTTTCGTCAACAATCCCTTTTTTTTTTAAAACACAACACACCAAGTTATTTGGTAATAGAATACTTGGTTAAAACCAAATACATAAAATAAAATTGGTAATGAATAACTTCTAACCTGGATCTGCTTTCCTCTTCTCTCCTTTCTGAGCTCCCTCCTTAGTTTTTTCCTGGTTTGAGCTCTCCTCCAGCTTCTTGGGTTCTTCTGGTTTCTTGGGCTCCTCTGGTTTGGCAGGGAGAAAGTCGGTGACAGGGACCGCAGCACTTGGATCAGGGGCCCCTTCCTCATTGAAGCCATAGTTTGCTTGATATGCTGCGATGAAATCATCATTTACCTATAAAGAAACAAATAAGTGAACTTTAATACAGAACTTACTGCGAATTAGCTCTTCCTGGGTTATGAAAACAGACTAATTGAGTAAAAGTAGTATTCTCTTTGGTAACCGGAGACCTTTGGAAACCATGCTCTCTTTTCATGGTCCCAGTCATACACAGTGCCGTCTTCTGGGTCGACGTATGTGTTTGGATCTTCTCCAACCTCTCGCCTCTGTCCATACAGCTGCTGCAAACGGAGCTGCTCATGGAACTCTTTATTACCGTCTGAGTCCCCGCTCATCTACAGAAACCAAGATAAGACAAGAGATACTTAATGTAAAAAATCATGAGCTCTGCAGACACAAAAGACACACATATAATACACACATATACACAAATAAATAATATAGTGTATATATATATAATACACACACACAAACACACACACACACCACACACACACACACACACACACTATATATATATATATATCTAATATTATATATCTATATATGATATAACAAAAGTGAAAATTTAGCGTTCTAAGGGGATTTATAACCTGGCAACCCACACTGGAAATAAATGGGACATGGGCGTTCAATATGAATGCCCGCTTCATTTGGGCGCGGTTATGAGTTCTCAATGTTTCAGCAAAACATCTTGATAGTTTTGATGATGAGAAAGACTGATGTGAACTGACCCATATCAATTCACTAATGATGTGACGAGTAAACACAGAGGTGCTTATTGGCTTATTTAGAGCCACATCGCTATCTAGATTTAATATATGAGGTGAACAATAAGACCTTTACTCTGTTTTAACATTTTAAATAAAGAATATATTAAAAAGAACCCACCGTTTCCAGTGCTGAGCCTCCAAAACGTAAAACGCGTTGCACGTCCGAAGAACGTGCAAGTCCGCCGCTATGCGTCTTCCGGAATGCAACTGACGGCAAGTACACATGTGTAGTTCCTCTTCCTAAGGTCCCTTTTGCAGTACTAAGTCTATGTTTTTCATTCAAATTAACTTTTTAGACTTGAAAGATTTATTTAGACCTTAAAGATTTATTAAGGGAACGTGTGATATTTCACAAAAAAGGCCACATCTCAATCCCCCCCCCCCCCCCCCCCCCAAACAATTATACATTTGTAGCCATCAGTAAATATGTAATGTTGACACAGGAATAGGTGCATAGGCTACTAGTATAGTAACTCCCAATCAAGTCAGATTTATATAATTTTTGTTTAAGGTTCAACATACCTTTTCTTGATTATACTATTATTTCATGAAACAATGTTAGGGTATAATGTAATATGATCTGAGGAATCAGTTTTCTACATGTTTATTCACTCATTTTTTAAGAGCGGCATTTTAAAATGGAAAGTTACCAGAAAAATGTGTGCTTCAGTACAGAGCAACAAACAAAAACAGTCAAGTTATGTTGGGTAGATATCTGTGTCAAATCCATTCTTCCATGGCCTTGAAGGAAACTCAAGCCCACTTGCTGTGGCAGGAGATGTATCATATGGAAGAACCATCTATCCTGTTCTGGCTCTTGGTATTACCAAACTGTTTTCATATACAAATCCTATCACAGGAAAAGTTAAAACAAGAAAACATAAAAGATTTGAACCTTATAGCATTAACAATTTATCATATTGGTAATGTCTTACCAAGGTCGGGTCTTGTGATAGTCATTTGATGTTGACTGGACTCTAAGGAAACCGTTGAGCTCTGAGTTGAATTAGACTTGATGGATCTCACAGATGCCATGAAAGGAAACATATTTGGTGGATTGGGTTTGTGTTTGGGAACCACAGTTGCAGTTTGGCTCCATTCTGAAAACAATCAAGAAGTTAGCATTTGTGTTTTCCAAGATTGTTAAGGTTGCAAGAAAGAAATTTGTGCTTTACCAGAGTATTCCTGCAGCTTGAAAGCACCGCAACATAAATGTATTCTCCATTGCTTGCGTACGTTTTCCTTCATGAGACAATGGAACACAAAAATAAAGAAACCTGGAACAAATCACAACATATTAATGGATTGGATGCTAAAACTGAATCTAAATTAATTGTATGTGCTCTTTCTCACCTTGAAGACTGTTCAGTATGGAGAACAGGTAGAGGAGGAACACTTTAACAGGACCCCAAGCGAGAAAAGCCACAGACCAGGTGAGACCCAATAAGAAGGTAAGGCTCGCCACAGCCCGCAGGTCTTTCAAGATTCCATTTCGGGTGCCGGCCGGTTGATTGACTTGCATGTTTCGGATCTGGATCAGAACCACTAAGAAGATGGAGCCATTGCACAGCAGTATGAAGGCTATGTAGCTCACTACTGACATGTAGAAAACCACATCATTTTGCACCCAGCAACTGAAAAAGATAATTCACTTTCATTTGACATGATGGTAACATAAAGTTATTTCTTATCTGTAGTGCTGTTCTGTCACGATTTTCATGAAAAATCAATCATCCAACTTCACTAACAACATTTCCGAATCATCCAGTGTCATTTGAGAATCACTCATGGTGTCCATGCCATATGCATCTCTCTTTATAGCCACCACCAAGCCACATATAATAAGTGGAATCCCTGTACAAAGACATAATGGATGTTAAATGGAGATAAATGAATGAATTGAAAACATAAATCTGTCTCTAAATGTCTAAATGATCTTAAATGTCTCACCCCAGCCAAGCAGGCAGAATTTCAAGATGTATGAGGGCACATACACATTGAAAACTTTAACCAAAGCAAAGTACATATTCACAGCCCCTAAGCCCATCCAGGTAAAGGAAGCCAGTAGGAAATAGTGTAAGGTCACCGCCACAGCAATGCACAGGCCATAGATGCCAAAAGAAGAAATCCAGGAGTTCAGCAGGAACACAAGGTTCAGTCCCAGTAACGCAAGAGACAGATTCAACAGAATTTTGGATGGGTAGTCTCTTCTTAACTTCCTATTAAGATGCAAAGCATCAAAGTTAATGGCAAAGCAACATAACATGAAAAATGACTTATACAATTTACATTTTCTTGTAAATTTTGAACAGATGTATTACAAGTACGCTGCATTGCCATATATAAACATCAATTATAAATTAGATCTTACTCTAAAAGGGTGTATGTTAGCACTGTGATCCCAAGAAAGCATGAAGACACACCACAGCCCATGTATGTAATAAGAGTGAGGATTTGCTCATTCTTCTCATCAATGGGAGTTCTGGACACATCCTTAAATTAAAAAATAAAATAAAACCATGGCTTAATACATATTATTGAGGCCAAAATATCCAATGCATATATACTAGCTTCTCTATTCTTTTGTATTCTATCTATTTGTTTTCTTTTTATTTATTATACCATTAACAAAAGCAAAAAAGGCCTCTAACACTAGCTTGCTCTATTCTTTTTCTATTCTATCTGTTTTCTTTTTATTTATTATATAACAAAAAAAAATTCCACCTTGGATAAAAAGCGTTCTGTCTATCGGACTAAATGTAAATGTAAATGTATAAGTAACTGTAATTGAGTATCAAACACAGAATCGTGTCGTACCAGCAGCACTCCAAAGTGGGTCATGTGGTCACACAGACAGGTTGTGTAATCACTGCTGCTATTATACGTCCAGCACCCCTTTGGATTCCATCCGCCATATCCATCTAAAACAGTACATGCACAAACCCACCCACACATGAGATGTAGAATGTGAGAAGAAGAAGAATAATGTGTTCATGTAGTCCAAGTGACTTGCCATTCTTATTGAAATCCCAGTAGACACACTGGACATCCTGGTCTTTCTGTTAAAGGTAAAGACAATTTAAAAATTGCCAGTGTTCTGCCAGTATTTTTTAATTTTTCCTGGACATTACTAAGAACTACAGTGCTCACTTTCTTAGTTGTTAGATGGTGCAGAGTGACAGCAATATATTCTTTTAGGTTTTCAATGCGTCCTGTGGCATTAGTCACACTAGCAGACACCACGTAAGTGTTCAGTCTTTTCCCATCTGGGTCATTCTGAGACAAACTCACAAATATATTGTGTCAAAATAATCTAACAGTGAGATAGACAAACTGTAACATGAACATCTGCAACTAACAAAGATGAAGTCACCTTTGTTTGAAAGAGAGTCGGAACTCCATAAAACTGAAACTGAACACGGGGGCTGGTGTTGTTCACAATGGGGAATCGCTCTTGTATTTCAGAGGGCAGAGAAATGAAGGCCACTGTACCATCAAAAGGCTCCTGGTTGATATAAATCTATAGAAGAAAAGCATTTGATCATTGTGTGATGATTTATATGATTCATTACATTATACTTTCTTAGGGCGAAAAAATATAAAACAGAAATCCAAACTTGCTGGCCAAATTTTGTCTGAAACATTCAGTGATCAATACTTGATGATGCTTAATTTATTACATAAATTATAAAAAAAATGATTATAAATTAAATGATAAATTATCATAAAAATGATTACATAAATAATAAATAGTAGTCTATATTATATTATATTATATTAATTATATTATAAAGTATATCCAAACCTTTGAAAAGTAGTATATAAAATTAAAGTTCCACTAGTTTCATGAAGGTGCTGTGCACTCACCTCAGGGTTTAAGCCTTTGTTAGTGGAAGAGACTCCAAAGGTAAGGTTGTGAAAATTTCCTTGGTCAATATTGACCACTGATATTGCTAAGGCAGGAGCTGTTAAGCTGACTGACTCCCCATTGAACCCTAACATCTGGTCTCCGACAGACTCTGTGATGTTCAAAATACTATACAAACACAGGGAGGGATGTTTTGTTTACATGGAAAGCCTGTAAAATTTTTTTTTTACAGGAATCTGCCTGTAAAACCCGCACATCAACAGCAGACCTAATTTAATATATATTTACACACAATATATTTCACTGTTAACCACATAAATGAAAAATCATTTCCTATATTTGTTTGATTTTTATTACTTTTATTGTTTAATAAAAATCAAGCAAATATGTTAAATTGACACTCAGAGTCACACACACACACACACCTGTTGGTGAAAGGCAGAAGGTTGCTGTCAGACTCCAGGATGTCAGATGTGATGTTGATGATGACCTCTCCCAGCAGAGGCGTGATCACGCTAACGTTAATCACATCGGCTAGTTTATCCAGTACCGTTGAGAGCTCATACTCATCCAGATTTTTGTTCTCATGTATCAAGTCCTCAATCATGATCAGAATATCTTCTGCATTGTCTAATAGGAAAAATGCATAGGGATTTTACGATGCGCCCATATAGATATTTGTATCATACAGAGGCTAATGTGTTAAAACAGATTCCTATCCACTTGTGTAAATTCAGTTAATTTCTGTTTACTTTAAAGGAAACAAATAACATCTGAAATGCTGAAAATTTCCTCACTCTCAGGCCATCCAAGATGTGTAGAGATTTGGAGAAATTTAGCATTACATAACCAGTGGGTCTTCTTTGTGTGTCACAAGATGTTAATTGATGGATTGTGTGGTAATTTGTGGATTACTGTGATGTTTTTGTCAGCTGTTTGGACTCTCATTCTGACGGCACCCATTCACTGCAGATGATCCATTGGTGAGCAAGTGATGAATGCTACATTTTTCCAAATCTGTTCCGATGAAGAAACAAACTCATCTACATATTGGATGGCCCGAGGGTGAGTACATTTTCAGCATTTCCATTTCTGGGTGAGCTATTCCTTTAACAGGAAGCTTGTGTATCTAATGTTCACCATTAGTGACTGTAATGTCCTCCAGGTCTGACACACTGTTGGCCACAACCTGGCATTGCCCCAGGTCTGGAGATTTCCAAAGAGCTCCAACGTTTGCATCCAGAAGACTGTTTGGCGAGAAGGGTGAGAAGGTCACAATCAATAAACTTAAAAACAATGAATTATTGGACACTCCCCCCCCCCCCCCCCCCCCCCACCCCCCCCCCCCCCCCCCCCCCCCCCCCCCCCCCCCATTAACTTATTGCAAACTGCCAGAGCTGCTTGACCTCTAAGATATACACAACATTATATAATGTTGTTCAAGTTCAGGTTTAAAACCTGCTCATCCATTTTATGGCTGTAAATAAACCTTGAATGACTGGAACATTATGGAAACACAAGAGATTGAAATCGATCATACAAACAGTTTTGACATTAATAATACTACTATATGGTACATACATGTGATTAATTGGTTTACAGCAGCCCCTTCAAATATTATATCAGACAGCTTCCTCTTTTTAGAGTTAGTGAACAATAACCCAGTGGAGTGTCAAAAGATGTATAGGCAGATTTACAGGCTGTCCACCAATGTCTCATTATGTGTAACAGAAGTGGAAATGTTAAATGATTTCATGCAATCATTATATTTTGTTTAAAGATGAAGTGGGTAATTTCCATGCCACTAGTGGCACCAAACATAATTGCAATTGGCTGTTTGAGACGTTGGCTCAAACTGTTCCTGGAAAATTTTAAAGATGTTTGAGAAAATGGAATGTTCTCTCTAAAGTTTTCCATAAACAATGTTTGTAAAAGCAAGGGAAATAATTATTAAAGCTTTTGAACATATTGTTTCATGACTTAACAGGAGCATTGGCAATGTTCTTAGAATATTGATTAGTTAGTTGCGAATGGCATGAATTATTTTTGCATTTATGTCTGACGCTGATAGTCATACAGAAATTACATACTTTACCATTTAGTCAAGGTTTTTTTGGGGTTGGTTTGAGACTGTATCACGCTGCATATTTCAAAAATATTTAAAATATATAATAGATTTCTTTAAAAAAAACTATGAAGCAATTTCTAACTTCAATTCTATTTAGGTTGAAATGAATATTTTTAGGAGGCTCTTACCATTGCCTATAGGCTATCTTTTCAGGGTTTCCCACACAGGAAAGTGAGGTGTTGTGCTGAACCCTAATTTGGGGCCAATTGAAAAGCCCTTGCCTGGTGTGATGGTTGTGCTCAGGACAGGGCCCTGTTTTTAAATAAGAAGAGAGATACATTCAGACAGCTTTGTGCATGGTTATAGAATTCAATTTATATATATATTTTGTTTTAATAATTCTCCAGTTTCTGTCCATATTATAATGAAACAGGTATGTAGTACTGAGAATGTATCATAGTCTGATTCTCTCATCATCTGATTTTATTTTTCTTCAGATGTATCACATACCAATATAAGATATTAAAATGTCCTCAGGTTGGGCATATAAGAGTACTGCTCCATTGGTGTATTGTTTCTCCAGAAGCCCATGAATCCATTTTTCTGTCTCTCTGATGTCTGAAGAAGTTGTTACCTGGGCATGAAAGCCACAGCTATGGCTGGGAACAAGCCATATCAGATAACCCCATTAAAACACATTGTATGTTCACAACAATTATTGTTCACCATTGTTAACTTTTCTTCAACTGCTGTCTTGTAATGATCATCTCACCTGGTTACTGAAAGCAGAGACCGCTGCAAGACAAATAAACAAGAACAAAACAATAATTTTGTGTATCTAATATAGAGAAACATTTTCAATTTCTAATTTAGTTCACATTTCTAAAACAAACGTGAAAACGACATTTATTTCTTTTTTTTTAAAATTGCTGTTAACATTTGGAAGTTTTTACCTTTCTATCCACTTTGAATGTTTTTGTTACCACACTGCAAATGCAAATCAGACATGTTAAAAAAATTCTATAGTGTGTCTTGGGATTTGGTCTGTTCTCTGCAATAACAACAAGACTGACTAACCTTCGTTTTCGTGCATGTGTTGAGGAAGTCAAGAGTTTAAAGTGCAAAACGTGTATCCCTTTACTAGAAAGAGTTTCATGAAGCTGCAGTGATGATAAAACAACTGTGATGTGATGCTGAGATGTGATACTTATTTCCAGTTTGACATGCAACATATTTGGATGAATTTAGGTTCTCTTGGTTTAATATCTTACCCAGGTTGTAATTATGTTCTCAGGGTCACCAGAGCCATTGATAGTCACATTGACATTGACACTGAAATAACTTTCTATATTTAATACAGATAGACATTGTTAAATATTCCATACTTTGTAAAATCACTAACTGCACATGAGATTGAAGAACATGGTTTTATAACAGAAAACAAAAAGGCTATTCTTGACCTGATATGTTTCCTTCAGGTGAAATAGTAGAAGAGCATGCGGCTGTATTTAATGTAAGACTTCTTGTGGAGGATAAAAAAGTCGTGGAACTTCCTGCCAGGGTTGTTTCCATGAATGGTGTGGATGTAGCGACTGTTGAAAAAATGAAGAGATAAACATTCAAAGAATCCTGAGTTAATCTAAAATTGCACATAGGCCTATGCATGTTACAGTCCATAAGAGAGAAACTAATACATATAGTTGCTGTACAGACTTTTTTTTGTTTCCGTTGAGGATGAAACAACTTCTGTTGTTATTGCCACTTGATTGGGTGTTGTGCCTGTTGTTTTTGCAGTAGTAATAATTTCAGTAGTTGTAGACGTCAGCTGAGGAATTGTGGTTGTTCGTGTTTCAGTTGTACGAGGCAGGGACTCAGTCGCGGTTAAGGGTGGGTTTGTGTCTGGGTCCGGCAAGAGATCATCTAAAGAGTAAAAACATACTGGTATTTGTTTGTATGGAAATTATGCTTTATTTTTGTTGGAAAGCATCCTAGCCATCCTGGATCTGATTTACCAAGAGGATATATGAAGATAAAGTTAGCATCTGTTTTTATTTCATAGTGGTCAATTTTGTAACGCTTGGCGAGTATCTCAGTGAATTCATCCTGCATTTGTCCTACATCAGCATTAGGATTCACATTCAGGTGAGCCAAGCAATCAAACCTACAAAGAGATATAAGGATGACATTATCAAACATTTCTCAAACGTTTAATTGTAATTTTTTCAATTATCAGTAATGATGCATGTTTTTTTCTCCCTGAAAGGTAAATAAATATGCCAAAACTAATGAATGAAAAGCAAGCTCTTGCAGATTGTGACAGTTCTTTTAGAATGGAGATAAGAAGCAATTGAGAAGAGATTATCACTGGCTGAGTTCAGGACTGGTGTCAAACAGTTGCATGGTTCCCCCCTGCAAAGAGATATTTATCTTGTTAGTCTGATGAGCATGTTTGATGATTTTTAATTTTACATACAAATAGTCTAAAAGGTATAGCTCACCCAAAAATGAAAATTTGTTGAATGTCATCAGAACAGATTTGGAAAAATTTAGCATTACATCACATGCTCACCGGATCGTCTGCAGTGAATGGGTGCCATCAAAATGAGAGTTAATAAAATAATACAAAATAAAATAAAAACATTACATTAATCCACTAGTAACCTACACAACTCCAGTCCATCAGTTAATGTCTTGTGAAGTTGAATGCTATGTGTTTGTAGGAATCATGATTTAGACATTTTAACTGTAAATTATTTCTTTAGCCAAAATCCATAATAACGTTTCCTCCAGTGAAAAAGTCCATTCCCTGTTGATATTTTATTTTAGCTGGAAGCAATAGCTTGAAAAATGTCTTAATGATAGATTTGTTTCTTGTAAACATGCAGCTTTTGACTTCATAAGACATGCTGTGATGTAATCCTAAATTTCACAAAATCTGTTCTGATGAAGAAACAAACTCATCGTGGATGGCCTGAAGGCGAGTACATTTTGTGCATATTTTCATTTTTGGGTGAACTGTTTCTTTATTGCCACTGACGCACCTTTGCACTTCCACTGGAGCGTGTAAGAGCGCTGTTGAAAGACAACATGAGTAAATTTGGATTCTGGCCTTTGTACTAGGCTATATTTAGAAAGATATTACAAGGTCTTACCTTCCTATAGGAAACACTTTCACTTTATGCAAATATACATGTGTCGGCCATTCTTCTAATGCTTGTGTCAACTTGGAGAGAGGAAAGATATAGGCTACAAATATTATTGACATTTTGTCTTGGTACTAGCAGCAGTAAAAATTCAAAGTGTGTTTTCTATAGCGCACCCACTGATGAGCAACTTCTGGGGCATCGTAAATGTTTGTTTTGTTTCCGTCTTCACGAATGATGATAAGCACTAATTTTACTTCATAAAAAGGCCAGTCTGGAACAAGAGGACATTGTGTCAGATATAAAAGGGTCCAATATAGAGGATAGATAAGTAAATATCGGCCCTCATTATTAGCTTGATAGTATTTAATTAGCGATAATGATCGGTTGACTGTATTTCCTTTACAGTTAAAGGGGTCATATGATGCGATTTAAAATTTTTCCTTTCTCTTTGGCGTGTTACAAGCTCTTTGTGCATAAAGAAGATCTGTAAAGTTGCAAAGACTAAAGTCTCAAATCCAAAGAGATATTCTTTATAAAAGTTAAGAGTCAACCACGCCCTCCTAAAACGGCTCATTCTAACATGCCCCACATACCTACGTCACGATGTGGGACGATTTGCATAACGCCGCCCAAATGTTCACGCAAAGAAAGAAGGCGTAACTTTGATTCTCACTGTAGTATTGTTGCCGCCGCCGCCATGTTGTGGAGATGCTGTGTTTCGTTTTTGAAAGCGAAACTACTTTGTTTGGCTTTCAAAAAGAGGACCAACTAGAAATCAGTGTGTTAAGTTGTATTTACAGCACTGTTCCAGAACACTTCAACCCAAATATTCAACCCAAATATTCAGATGTGTGCAGCACATTTTGCGGAGGATTGTTTCCTGTGAGAGTAGCCTACAATGCAGGTGTATGTTTCTATAAAGTGGCAATTCCATTTGCAAGGACAGTCTGGCGCTTCTGACTCAGAGCCTGTAAGTACGTTTTTTATATTTAAAGAATTTGCCACTGACGATTCAAACAAAAGTTTTGGGCAGTGTAGAGTAGCACTAGTTGTTTATCATTTCTCCGATCATGGTTTATGTTTTACCGCAGCACGATACGCAACGCGTAAAAAGACAGTATAAGTTATTATAATCAGTAATTATGTCCCCACTGGATGCAACAAATGCCTCGTTTGTAATGGGTTTTATTGTTTTTGTCTTGTCGCGCAAGGACACAGGGCATCATCACAATGATGGTAAGAGGCGTAACATTTCCGTCTCACGCTTGAGGTGTTCGGCCAATCACATCGCACTGGATAGTTGGCCAATCAGAGAACACCTCGCTTTTTTCAGACCGATGAACTTTGTAAAAAACGACGTTTTCAGAAAGGCGGGGCATAGAGGAGCAACAATAACATACATTATGTGGAAAATAATGTGTTTTTTAACCTTAAACTGCATAAACACATTGCATTACACCAAATAACCAACTTAATGTTCAACGTCATATGACCCCTAATAATTGGACTTCATATGTACCTTTTGGCCCTCTAGCGATTAAAAATGAAATTGCATTAGTTTTAGGGAAGAACATTGTTGTACTTCGGCTCTCTAAACAGATGATGATTTGTGGCACCGGTGCCCACAGATATACAGAGATAACCAATAACCTTAGCCTGCGGGTTCTTTGTTTTTACAAGCGCTGATTCCCCGGAGGTTACCGCTTTAAAGGATTCATGGTCGATTTGGTTTTCTTAATCATTATGGCAACAATCTTACAGTATCACAATAGCCTACGCCCACATCATACGAGCACTGCAGTGGCCGGACCTGCTTTTCTCTCAGTATGACGACGAACAACAAGACGAACACTGCTACAATATTACAACAATATTAATACTGAAGTTAACTAATATAATTTGCAATACAGTAGATAACTAAGAAGCAATTTGTGTTTGTATGAATGTGAGTCTGTGGTGGCGTGATACAAGAAACATGAATGCCATTTGAAGAGTGGTCATTGTTATGGACCAATCAAAATAAAACATTTCAGAGGGCCGTGTTTTTTACATTTATGGTAAATGTAAGTTTATTAATAACTATAAACCAACATTTAATCCTAAACTAACTACAGTAGTAACTAGCCTACTGAGTGACATCTCTAGCTATACGTATATGTATTCCTTGTCCATTTACTTTTTATGTTTATTTACAGTTCATTATCAAAAATAACAAAAAGTCACACAAATCTGTTTTTTAAATTCTGTCTATGTTGATATGTTTGTGAAAATTGAAAACCTTATAATAAATAGGAAATAATACAAAAAATGTTTAAAGCATTTTTAAAACGATTTTTTGTATTCTATTTGTTAAAAAAAATGGCCATATACAGTGGCATTGTTAACAATTTTTTGTGTGTATATTTCTGTCACTTACCGCACTTTTGCGTAACGTCTTGTATAGGCTTACAGTCCTGGGCTTTGTTCCAGATTCGTTTCTCCCAATGCAGAATATCCCCATCAGTGCAGGCCATCCTGGATATGTCTTGAGCGTTGCGTACTCGTTCCCACACCCTGAATAGACTTAAGCTGCCCTTCAGTTCAGTGCCCGTCTCGATGCTTATCTTGTTCTTCACAAAATTGTGGGCCACAGCTAAAGTCAGAGTGCCACCGGCAGCCACGCTACAGCAGTAAGGCTGCAGAGCCGTTCCTTTAGACTGTGGTTTTAATTCTACTTTGGTTCCATTGACATAGACTTTTGGTTCAGTCATGGAGTTGGACCAGGTCATGCAAATTGAATGCCAGTTGTCCAAGGACACCACTGAAGATTTGGTCCAGACTCTCCCAAACATTATGATATGGAGTTCTGTTCCAAATCCCTTCAGCCCAAGCTCTATGCGTGTCTTATTAGGGTGCAGGTATGTGAATGCGGTCCAGTATGAATTGCTGAGCTTCCTCTTTATGTTCACACACACACTGAGCTCATTCAAGGAAGGAATTTTGTGTTCATTTTTCAGCAACCAGAAACTACAGTCCTTCTGCATGAAATCTATCTTCTTCCCCCACAAACTGGCAGCATGTACTGACCCTCAGGTGTAGAAAAATTAATTTGTAAAACACATTTTAGCACATAAACACTTCTGTCAAATTTGCATATATCAAACAAACAAAGGTTAAATATGTATCAAGTAACTCAGTTGTCCCAGTTTAGAAATGTATGTTATAATTTGTGAATGTTAATATATTTTGCACAACAATAATACCTTCATCCTTCGATGCTATTATACATCGAATGAGGAAGATGAATAAGGCCGGAAACAGTTTATTGTGTTTTTCCATTCTCCACCTGACAAAAGACAAGAAATAATAATATGCAAACATTGCATTGTGCTGTGAAATATAACACATATAACGTAGTACAAAGATTTAAAAAAAAAAATGAAGCATAAAATTGGTTTTGCTTTTATATTATATATTTTAAGACAGTATCAAGCTCCACTGCAAAGATAGGGTTAAAATTATTTCCCACTTTATTGCAAATTGTACTTCTTTCAGAAAAAAAGGAACAAAACTGTCACCCTTTCAAAAGGTATAAATATGTAACTTTTGGTGTTAATATGCACTTTTAAGTGTACTAATGTTACGTTACTAATACGTACAGGAAAATGAGGTACAAAGATGTACCTATAGCTTTTGTGTCCCAGTGCTTTCTAGCTTTTTTTCTTAGTGTTGAATTATATTCTGACTCATGGATAATTTTAATAAATGAATCTATCAAAAATAAAAGTGAGGTAAATTATTCAATCATTTTTCATTATGAAGTCACAAAAAATATCAGATGTAACAGAATCCAAATCCAAATTAAAACAACAGAATTAGGCTACTCACCGCATTCAGCATCTGCCACTGTCAAATTTCCACATAGGTCATTTCTTCATTTAAGAGAGTTTTTGAACATGTATGTTGGTGTGAAGAAATGACTATGAGAGAGATCTTGTGTTCATGTTAAAAAGTCCCCCGCGAACTTTTGGGTTATTCATTAAGCTCATCAATCATTATCTTATTCAGATTTGCCATGATGACATACACTGACAGCCAATGACTGTGTACATACGCATACCATCTTCATAAAGCAGCTATACGATCAGTCAGTATCTGTTATGCTTAGCAAACAACAGGTGCAACCAGGGCCGCATTAACCATTGGGCCCGAGCAAGGAGGGGGCCCGTGATTGGCTGTGGAGTAGATTGACGGACATCGGTAGCGCTGATCGCCAAAGCCCCACCACGCCCCTCACTTTTTAGCGCTATTATTTAGTGGAGTTTTTCCGTAAATTCCATGCATTACCATTAGAGATTAAAACGTCACATTTGAATTGGGTTTACCAAACAAATGCATTTATTATATATTTATTTATTATTATTCACCTCTCTTCACTTCACTCTGGTGTAATCTAGAAAAGTGTCATGCAAAGAACAATCTTCGATAAGTAAAAATGTCAACTATTCTAAAAAAAAATAGTGAGAGAAAAAAATGAGGAGAGAGGGGAAACATGAGTTAGTCACTAAAATCCACAGCTAGTTTATATTACTAAAGCTGATGATGGAGTGGGAGTTGTGGAACCAAATGGACCGGAGATATGGAGCAGATAAAAACACAGCGTTAACTAATTAAACGGTTAAGGGACATTAAGAGTGGGCCAGAATTATTGAGAAAATGCCTGTCTCCTCGTCAGCACAGTCATTTGTGTTTTAAATGAACGTTAATAGTTAAAGATAAAGCATGTGCACTAGTTGGCGATTATGAGATCCTGGATTATATGATGAGATTTTAAAAGGATATAGTTCACCCAAAAAATTTAATATTTTAGGTACAGTTTACTCACAATACAAATATATTACTTTAATCAAGTTGTTCTGAACCTGTATGAATTTCTTTGTTCTCCTCAACTCCTCAAAGAATATATTTTGAAGAATATTCGTAACCACCAGGAAGTTTCTGGTCCATGTTGACTCCAATAGTGTTTCTTTCTCTCCATACTATGGAAGTCATGGGGCACAGAAACTGTTTGGTTACCAGTATTGTTCCAAATATAGTATACGTTTGCATTCAACAGCAGAAGGAAACTCATACAGGTTTAGAACAACAACAACAACAAAAACCTACTAGTTTTGGGGTGAATATGCTACAAAGCAGCTTCATATCGCTGCTGTGCCATTTGTGTCAATAATGAAAAGGAAACATTTTAGAACGAGCATTCCCTCACTGTCCTGCCCGAATCCTTTTGTTAAAAAATGTTATTGAATTGATGCAGTGAAGATAGTCGGGTATTTGTGTCTATTTATTTTATACACTATAATATGTCGTATGAGTGCTAAGTGTTGTAGGTTTGTTCTATTGTAATTCATGACTGTTTACTTGTCTTCAGCAAGTTTGTTTTTACGTAGGCTAGTATTTTATTTATTTTGTGATATTGGAA
Source organism: Sinocyclocheilus anophthalmus (assembly GCA_018155175.1). NCBI lineage: Eukaryota > Metazoa > Chordata > Actinopteri > Cypriniformes > Cyprinidae > Sinocyclocheilus > Sinocyclocheilus anophthalmus. The sequence continues at coordinate 79,935 of JADLZN010012118.1, read as the reverse complement.
TTGGTAACAAGAATTATGATAAAGTTTTGATTGGATAAAAATCCTATTTTAAGCTATATATATATCATTATTGTGATGGGGGGCCCTGCAGTAAGTCATAGCCCCAGGGCCCAGTGAGGTCTTAATGCGGCCCTGGGTGCAACTTGAAGTATTTTTGTTCACTTTACTCTGAAATCACCAACTTCATGAAGTGAAATATAATGTAGGCTAAAAACTTTACCGTTTTGAAAGTGATTCCAATGATGTCCTCCTGTGTCATTATCGGTATAGTTGAATTATGAACACCTCTGTTCTCATAGACTTAGAGCGATTATTAAAACGTTTTAGTTATCACGTACTCCCTATCTACAGTCATATCATATATAACTGTGATGTTCTACAAACCAACAAGCTTTAAAACACGTTTTTTTTCTTACTGTGAAATCCGTTTTTTCTCTCAGGTACAAGTGTAAGCTTCATGGTGAATACTTCTACATCATTCTTGTCAACGTAGTCCACACAACGACAATGTATCTTGACTTTATCTAGTGGTTATTTTAGGAAAAACAGTACGGGGCTGGGCGGTTTATCCACACTTTATCCTAATATAATAATAATAAAAAAAATCAATACAATAACCATTTAGTTCTACAGTATGTTTTTCAAAAATGATCAAAACATCTTTTGTGAGACTAAATTCTCCAAACTACAGGTCCTGATTTGGAACGGGCCATTTAATGGAGCTGTGCTATATTGTGCCACTAGATGTCGCTGTATGAAAAAACACACGGTATTTAACAAATACAAACTACAGACTCGCAACTTTATTCTTTCTAGATGTCGCTGTTTTATGAAAAAAATAAATAAATAAAAATACACAACACAGCATTTAAAGAATGCAAAGGACAGCCTCCCAACTTTATTTTTTCTCAGATCATACAAAGGCAACTAAAATAACATAATTGTCATGTTAATTGCATTAAGGAGAATGTGTTAGTAAGGAGAAAGACATACACATTTTTTAATAATAATTTTTTCCAGTATGAGTTTTTATACAAAAATGATAAATTGTACAATTAGTATTTCAAATTCTAAGGAAGCAATCTAAAAGATACAGAAACACATAGTACTGAAAAGTTTGTCCATGATAACAAGCTGTTAAAGTTTTAAAAATGATCAACCCAAAGCTTCATTTTGAAACACAAATTTACCAGTAATACATCTCAAACGACAGGCTTCACCTTCTTAACACACACCTCCATCTTTCATCCTGTCTTACTATGTTTCCTGAGACAAATAGGCGTTGGAAAGAGAGAGGATACATTTTCCCATCAAAGCCTCTAGGTATACGTAATGTTCCTCACAGGAAATATCAAACTCCCTTCATGAAGAAGCCAGAACCAACATAACAGAAGCCTTTGTCAATACTTCAACATATTTATGTGGGACTTTTGTATAAATTCAAATGAATGCTGATATTTTTCTTGAGTAATCTCACTCTTCTGTGTCTCCACGGTCATCAGGCGTTTACAGTTTCTTGGAGCAGTCAGAGCAGTATATGTCTCCATTGTGAGCAACGAATCGCTTTTCAGCCAGGTTAAGGGAGCACTTCTTACAGTTAAAGCAGTAATCATGCCAAGAGCCACCCTCATAGTTCACTACGTTCGTAGCCTTGCCAAATCCTGTGGGATGGCAGATTCATTTGTCACTTTAGTTCAAGTCAAGTACAGAACTTTTAAAAAGAGTAATGGACATCAGTGCATATGTGTGTGGATTCAAACCTGTAATGGGATTCTGGCAGCTGCTGCATTTTTTGGCCACAGTGCTTTTGTAGCAGTCCACACAGTAGACCTTTTCCTCATGGGAGGTGAAGCGGGTGCCAGCCAGGGGCTTTCGGCAGGAGGAGCACACAAAGCACTCAGAATGCCACGGCTGGTCCTGGTAATTCACACCTCCTGTGGTAATGGGCTGGAGGAAGAGGGCCAAAACATGTGGAAACAATAGACTGAGGCAACTTGCGATGGTCATTGTTATCATAAAATGTCTTTATTTTAGAAAAGAACATGTTTTGTATTCACAAAATATATAGTAACTTACAACTTTAAAAGTAATAATGAACAAAAATACATACATTTTTGCTACATCTCTCACCTTCTTACAGCAAGCGCATTGTTTGGCAAATTTCTTCTCGTGGCAAAGGCTGCAGTAGATGTTGTTGTTCTTTGCTATGAAACTTTTGGAGCCGATTGGCTTTTGACACTGATAGCAGGTGAAACACTCATCATGCCATGAGTTGCCTTTGTATTCCACATTCTCAGTGCCTGGAAAGGAAAACAGGAAAGAAAAATGGAAAAGGGTCTGTTATACAGGAAAAAATGTCACATACAAATTAAGCACTCCAAGGCCCCCCATTGTCAAAATAACAATATTTGAAGGCCCCTGAAGATATTTCTGGGACTTCTGCGTAATGACAAATTTGTTTACAGAAACTAGGAGTGGCAATAGCCTATATTAAAAATATTCTATAAAACAATTATAAATCTTTAAAATAATTAAAAGTTCAGTACGAATTTTCTTCAGTGTACACTATTACATGAAATGAAGTTATTTTGATAAAATCTATATTATTAAGACATTATATATGTATATTACATTATAAAACAAATCTATTTAAATCTAATTACTTATATACATTTTTTAAATTTTTTAAATTAAATTTAGTTTTCCCTTTTTTTAATAAGTACTAATTAATTATTATTATTTACTCTTTTAGGGTTTTATCCATTCCCAAATTTTGTTTCCCCAAGTCTAGAAATTACACTTTTAAAATTCTCTCCTGTATTTTGGTATTTCTATATTTCCAATATTTTTGCTTTTTAAGATATATAAATCTATTTTATATCTACGTATACATTTATACTAGTATACATATACAGCAGAAGGTGTAGAGTCTATCTGTCCCCTACCTGCCAGTATGGGCTTGTAGCAGCCATGGCAGCGAGGGGCATCCTCACGTGAGCTACATGTCCCACACAGGATCCTGTCATCCTTGGAGGTGAAAGACTCCTTGGCCAGATTCTTATAGCACTTGGCACATCGGAAACAATCCGAGTGCCAGTAGCGGCCCTTATGGTGAAGCTCCTATATAGACAAGAACCAAGACTGAGAGATGTGATATAATACAATTTAACTAACAATATTTGCGAAAGTAATATATTTAAATTGAAATATGCTCCACAATTAAAAAAGTTTGGGATCAACAGCAAGGATGCATTAAATTCATCAAAAGTGACAGTAAATACATCATGTTACATAATCCATCTTTCAAATAATAAGTTTTCTTTCTATTGATCAAAGAATACTAAAAAAAGTCAGTTTACAAAAAATATTAAGCAGCAGCAGCACAACTGTTGCAACATGATCATAATAAGAAATGTTTCTTGAGCAGCAAATCAGCATATTATAATAATTTCTAAAGAATCCCGTGACACTAAAGACTGGAGTAATGGCTGCTGAAAATTCAGCTTTGCCATCAAATTAATGAATTACATTTCAAAATATATTCAAATAGGAAACAGTTATTTTACATTTTAATAATATTACATTTCAGTATTTTGAACAGTAGTGTAGGCTATATATTTATTTTTAACCAATTAAAAATATTATGAAAAGCTTGGAGAAATACACTTAATTTATACTTCTACTGCCATTTTGACTTCAATGGCTAATGTTTAGATAGAGTATATGACTGATGGTGTAAAAGTTAGTATAATAGATTACTGAAGATGTAACACTTTCTCCAAACTAACATTAAACTAGCATTATCACTACACTATTATCATTATGTGTGCTCTTATCTGACGTGGAAAGATGTGGGCCTGAGCTACAACAAAGCAGAGATATATTTCAACAGACCAATATTTCAGCGTGTGTTTAAGTTGTATTTCAACTGCAAAACCACCCACGGAGGAAAGAAAAAAACAGCTCCTGATATCACGTGTTACCTTGGAGTCGGAGCTGACTGTGCATCGACACTCCACGCAGGTGTTGGCGCAGAACTTGTCAAAGCACTGCACGCAGACTTGTTTCTCGTCTTTCCTCACAAACTTCTTTCCGCCGAGGTCCTCGCGACAGTAAAAACAGTTGGAACGGGCTGCCATAGTCACCCAATAAACCCCTTGAAAAGCTGTGAGAAATAATAACAGCGATTACCTCATCGTGCTCATAAAAATACATCATGATGTATAAATGTAGAATTTATACCCCCCCGAAACATTGTTGTAACACGTCTCACACCCCCTCGTGTAACTCAGTGTTCAGAGTCTCCTCAGGAAACAGTGAGTGAGGACATTTATTGATAAGAGAGTGTTTGTTCCGTTTTCCCTTAGGCGGAGGTACAAAATTGCTCTAAGTTGTTATGTAACCATAGGCAACAGCAAACAGCACATGTTTTTTAATTGTCCCCCGGTCTAATCTTCATCTGATAACGGGTTCAGTTCAGCTGTAAAGCATGTTAGCAGACTGGCAGACGGGATGAAAGACTTTCTTTCAGTATGATAAATCTAATCGGTAAAAATAAAACTGCACATTCATTACACGCATTCATACCTAAATCAAGTGATATCGTGAAACACTGGAGAAAATATTATAAAAATTGAATTTGTTATGAATTATTCGATTATAAACATACTTACTGGATCACATCGCTACGAGTGTCTGGTTTGAATTAGGCCTACATAGGCCTATTGTTTCACTCGCCAAAACAAATTGTCATTGGGAATTTTCCCATGTAGTCATTAAAAATGAGGGCAGGTTACCAAACACTTCCTGGGAATGAAATATTAACTTTTGTGCAAATGCTTCAAGCGAATATGTGCTTGTTTTCTAGCATACAGGCACACATTTGATCGAGTTGATTTTTTTTCTGTATATGTGCAGAAGTATGTCTGGTATGCATGTGGTGAGATGAGGAATGTTAACAGTTCTTTGGCAATGTTTGAAGAGGGAACCTCTCAATCACTTCTTCAAACACTTTGCATCGAGCTTACATATCTGGTTAATTATTTAGCATGCATCAGAACACTTTCCAGGTGGGTTGTCTGTCAGCAAGCCTTACTAATGGCTGTGGTATGACATATTTTACTGGTCTACACAAAGTCCCAAAGGCTGAGGAACTTTCCTGTCTCCTTTGCAAATGTGAACCCTAAACTAATCCTTTATTGGAAGGAAGCTGGTAGATCCCAAAGTTTCAAATGAAACAGCAAGTTGGCCTGTACAGTCCATAAATAAGTTCGGCTCAAGTTCTCAAACATCACTGCCAAAACCAGAATCACAGACCTATTTTTCGGTGTAGTGAATGGTTTGCATCCGCTGTATCAACCCAGTGGTCCTATTAACACATCTAAAACCAAACCTCCCAACCATGCCTGTTTTAGACAAGCACAAGCATTTTTTTAAATGGACACAGGAGAGTATTTGAACAGTGATGAGGTTTAAATATGCTAGATACTGTTACAGGACTTGGCATAAGCACTCTTGTTTTCCCGAAAGTTCGAAGACTTCTGAAATGTGCTGTTCATGATAGTTTTTTTTTTCTTTTCAGTTCTGTGTTTCCTGGTCGGTTAACTTTAATGACAGACCAAATAGACATTTAGGGATCACATTTTAGCATGGTTCTAACAGTCATGCTCACCAAAGCTCAAAGATCATGGGCTCATACTCTTTCAAATGAGATTTATGGTGTTTTTATGGGACAGTCAAGAGAGGACAGGGCTTGGATTCATAAAACATTTTAAGGATAACATTTTTCTTAACCACTATTTTCTTCTTATTTTCTAGCTTAAGAAAACGTAAAACATTTTGTTTTTCTGAAAAGACTTATGAAGAGAATATTCTTATCTTTATCTTTTTTTCAGATTTCTCTTCCTAAAAATAATGAAAGGGAATATTTATATTAAGATTTTTTCTTATTATAGAATAAAAGTGGGGCAATTATTATTATTATACATATTTTTTCATTATTATAATTATTTTTCCTTAATAACTAATACTTTTTTCTTAAGAAAATGTTCATAAATCGTACCAGATTCGATCTCATGTCACCCACATACGCACATGTGCTAACCACTAGACTACAGCTCCGTTTATATGGTTATAATTAGCAAACAGTTTCATTAAAACAAATAAAGAGCAAATAAACTGGTCACAGATAAGCGTGAATGGGGGCATTTTTATAGACGCTGATGTAATGGCGAACTGACAGACCCCTGTTTTAGTCAAATATTTAATGTGATCTCCAGGGAGATGGCAGACTGTTGAGACTGGAATCTGGTTTCAGGATGACCTCATGCACCAGCATCTGGAACACAGTCGGGCGAGCGTAGCAGCCAAAGCAAACGAGGGGAAGAACTGGAACAGTCACGCTGCTTGCGACCCATTGGTTGATGCGATATGAGGCAACTTGAGAGACTGTGAGACTTCAGCTGAAGAGAAAAATAATATGGTGATAGGCTACTGACCATGTTTTTTTCTCCTTTTGCGTGCATTTAACAAGTTATTTTTCTTCTCAGGCTCATAAAAGGGTGCAGTGGATATGATGAAGGCGGCCAAATTAGAAGCTGGGCTATGACATCACCTGCTCGTTAGCTCAAAACCTAACTTTTACAGTAATTACTGCATTCGAAAACCACACACATGAGCGCACTTGTGCATATGCTCTAACCCAAACAAAAAAAAACATATGTTGGATGTACTTAAAAAAAAAGAAGCATTTTAATGCACAAATGGTCCTGCTTAGCCAACATGGGTCATCTGAAATTGGTATGGTAATGGAATCAACCCTGTTATACAGCTGGGAAAACTGAGGGTGTCTTGGCAGAGTGTTGTGTTGGCATGATCTACAAGCTGAAGAATGTGGTGAAAGCTTGGAAACAGGAAGCCTGTGAAGCAGCGGTAAGGAGAACAGGCGAGACGGCTGGCCAGCAGCGTAACCCTAGTACTCTTGATCTGCACTCCTAAATACACTTTCAAAAAGAGGAAACTCAATCAAGACTACCGTCCGTCTCTAGGCAAGTGGGGTTAATATGGGGCCACATTTTAACCACCATATAATTATCCTGTTTATAATGTTTCTCTTAAAGGGACCTGGCACTAACAATAGGTTACTTATTACATGGCGTTCTGGAATACTTCATTTGGTCACGGCATTATGTGGTCAAATATTTTTTGTGCAACAGGCAAGTTCCAGAATTGTCTCAATTTTCTCCATAGGGGAATTGATTTTTATTGGTAACTCATAAACCTTTAAAGGCAGGATACTGTGACCTATGGGGTTGCTAATTGATGGTATATGCTTTTGTTGAAGCGCCAGTGTCCATTATTTCGACATATTTAAAAAAAATATTAATGTTTAACTGTGGAATTCCTGGTGAAAAACTACATGACCCATGATGACTGTAAAAAATCTAAACAAGTTAATCACACCAAAAGAACTCTTTAGCATCAACCCACTCCTCTGAACCGCCTAGCAAACTATTAGATATTTCTATAGTTATGCATATTTTGCAATAAACTAAATATGTATTTTTCTAAATACATAATCAACAAATCAATAGTCGGTTTCTCCCATTGATTGCAAGGCTTCATGGGATTGTAGTTATTTTCCTAAATAAAGCAGTTAAGTTCACAGCCTTTGTTTTTTTGTCTGATTTTCAAATACTTCTTTGTTTGAAATTTTTTTTAAAAATTCAATCACAATGTTGTGATTTACCTTGTTGCTGGTTGGTTTGGTTTTTGGCTTTTAACTCTTTAATTAATACTTTTTAAAATCCCTATGGGTAAAATACTAACAGAAGTAAGACTGCTGAAAACATTTAGGAAATATCTGAAAGCAAAGACAGACCAATCAGGAAATTCAAGAGAATAATAATAAAAGTTGTTTCTAATCAACTTTTTTTTTTTTTTCGGTCCTATGAGGTAAATATCAAGGTTAACACCCCAAGCAAACAATTTGCCAGAATATTGTTGTCGCACTCACGGATATCCATCTGCTGTTGTATTCATCGTAATACACAGCGCGGTATGGTACAAAAACAGATACGAATCCCGCGAGTTCGTAATAAATGTTTCCACATATGCTTTTAACAAGGCCCCAAGAAGCAAAAAAGGAGAGGAAATGAATAACATTTCATCTGACATTAAGGGAAGAGCAAATGCTTTACAGGTCCCCACTGTGCTCTTGGTACCAGGAGAACACGACATCATTTCACGATAAGCAAAACGGGATCTGCTGTTTAGATGCGAAATAGCAAAGAGAATCTGTGATGGTCCTGTCAAATGTTTTGAGGATCATTGTATATTCTATGGAAAAAACGTTTATTGCGAAGAATTTAAGAAATGGTTTCCAAAAATGAAAATGTATTCACCCTCAGGTTAAAGATGTAGTTGAATTTGTTTCTTCATCAGAACAGAATTTGAAAAAATTTAGCCTTACCTCACTTGCTCACCAATGGATCCTCTGCCAGTGAATGGGTGCCGTCAGAATGATTCCAAAAGCTGATAAAAACATGACAATAATCCACAAGAAATCCACATGACCAGTCCATCAATTAACATCTTGTGAAGCAAAAAGCTGCATCTTTGTAAGAAACAAATCCATCGTTAAGGCATTTTAACTTTAAACTGTCACTTCTGGACAAAATACAAGTCCATAATCCATATAATACGCTACAGAGAAAAATCCACTCACATAAAAATCCCCCAAATATTTGTTTAGAACGGTTTTGGACTGTTTTTGCTTGTAAATGGTGATTGAGCTGTGCATATTTCTCTCCTGATGCAGATGAGATGACTTTTGATTGACTTCAGATGAGACAGTTTGAAATTAACATCATGATGTATTTGTTTTTTACAAACATGCAGCTTTTCACTTCACAAGATGCATTAACGTGTTAATCAGTAGACTGGAGCCATGTGGGTTACTTGTGGATTATTGTGATGTTTTTATCAGCTGTTTGAACTCTCATTCTGGCGGCACCCATTCACTGCAAATGATCCATTTCTTCAAATCTGCTCTGAGGAAGTAACAAACCCATCTACATGTTGGATGGTCTGAAGGTGACTACATTTTAAGCAAATTTCATTTTTGGGTGAACTATTCCTTTGTAGGAGCTAGGAGGTTTGTTGCAACTAGCTCCTGATTCATAATCAGTCCTGAGGCAGTGACTCAAACACATGAGACCGTCCATGCGCCCTTGATACAATACAATACTTGTCTTGTGGTACGTACACGGAGTCTGCGTCCTCTATTTAAATGTGCATTATATCAACACCACATATCATATTGTTATTTGTTTATGGACTGTGTGTGAAAACACATTTGTATATTAGTCACCTTAGAAATAATCACTCTGAATTCAGTGTCTGTCACCTTCAGCCAGCATGAAGTGTCCAAATGGGAAAAGGGATCGAGAGTAAATAATGTATGTCAGACATGGTATGATAGCCTAATCATTTTTCTGTGTAATTTACTTCTTCGGAATGTGCACTGGATAATGACAGGGAATTATGGACATCAAAGACAGATTTCAGATATTTTATATCACTCTCATGGGGTGAATTCCTTTCTGCACATAATTTAGACATAAACTGTCCAGCGGAGTCTCTCACCCCATCAGTCCTTAGACATGTGGCTAGATCTTCGGAGTGAAAATCTTTAATAAGAAACAGATTTCAGAGGCTGAAAGAACATGCAGAAAATCCCTGCAGCCAACGCCCCATCTTCAACTTACTGTACTTACATCAATGCACTTCATATTCAGACTCAAACACTGATATAATATCAATGAGGTTAATCAAAATAGTATACTGAACATAAAGAAGGTAGAAATTTTATTGGCCAGATTAAATATTAAACAGCTAAAGCCAGTTTAAAAATATGATTTTTTTTTCAGGATAACTGAAGGATGTTTGTTGTATTAATGGCAGGTGAAATAAATTCATGTTGATCATACAACACCAAACTGATTAGAATATTTTCTGAAATAAGAAAATATTTTATATGATTTTATTATTGATTATTTACTCGCATATAAAAACATTATTTTGCCTCTTTTTATGTCTATGTTATTTGATGTTTTCTAAGCACAGGTCTTTGCATGTCAGCAGAACCAAGTCCCTATGATTCTGGATGTTGCACGATTTTGATTAGCCTACCTTATCCTATTAAAAAAAACGTAATTTTCGCTGACTTGTCTGAGCGTTTTACCGTTGAGAAAGTTTAACGTACCTTTTCTGGGGGATATGGTGCTCTTAGTGTCCTGTCCTCTGCCGCCACAGCAAAGTTTCAAAGTGTTTGCACTTGGTCCGGTTTTGCGTTGGGGGTGTAGTCGAGAAGTCTTAGCTCATAAATATAAATGAGGTCATGCTAACATTCTTCGGTACACTTCCAATGGCTAAAGCTTTCTTATAAATATTAATTAGGCATTCCTGACGCTGCGCTGGAGCTTCCATCCAATTACGAAGATTTAGCTCATGAATAATAAGTTTTACATAGGCTTTGTAATCTACATGAAGTGACGACGGGAAGGACGCGAACGTTTTATTTATTCCTTGCAAAAAAAAAAAAAAAGGTCCAGTAGTTAATTTTCTTAAACACGAGCACTTTCCTTTATAACAAATAAGGGATTTAAATTCAATTTTTGTAAGATTTTAAATCTCCTTTTGGAGATGGAATGCATTAGTTGGGTCATATTCTTCAAGTACTTACAAATAAAGTTGCGACTGGCAACATTTTTACCCGATAGCAGAATATATTTTTAATAAATGAATCAATGAAGAAAATTCCTGCACCCAAATAATTTTCAACACGGGCTTAAAAAGTACATCAAATCTAATTTATTAGAGGATCAATGGTGTGGAACAGTAACAAAACACTTTCAAATAAGTCACTTTTCCTATGTATAATTAAATCTCTTTTTCATAAGTAAATGTTAATGAGGTAACGATGAGTCAGATAGCACAGTACAAACACCAGGTTACCGGACATAGGCACTTCTTTATAAAAAATGTATCCACACGGAGAGCCACAAGTTATGTAAGACTTTGAAATGATCAATCCGGACACATCAATGCATTCACAATAGACGCAGACATTCTGTCTAAGCTACACAAAACTCAAACACAAAATTTACTTCGATTTCGGAACATTAAACATTAGGAACAGAAGGATTAGCAACCACAACCATTGTACACCAGTGTCTAGACAAATAAATAAATATATATATGGCACAATATAATAAATCAATAAAAGCATAAATAATAATTTAATATCTGTGAAAGAAATCATCACATAGAGGCCAAGAGGTTAGCAGCTGTCTGGCAGGCTCAGACTCGGTGGCGCAGAGGGTCCGACAGGGGCAGGGATGGCGGAGGAGGAGGGAATGACGTCTGGGGGTCTGGAGGCTCATCTGTGGGGAGAACCAGACGGGTGCCTCCGAACGCAAGCGCCCTGTCCAGAGGATCGTCTGAGGTTCCTGCTAGCGAGTAAAGCCCAGCCTGGCTGGTGGAGGTGGTGGGCATGCCATGGGCATCTGTGCTGACCGTCATGTCACTGTACATCAAATCACCGCCGTCATTCAGAATCAGCTCTGTGTCGTCATCATTTAACTGACCAGCATTCTGGCAGGAGGGGAAAGAAAAGCCATGATTTGCATAATTCTGATTACACTCGTGTGCTCATGTGATTTTACACATTTTTACACTGGAGTATGAGCCAGTAGCAGCTGAATGTGTTCACGGGTTTACCTCATAGGCTTGTGAGCTGGTGAGACAGCGTGCTATTGGACCACAGCAGGCCGGCAGAGTGGAAGTGAGTGGAGGCCCGCTGTGAGTGAGGAAGGGTTTTAAATAACTGGACCACATTGTTAAGGATTAAACTGTATTTAAAATTACATAAATTTATACTCCTATTCATCTATTAATTACACTAAAGAAGTCTCGTATGCTCACAAAGGCTGCATTTATTTGGTCAAAAATGCAGTAAAAACAGCAATATTGTGAAATATTATTACGATTTAAAATAAGTGTTTTATATATTTTAGAATATAATGTATTCCTGTGATTGCAAAGCTGTATTTTCAGCATCATTACTCCAGTTTTCAGTGTCGTATGATCCTTCAGAAATCATTCTAATATGCTGATTTGCTGCTCAAGAAACATTTCTTATTATGGATGTTGAAAACAGTTGTGCTGCTTAATGTTTTTGTGGAATTTATGATACATTTTACTCAGGAATAATCTTTTGTAACATTATAAATGTCTTAAGTGTCACTTTTGATCGATTTAATGCATTCATTCACAAGTAAAAAAAAACAGCATTTATTACAAATCAATTTTTTGTATCATTATAAATGTGTTTACTGTCACATGCTATGCATACATATAATCACATATACTGAACATTTATTTTATTTTGCATTTGAAATTGACCATTTCATGCAATGATATTTATTTATCACTTTTTCATAATTTATATACTGTATGCCTATTTATACTTCTGGATGCATGCTCACTGTATTGTATTGGCTTTGTACCTGCACTTTGTGCAATGACTCAGAATTATAATAATCATTTGCAAGGGTTGTCAAATTTTTTAGTGCAGTGTTTCCCCCTGGGGGTTCGTGAAGGAATTGCAGGGGGGTTATGATTTTATGAAAAAGCTAGTGATTAAAACTGTAAAATTAAAATGAATAATTTCACAATTAAAACAACATAAAAAAACAATAATTTGTTTACCTGAATGTCATGTGACCATTAAATGTGGTGGTAAATTATTGAAACATTAACTTAAAATCTCATACTTGGCTGACATAACACTTCCCTGTATTAGTGAATTCCAGATGAAAAAAAAAAAAGTAAGCTTGATATAAATTTTACTGCAGATCACGAGTGCCCTCTATCGTTTAATATGCCACATTGAAGACATACTGTTGGAGATGCAGAATATATTATGTTTGCCAAAGATTGTCTAATCTAAAATGTAGTGTGTAAAGTAAAAAACATTCTTATTTATAAATAAATCATGTTTTTAGGGACAATTTAAATGTTGATACAACTAGGCAGAACAACTGAAGGATACTTGTGGTCAAAAGTGTACCACAGTCTGAACGGCCAGGCGCTCTCATGCTTGGTACTTGTTCGGGTCATCCCATCCGGTGCTGTGGCCTATATGAGCAGAGAAAAAGACGAGATAAGAGAGCTAATGTAGTCCGTTACACTACCCTTATGTGTCAGGTTTGTACAGTCAATTTTTGAACATTAAACACTCATTTTTCTGATATCAACTGTTGAATTTTGAGCAAACATGAGTAGAGATTACCAAATTATCTTGATCTGTGTCCACTCCCACTCTGTGGAAAGATAAAGTGATTTAGACAAAAAACAATGAAAGAAAGACAATTTAAACATAAAAGACAACTCACTGAATCTGCATAAGTGACAGCATGGGGGTCGTCCCGCCCCCACAGACCCACACAGTGATGAAAACGATCAGTAGGGTGGTGGAAAACATCATCTGCCTGGCGTATGTCGCAGTGTCCCTAATTGAGAGGGCAAAGGTCATTGCCCCTCGGAGCCCTGTGAGGTCAGTGTGACAGTGTGGGAAAAAAAAGACATTGGGCACTTCAATTGTCTCCGATCTCTAGGAATCTAGGATGAAGTTTACAGCCAGGAAATTCAGCAGCTCAAACAACTGTTGGGGGAAATGGTGGACAATACTATCAGTATGCAAATCTTGAACCCTCAAAAACAGAGAATTCTTAACTATGAGATGCCCCATTAAAATATAAATCGTTTTTGTGTTACCCATTTGGATCTACTCTTTGATTCAGCAGAAAGGTTGTTGTATGTATAGTGAGCCTGAGTAATGCCACAGAAGAGCACTGCAACCACACCTAAACACAGATACAAAAACAGTGCTATTTCAGTGGTATATATATATATACTATTAGCAATATTTTGAATTCACTTTTACTTTTATATTTTCAGTTTCATTAGAATTTCAGTTTACGTTTTTGTAATTCGATGTGCTGTATATATACAGTTGTGCTCAATTATTCATACCCTTGGTAAATATGATCAAAGGCGGCTTTGAAAATAAGTCTGTATTGTTGAATCCATTTGACCCTTTCATTAAAAAAAAAAAACAACAAAAAACAAAAGTAAAATACAATAAAAGTCCCAAAAAGTGAAAATGGTGGGGGCGCGGGACGCCTTTTCCAGGCGATTTGGAATTGGGACCCGCGGCTGGGGAAAGGAAAATCACATTATGAAATAAATAATTTTGTCTAATACACAATGGCCACAATTGTGTACCCCTAGAAAGTCTTATGATTAAAATATCTCTGAAGTATACTGCCATTCATATTTGCATTTTTTATCACACCAGGGTGACTAGGAATTCCCATTTCCACCATCAGGGCAATAATTAAGACGTTCCAATCAACAGAAAATGCTACAAATCTGCCTGGAAGAGGACATGTATATCGTCCTAATACACGGTAAGGAGGAGAGTTTGAGTAGCCAAAGAAATCACAGGATCAAGTACAGATGAGAAATAGTTGGTTCTCGGTCAGGAAAAACTATTAAAAAAATGATCACAGCACTTCGTCACCACTATGCTTTGGTGCGGGTTTTAAGAAGAAAATCAAGAAGAGAAAATGCTCTCATCCAAAAACAAACTCCAGCATTTTAATTTGCCAGACACTACAGGAACTTCAAAAAGGACTGGCTTCCATGGTGGATAAAATAAACATTAGGCTTTTTAGCAGCAAACACTCAAGAAGGGTTTGGTGCACACAGGGATAAAAAAAAGTACCCCATGTGTACAATGAAATATACTGCTGTATCTTTAATGCTGTGGGCCTATTTTTCTGCCAGGGATCATGAATTCTATCAAATAACAACAGATAAAAAAATAAAAAGTGACTGGGGACTCTGTTAGAAATCTTATAATGGGCCATGGTTGGAGCTTCCAACAGGACAATGATCCACAAAAAAAACATCAAGCTGGATATCTGAAGGGTGGGGAGAGATTTCTGGATGAAGGACATGTTTATTTGTCTCTGATCTCTGTCAGATGTTTTCTAAAATTCTTCAGGCATTATAGGGAAGACTCAGAGCTTGTTGTTCTGGCAAAATCAGTTGCCAAAAGTATTGGATAAAGGGTACCATTAATTGTGGCCAACTTGTATTAGAGAAAAACATTGATTTCATAATGAGATTTCTCTCCCATTTAAATCGTAAATTTAATAAAATAATTTTTTGAGGCTGCACCTATATATATAAGATTATTAAAAATTTATATATATATACAAACACACACAAACACACACATTATTTTTATTTAAGTTTTAGTTTTAGTAATTTTAGTACTTCAATCTTTACATTTTTTTATATTGTAAAATGTGTTTTAGTTAGTCTGAAATGGAAAGTTTTTGAAGGTTCTATTAACTTGTCAAAAGAGAAAGACAAAAATATTTTTATTTAATTTAAAACTACAGTAAAACAGACTTTAAAAATAGTACTCATATGGTTGAAATATTATATAATTAAAAAAATTGTTTTGCTATCATTTTTTTCTGTGATGGCAAAACTGAATTTTCAGCAGCCATTACTCCAGACTTCAGTGTCACTTGATCAAACAGTCTAATATGCTGATTTGCTGCTCAAGAAACATGTCTTATTATTACGTTGAAAACAGCTTTTGCTGCTTAATATTTTTGAGGAAACCGTGGAAAACAGTTGTTTTAAACTGCAATAATATTTCACAATATTACAGTTTTTATTATATTTTTTATTAAACAAATGTAGCCTTGGTAAACAAAACAGACTTCTTTTGAAAACATTTAGAAAAAAAAAAAATTCCAAACTTTTGACCAGTAATGCAGTTTATGATCTTCACAGATGATGCTGTACAGTAACGCACAGATACATATAAATATTTGACCACTGAGGCCACGACTGACCAATCAGAATCCAATATTCCTGTTCTAAAACTATTTAGAGACATTACCTGCATAAACCAACAGTATGAATTTTTCCATGATGTGACTAAACAGAGATTTCAGAGATCATAGTGTTGCCATAGATACCTGTGAAGCCGCAGGCCTCAGCCAATAGGAACATACTCCAAGACATGAGGAAGAAAAGGGCCGTTTCCAGCAAGGGGAAATCTCTCAGCTTAGTGAACTTTGTGACCTAAACAACAGCACATATTAATAGATTAACTACCTTAGATTTGAACTGTTTTTTTCTTTTGACTAGTTTATGTGAATTTAAAACAATTAAATGCATAAAGATAGATACCAGAGCTGTCATGACTCCAGTTGCAGCCCCCATTGCAAAAGACCCACTGAAAACTCCCAGAAAGACACCCAGTGACTTGAGCAGGGCACTGCCGTCAAATGTGTGACGATTGTCTCCCTCAGGCTGGTATGCCACTATTGATCTGTCAGTAGGTGAGAAAGGGTTAGGGTTATAAATATTAAGCAGCACAACTGTTTTTAACATTGATAATAATAATTTTAAAAAATGTTTCTTCAGCAGCAAATCAGCATATTAGAATTATTTCTGAAGGATCATGTGTCACTGAAGACTGGAGTAATGATGCTGAAAACTCAACATTACTATTTATACTGTATTTTCTATCAAATAAATACAGTCTAGGTCAAAAACAACCCAAAAATGGGTCACTGGGCACAAAACCAAGCTTCTGCTATGGCCATTCCAGTTCCCTGACCTGAACCCTATAGAAAATGAGTGTGGTGAACTGAAGAGGAGAAGCACCATCATGGAGCTTGGAATCTGAAGGGTCTGGAGAGATTATGGATGAAGGAATGGTCTCTGATCTCTTGTCAGGTGCTCTCTAACCTCATCAGGCATTATAGGAGAAAACTCAGCGCTGTTATTATGCTAAATGGAGGTTTCAAAAAGCATTGAATAAAAGGGTGCCGTTAATTGTGTCCAATGTGTATTAGAGAAAAACATTTGTGTCATAATGATATTTCCCCCCATTTTAAATTAGTATTTTCCAATTTAAGGTTAGATTTTGTGAATTTTTTTTAAATAAAATATCAAAAGGATTAACAATGCAGATTAATTTTAACAGCCGTTCTTTGATCATATTTACCAAGGGTGTCAATAATTCTGACCACGACTGTATATAAGCTTACATGTAGTAAAACACATCAATGAATTAAGACGTATATTAAAGATTTAAATTTAGATCTTTATTACACAAAACTTCCACTGAAACATTTATATGTATTACATTTATTAAAATGTATCAATTAATTCTTATTTAATATTTCAATTTAGAATTGATCAGTTTTTCATTTTTTTAAGAATTCATTACACAACAATTGAATTAGCCTAAATATTGACATGTATGTATAATGCATTAAAAATAAAATATATAAATTAAGAACAATATTTTAGATTTAAATTTAGATGTATTACAATTATAATGATTTAAATGTAAGTTTTTATTAAACGACTTAAATGTATTAAATTTAATAAAAAAATATTTTAGTTAAGACGTGCATTTAAAATTTTTATTTAGATTTTTAAGTATTAATTACACAATAATTGCAAATAGACAAAATCTTCACGTAAATGAGGTTAAATTGAGCAGCTTTGTAAATCTGTCAAAACTACAATTTTTATTTTTTTTTACATTTGTCCCATATTAGTGGCTACTGTGTGTGTGCATATTTCTGGTGCCCTCCTACACAAGGTTCCCCAATGTGAACTTCAATATGATTATATAAAATAAATAAATCTCACCATAAATCATAGCCAAACCCGTCTCATGTAGGAACCTGAAGCGGCGGTGTTTGAAGAGCCATATCGTGAGGATAGTGAGTGTGAGTAACGTGATGAATATGAGCAGATTGGCGCTGTCCTGCCTGTGGCTTTCCTCCGCTCTCCTCTCCGTGTTCTCAGCCACACTAATGACAGCAAAACACAGCAGGCAGAGTAAACGGGGGAGCAGAAAAGCCCCCGAGCCGGAGGTGCGTCTCCTCTGACATCCCATCATGACTGTGTTTGTGAGCGCTGTGGTGTTTCTGATGTGAATCACTGTTATCTATTTACCTTCACATAGCGGTGTGAAGACAGCAGCAACAACCTTGAAAGCCTATCCGCCGCTTGACCGGAAAGAAGATTTTACAGAAATAAAAGACCTTTGCGGAACAATTGGAATAAGTCTGTAAAATAGCGGCAAAACGGGTCCCAAAATTGTTAAACTCACGTGCGTTAATTAAAAAAAAGCTGAAATAAAATCAACTAGAATATATAGATTAAAAAAACCTTAAACGACTATGAGAATGTTGTAATTGACAGCTAAATGAAAGAAATATATATATATATATATATATATATATATATATATACATACTATTATAATATAATATATATATATATATATATATACATATATAAATAAACTAAATAAAAGAACAAACAAAAACACTAAAATTATAAAATTTAAACCGAAAACGGAAAAATACAAATACGTAGCCAATGTTTTAATATTAAACACTAAATAATGCCTTAAAAAATAACACTGGCCTAAAGCACTTTAAAAGGAAGCATTTGTTTGAACAAATGGACAGTGAAAGATGTTTGTAACCCCCAGAAAATATTAAACACAAATTCAAATACATTAAAAGCTTAAGAGTTAAAATCTGTAAATCCTACAGGTCCTCTGCAATGTTGCCCCTTGGTAATATTATTAGAAAATATGGGATTAGTTTGTTATGCTGATGATACTCAACTATATCTCAACAAGACCAGATGAAACTTCTAAATTATCTAAGCTAACAGAGTGTGTTAAAAATGTAAAAGATTGGATGACCAATAATTTCCTCCCATTGAATTCGTTTAAAGGGGTCCTATTTTGCTTTTTCAACTTTAGTTAGTCTGTAATTTTGCTGTTTGAGCATAAAAAAAGATCAGCAAAGCTACAAAGTTCAACGTCCACTTCAAAAGGAGATATTTTATATTTAACAGAAATCACTTTTCAAAAAACTACAACGAACGACTCGTTTGGGCTACAACACATTTTCTGAGATTTGTGATATCACAAATATCGACAAATAAGACGAGACCTGGTTGAGCTGCACTACAGAAGACAACGAGTGTTATCACTAAGCCAGAGACACGCTAGTTTCCCCAAGGCAGATGAACTTAGAGTGGTTACAATCATCCGGGTTTAAATCGTGTTCCAATAATGATCTTTGCTTTGATATTGACGCAATAGTTACACGACGCTCGCAGGCGGTTTATTTTTGGTTTTTAAGGGGAATCATGACATTTCCGACCAGGCGCCCGGAGTGTGCCACTACAAACACATTTAGTATTCAGAAGAGGGCTCATGATTACAGGAACCCCCCTATTCAAGCCGTTCATGCCAGGACTGGGAGAGACGGTGTTGGATAATGTAAAATATGTGAAAAACAAGTGTTTTTGACATCCTAGTTATGAGAGCGTTCTAGTACACCCAAAAAAAAGGCAAGGATTTGTAAAAGAGCATTAATAGGGACCACTTTAAGACAGATATATTACTTATTGGACCAAAAAACAATACACTAAATCCCTTGGATTACAATTTGCAACTAGACGGATGTACTGTTACTTCCTCTATAGTCAAAAATCTGGGTGTTATATTAGACAGCAACTTCTTAGAAACCATTTTAGAAACATTGCCAAGCTAACAAACATGTTACCTGTTTCTGATGCAGAAAAGCTAGTTCATGCATTCATGACCTCTAGACTGGACTATTGTAATGCACTGCTAGGTGGTGGTCCTGCATCTTCAATAAACAAGCTAAAGGTAGTCCAAAATGCAGCCTTTTTCTTTTGGGGGCTTTTAGAGTCCTTATCAGGTCAAGAAAATATGATCATATTACCCCAATTTTAGTCTCTGCACTGGCTAACTATTAAGTTCTGTATCAGTTACAAAATATTATTACTTACCTACAAGGCAACCAGTTTCCTCAAATTTTTTATGGCTGACCACAGCCATATCACCCTGTAGCCCAAGAATGGTCACCCACTGAAGCTAAGCAGGGTTGAGCCTGGTCAGTACCTGGATGGGAGACCTCCTGGGAAAACTAGGTTGCTGTTGGAAGAGGTGTTAGTGAGGCCAGCAGGGGGTGCTCACCCTGTGGGCTGCATGGAGCCTAACGCCTTAGTATAGTGATGGGGACATTATACTGTAAATACTGTAGGCGCAGTCCTTCAGATGAGAAGTTAAACCATGGTCCTGACCATCTGTGGTCATTACAAAATCCCATGGCACTTCTCGTAAAGAGTAGGGGTGTAACCCTGGTGTCCTGGCCAAATTCCCTCCACTGGCCCCACACCCACCACCAAACCCACCCAACCCACAATAAAGAAAAAACTCTGACCATCATGGCCTCCTAATAATCCCCATCCACTAAATTGGCGCTATCTCTCTCTCCTCTCCACCTGTAGCTGTTGTGTGGTGAGCACATTGGCGCCGTTGTCCTGTGGCTGCCATCGCATCATCCAGGTGGATGCTGCACACTGTCGGGGTTGAGGAGAGACCCCCACATGATTGTAAAGCGCTTTGGTGTACAACAATACACAATAAAGTGCTATATAAATGCATCATTAATTCATAAGGCCCTTAATGTGTTGCTCCTGCATACCTAACTAGTCTTCTACCACGCTACAATACATCACGCTCCCTAAGGTCACACAACTCTGTACTTTTGGTAGTACCTAGGATATCAAAATCCACTAAAGGAGGTAGAGCTTTTTCAAATTTGGCTCCCAAACTCTGGAATAGCCGTCCTGATACCGTTCGGGGTTCAGACACACTCTCTCTCTGTTTTAATCTAGATTAAAGACACATCTCTTTTTTGGCCAAGCATTCAAATAATGCATCTCTTAATCTTTTACTGCAGTTATATCTAATAAAATGCACATTATTATTATTTAGCTTGGGTTGAACAAATCATTTTTTGCTTGGTTGGAACAGCAGCTAATCTAATTATGTCTCTATTTGTTTCTCTGTTTCTGCCACGGGATTGACATCTAGGAATTACACAAGCTTCAGTCTGGATCCAGCCCTTATGAAGACCTGAGATGACCGAACACCTGAGAAGAGATGATGCCAACCCAGAGGACCTCAGATGATGCCAACCCACCCACCAACATACAGAACTACCACATTTTGCTACAAGTTTGATTGCAACATATAATCTTTGCTGTTAATAGTGTTCATCGTCTGTTTGGTTACGTCATTAACTGAATTTTACCGTAAATTTCTACCATATGTAGGCTACATCAACTTGACTCACCACTGATAAGCTACTACTAAAAATTGTAGAAACTTAATTTCCTGTAAAGCTGCAACGAATTGTATCGTGAAAAGCGCTAGTCAAATAAACTTATTAAATCCTTAATTAGCGTTTTTCAGAAACTAACATTCAAATAAAATAATGTTTATACAATTAAAAAAATTCAATTTTACAGTAAGGCTTTTGAATAGCTGTTGTGTCTTTAAATATTTTGTCATATGTAATATGATCTGCTGCAGCCAATAATTAATAACAGTATGTTTCATGTTGAAATACATTTATTATTGCATACATACAACATCAATTGCGCCATACATAAATGTGCACTTTTGTGGCACCCCCCCCCCCCCCCCCCCCCCCCCCTCTTCAATAAGATCGAGTAATTTGTTTACTGAACGCAGTTTTGTGGTTTGTGTATAACATACAGATAGTTAGTTCCCACAGACTGGTTACTATGGCTAAAGCTACAAATGAACGTTAACTTCACAAAAGGAGTTAATTCCTATAAAACCTTGCTTCTCATTAATAACTGGCGCTAGCAATGTCAGGTCCAACGCTTTCATTACATACAGAACACCTGAACAAATGACTTCTAATGCCTTTGAACGTTAAGTGGTTACATTGTGTTCATCAGTCATCAAAAGAAAAAAAAATATATATTATCCACAACCTGATACGTGTCTGTATTCTGGAGATATTCACAGTTAGTGCTTTGGAATGCATTTTGGAATGGTTTTCTCATGCATTAATTCACACAATCTTGCTGGCTGGCTTCTTCTGACCCATTCCTCAACCAAACCCCCAAAAGAGACAAACTTTTCAGTGCTTTTAAGCTCCAAAAATAAATCTGTAATGCTTAAAGCCAAAATATGTTGCTCAACACGTCCCAGGCGAACTTTTAAACAGCTATGCAGATGTTAAATTTGTACCTAAAATGTAAACAAGGAACAAAAGCACAAGTAAAATACTGCTTTCCTGAAATACATACACTTTAACCAAGAATTAATCATTTCAGTATATGCCCCTGAGGGACATTAAAAACCTGCATAACATGAGTAAATCGACTGTTCACATAAAATAAGTGCCTGAAGGCTGATCATTCACCCATAATGCATCAGCACAGTCTGGAATGCTATACAATTAACAAAAACAACTGAGGCTGAACCATGACATGCTTTCCCAGAACCAAATAAACACATTTGGGGCCTTTGAACTCCAGACTTTTATCAACAATGCATTGTTACAAAAAGGTAGCTTTAAATGTTGCACCATTCAAAATCCATCTTTTTGTGTTTCCTCTCAAGATTATACCATATTTGATAAATATTTCTCTCAAAATTAGTTCGAAGACATAATGCTATGACTCTGGGGTCAGCAGACTCGTAAGATATCCGAATCCCTCAATATGGCGATGCAAACACGCAAGCGCACTCGCACGAACAGCTAAAATACACAGAAACAGACGGCGCACTCCAAAATACAGCACAGTATTCCTCCACATCACAATAAATAGATTTATCAACAACCTGTTCATCGAAATTAAAAAACACGATTTCATTGAGCAAATAAGTACACATTGCACAAAAGAAAGCATGACCAAAATCCTGAAGGAGGAACCCACCAAATCAAACACACACAACACATGTTTAATACAGCAGTTCTGCCGTGAGCTTTGGATCAGATGAACTGAAAGCACATGTATATACAGTGTTGATGAATGAGAGGAGCCGCTGTGACCCTCATGCTCCACTCGAAATGTGTTTGAAAGCCTAGAGGACAGAGCTCTTCAGTGCACTTTAGATATGGCATGTGTATGCTGTAAATATAATCACAATTCAGAACTACTTTACATTTTTCCCCACTAGGAAGACATATAATCACTATGAATATGTATAGAAGATATATTTCGACAAGCTAAGCACATCGGGCGTGCTACAGGATGCACGGGGGGGGGGGGATTTTGCGTAAACACCCAGAAAAATAAAGACTATTGATTTGAGTATGCAGAAAAGCAGAGCAACAGTTACTGCTGCAGGCTCTGAACCTAAACGTAGGCAATAGAAACAGGTAAAAGACACATTCATAATGAGTTTAACAACAAACAAGTATCTGTTGTCAAGCCCATTTTACGGATATGATGGCGTAGAACACGTCAGACACAGCCAGGCATTTTAAATCTGTGCGTTTGATAATAACAAGTTTTCTTATTTGCATTGGGTTACAGAATAAAGGGATAGTTCACCAAAAATTGCTCACTCTCATGTCTTTACAAACCTGTTTAATGTTCTTTCTTCTGTGGAACATACAAGAACATAAGGGTAAGCAGAGGATGAAATTGAAATCGCAATGAGATATATAATTTAATATTTGTAAATTTTTTACATCTGATCATGTAGCTTAAATCTTCGGCCTAATGTATAATAAACTAAATCTGGCCATTGAAGTGTAAAATGTTACACACATATGTGTGTATATGCAGGTTAATACGCAAATAACAGGTTTTTTGCCCATTATTTAAAAAACTGAAAATATACTAACATACTGTGTTGATTTCCTCTTGGTTTCCCATCTACGTTGGGCTAAAAGAAACTGTTGGATTTATTTCGGACAAACGGGTCAACACTTTCAACACCACGCTATTATACAAACCATACTCGTATTATAGATACACAATAATATTTTCTCTGTATTTTACATACACGTTCTCCGCTGCATCATCTCTCTGTGAATTCGTTTCTGGAAGGGATGTGGGCGTTTTTGATGCTGGTATTAGTCCTGGTTCGGATCGGAGGAGGGATTGTGGGAAACGTTGAAGTGGGAAGTGACGCCCAGTTGCTGTCCATGCCAAAGCCTGAGCTGGGGAGGCTGCTCTGGGGTTGTGGGAAGGGAACGGATGAGACTGTGGGTATAAGCGGAGGGCCGGTCCCACCTGCGGATGGAGCCTTCATTGAAAGGAAGTCTGAATCGTCATCGAATGTGACCCACTTTTGGGTTTGTTTGGCTGGGGCTGCTGCTGGACCAGGAACTAATGATTGTTGTCTGGAGAACGACGGTGGAAGAGTTGAACTGTGAACCACAGCTGACATGGCCCTGTTGAGGCCCGACCTGGCCTCTTGGGCCTGCTGCTGGGTGTAGAAATCGGGCGTGAGCGATCGGCGTGGGGAGGACAACGAGTTGCCAGTTAAAGGGTTGGTGCTGTTGGGTCTGGGTTGGGCTTCTGTGAGGAATGGATTGGGGGATGAACGGAGGGTCTCCTGGGATTTGCTGCGGGAGGGAACAGGGGGAGGCAGGAGACATGGAGTGCTGCTGGTGTCCGGAGCTGAGAACAGGGAGAGGGAACTGGGTAACGTGGAGGAAGAAGAAGGGGAGGGGGTAGATGAGGAAGAGGAGCAAGGAAGGGAAGCGGAGAACGGTGAATTTTGGAAGAGGGACTGGGTGTTAAGCATGTCGAAGGGGTCTAGATTCCATTGTGCTTCTCTTTGGACTCCATTCATGACCTTGGCCTGGGGAAAGAAAACACACAAGGGCTACAATATGAAATCAAACTTACAGTTTAGGGAGAAGCTACAACACAATGAAGTTGCAGAATCAACATGAAATCAAATGAGATTTTATTAAATACATTGCGGAAAAATTATAGTCTTTGTAACCTTCCTTAACCCTCCTAAGCTTTTCAAGAAATGGTCACACCTTTGCTGTTTGGAACATTATTTATTCATTTATTTTTATTCTACTAAACTAACTTGCCTGAAGTAGTAACAACTAGTTTGGGGAATTTTAGGTTAAAAAGCTGACAAATAATTGCCCCCTTTGGCTGTTGGGGGTCATTTTTGAAGTAATACTGTATAATTTAAACTCTTTTTTAAATGAATGATATAACATTCAAGCAGTAACAATAAAATTATACAT
This sequence comes from Sinocyclocheilus anophthalmus, assembly GCA_018155175.1. Lineage (NCBI taxonomy): Eukaryota > Metazoa > Chordata > Actinopteri > Cypriniformes > Cyprinidae > Sinocyclocheilus > Sinocyclocheilus anophthalmus. The sequence goes on along the minus strand of JADLZN010012118.1, from coordinate 54,661 downwards.
TTCTTTTGATATTTTAGATTAAACAATTCAGTACATTGGCACCAAACTTCTTAATGCACCTTTAAATATTCTGTCTCACTCACAAATATGTATCATTACAGACATAAAACAACATTTCATGTTGACTTTTAATTATAAATCATGTGTTTGTTACAAGTTTTAATAAAATGACTTGTTGGTTAAAACATAAATGGTGCAATGACAGACCTTAAAAAAATAAAAATCAGAAAGATCTAAATTTTGTTTATTAAACCGTCTAATGAAACAATAAAAAACAACATTATAGAACATCAAAAACATAATTAGTGTGCAAGTCTACTAGAGGTAAAGTGAAGCTGCTGTATTTACTCATAAAATGACTTGAAAACAATTATATCACAGTTAAAAACAAAAACAAACAATACCCACAACGAATACTGGATGACACTTTCCTTGAACCCCCTGTCAGAACAACATTAAACTCATAACCTGGTATTTTTTCTAGAAATTGCAATATACAATAATGTCAAGGGGTTCAAGTTAAGTTTACACTTCTCTGATATTTAAAATAAAAGAAAGTTAAATTAAAGATGGAAAGGGGAAAAAACAACTATAACATGGAGGATCCTATATGTATGAGCAGCACCCATACATTGTGACTACTGGCTATGGTGCCATGAAGACAACGTAAGGACTAGAAATTACTTAATCCAGTACCTGTCAACCTGAGGATTGCTCCTGCTAGTAAAAGAGAGAGACACATGCATCAAGAAGAGCGAAACATGACTATAAGAACCACCTGGACAAAGTCGATATTACTAGAAAAGTAGAAACAGAAGAAGAGGCCCCTAAAGCTGGGTATTGACCCCAGGATGGGCTCTTGTGGGTACCTGTCTCTCTTTATCACAATTAAATGTTGGGCTTGTGATCTTGACATCCATGCAGATGTGGGCAGAGAAAGAGGACTAACCTGAGATGTAGGAGCAGGAGCAGGAGCAGGAGCAGACTCAGGTGGCAGTGTGTGAGAGGACCGGCTCCGGGGTGGAGGCTTGGGAGATGCCAGTCCGGGCTGAGAGGTGGCAGCGGCTCCAGCAGATGCTTGAGGAGCAGGCTGAGGCATCAGCGGGGCAGGGAAGGTGGGCTGCATTGGTGGAGGGAGCTGGGCTTGTATGGGTGGGGGCAGTTGAGGTTGCACTGGAGGCTGCATTGGCGACACGGACTGGGGCTGCATGGGTGATGTCATCTGAGGCCTCATGGGACCTGGCAGTGTGGGGGGTGGACCTGATGGACAGACACACAGCATTATTACATGATAGAAAGTTGGTAAGATATGTTACAAATCAATAAAAATCAAGAATTATTAAATAATAATAAAAATAATACATTATCAATAAATTATATGTAATAATTTTATATTACTATCATTTTAATAATTTTAGGTTGTGAATGTACATTTGAATGACCTTTAAATATCTGTTTCAGTCAGAACTATGTATATTACAGATGTAACAAGGGTTAAAAATGTCATGTTTAAAACAACGTGTTACCAGTTTTGATGTATACTTCACAAGACTTATTGTTAAAAATGAATTGGTGTAATGCACCAGGGTTATTATCGTTAACTAAAACTGACATTTTTATTTTTAGCTAGTTGTCAAGGCAACATTTCCCTTTTCAATTTATTTTAATTAGTTATTAATTTATTAATAAGTAAATCTGAAATGAAAATTAATAAAAACTATATAGACATATATTTAAAAAAAACTAAAACTCAAAATGACAAAAACACACTACAAAATGACTAAAACTTTAAACTTAAAATGAAAAATGAAAAAAAAAACCTGGTTTAAAATACTAATAAAAACTATAATAGTATCTCAATTATACTAAAAACACTCTGACAGACCTTATTATAAACCAAAATCTGAAAGAATCCTATTTACTAAAATGTTCATTATAGAACAAAAACGCATTATAAAACATAATAATAACAATAATAAAACAAAAATATTGACGAAAAATGAACAAGTCATTAGAAGTGTTGAACAAACCCAGAGGGAGTTCAGACGGTTTGCTTTGGGGTTCAGGAATGGGTCTTGGAGCTCCAGGGTGATTATCAGGTGAGGGCCGTGGGGCCCCAGGATGCACCTCTGCTATGGGTCTGGGGGCCCCAGGATGAGCAGGAAGAGGAGGTCTAGCCTGAGGAGGGATGCTGATGACTCCTGCTCGAGGTGGGATCTAAAGCCAAAAATATAATTTTAACATGGTATTATCCCTTTTCAAAAATTATTATTATTTTTTTTACTATTTTTAAATATCATTTAGTCCACCCACCGGCCGTGGGGCGCCTCCAGGGGCTGATCCGGTGGCTTGACCTCTACCTGAAAAACAGCCGATGCAATAATCAAACTTTTAGTAATAGTTATATGAAATAAGTTAATAAAAATATAAGTAAACCTATTGGCACAATTTCTACAAACCAAACAATACTTTCCATACTAAATTTAAACAGATGCTTTAAAAGTAAGCCTGGAAAACGTCAGATCAATGCTCCTGTAAAGAACGTAGCTCTATTCTGTGTTGAAACTAGCCTGGGGTTACAATATTCTGGCATGAGGAAGGCCCAAATATGTCCGTCAATGAAATCTTCTGTCAGTTACAGATGGTTGATGTTATTTTAGAGTGCTGATTAGCAAAGGCAGAGTGTATAGGAACTCACCAGCTGCATCTGAACGTGCTAACGCTGGGCTTTTTTGTCCTTTTGTCAGCATGAGAGAAGAAAAATCACAAATTATTTTCTGTTTCGTAGCATCTATTTTAGCTAGGGAGAAAATATATCTGACCCGACAGACTCCTTACCTGATGGAGAGAGAATTTCTATCATTCTCTTTTTACAAAAGCTAATTCACCTAATTCAACCCATCACTTCACACTGAAACACTAAACCAAAAGAGACTTCATGCACTGCATCATGGCAAGATGGATGAACTAAACAACCCCTGCCCCATTAGTCCATTTCTCTTAGCAAGTGCAGGAGGTCTCAAGTGATCAGGCGATCATCATACACAATAACAAACACTGCCAAAAATGTCTAAAACCTAAATTACCTTCATAATCAGTCACATCAAACTCTAGATCGAGAGGCTCAGCAAAGCCTTCGAAAGAAAATTCACAATGTTTCCAAAAATTACATTATAAACAAAAATCAGTAATGAAAAACAAAATCCACATGGCAAAATAATTACTTAATATATTATACCACAAAAAGCCAAATTTACAATGAGGCTCAGGAAAAGCATGAAGAAACACAACCAAATGGACAAACCAAAGTCAGCCAGACATTTTTTGCTATGCCAACCTAATATCAATTAACCAAGTCAATAAACACTAAACAGCATTAAGCCAATATTCCACAGCTAATACACAGTGCTGGTTCATGTACAGAATTACCTGCTGAATCTTTCCTAACAGGTGTGGGACTTCTGCCTCCTTTAGAAACCACAGGACATTGTGAAATGAATGAATGAAATAAAGTAAAATAAAAAACAAGTGAAAACATAGTATCTAATGTAGTGCGCTCATTCATACGGGTGATTCAATTGCAGATAAATCTCATGACTTCTGGATAAGAACAGATCTTTAAAACCAAAACTCTGTCATGCCTGTGTAAACATTTACAAAGATTTCACAGCTGTACCTGAGGGTGGTGGTGGGCGCTGCGGAGGTGCAGGTCGGGCTGGTGGGGCGTTGGGGCGTGGAGGAGGGGGACGTTTTGGCTCTAGTCCCTGTGAAGAGAGAGCTCCAGCTGGCTGACCATCAACAGGAGAACCTGAGCAAAAAGAGAGGAAAAGAAACATGCTATTATCACAAGTGTCAAATCAACAGCCTGAGGGATTTAGCTCAGCTCACAGCACTGCAAACCACACAGAAGCCTTGAGACATACACTCTATAAGAGCTCAGGAACCACTGAAGCACATCAGCAACACCTCTGCAAACAGCACTCTTTACCTGCCAGTTCCCTTCTAATGGATGCTGGGCTTAATCCTCCTTTTTGCAGTGTAAAAACAAAGGAAAATTAATGCACTGGAATTTTTGTATGTTCCAGAGTTTGAGAAATTAACATTTTTGTTTAACTCTGTATATTGAAATCTACTACAGGGTTACAGAAGAGAACTAATTATTAAAATGATTATTCTACTTCCCTGATGCTTCATGTACTGTATATAGCTATATAGTTTGGGGTCTGTAAGATTTTTTTTTTTATTTTACTAAAAGAGGAACCTTATGCTCACAAAGGCTCCATTTATTTTATTAAAATCGATTTTGTAAATAAAATAATATTATGAAATATTAATACTATTTAAAATACTTGTTTTTTAAATTTATTATAAATTGTCATTTATTCTGGGATTATTTCAGAAATCATTCTAATATTCTGATTTGGTGCTCAGGAAACATTTCTTATTGTCAATGTTGAAAACAGTTGTGCTGCTGCTGCTTAAAATTTGAAACCATTATACATTTTTCTCAGGATTCTTTGAAAAATAGAAAGTTCAAAAGAATAGCATTAATTTAAAATAGAAATCCTTTGTAAGATTATAAATGTCTATACTGTCACTTTTGATCAATTTAATGCATCATGGCTGAATGGAAGCATTAATTTCTTTCAAAAAACTTAAATCTTACTGACCCAAACTTTTGAGCAGTAGTTAAAAATAAAGACAATGACAAAAAGTGATATAAATCCATAAGAGTATGTCCATGTTGAATACAGTCAAATACTAGCACTACCCTGTGGTGGTCCAGCTGTGCGTGGAGGGGCTCTGCTGGGCCGGATGGGGGGTGCAGGTTCTCCATGGGTAGGAGAGGGGCAGGGGCTGGTGCTTGGGGATGTGGCAGGGGACGCGCCTAGATCCATGCCTGCTCCAGGCTGCAGGTGCTGGGGTAAAATCTCCTCAATCTCCTCATCCACATCACCTGTCAACACAGCGATAAAAATCTAATGCCATACTGTTCCAGAGTTCCATAGATTCTTGCTGAATTTTGGTACCATGTAACTCAAAAAGGTGTGACACCTTCCATGTCATACTCTTCTCCCATGTCAGAGTTTTCTGCCAGCAGGGTGGAGCTGGTGGATGTTGGGATGCTGCCGCAGATTCTTTCCACACTCATTTCCTCCTCTAGACTCTTTATCCAACCTGGACTCCTCAGACGGATATCTATGGTCTTACCATTCACCTGCATGCAAACACAAAGAGGGATGGTAAAAAAGGTCAATATTAGAGTTCCATGCAATATATGTGCATGTGAATTTTTTTTTATTGTCAATATCAAATATGTAATCTTAACAGTAGTCTCTTACAGTAGAGGCGCTCAAAGATAGAGCTGCTAGAGCAGAATATCCCTCCAAAAATGTCACCCACATTTTCTCTTCAACAAACCTGTTCGAAGAAAAAAAATATGTATTCATAATTGTATGTATATAATATCGCGATATGTACACCACACACACACTAGATATATATCATAATATATAATGTATATATATATGTTACAAAGAATGCTATGTTCACCAAAGTTGCATTTATTTAATCAAAAATACAGTAAAACCGTAATACTGTGAAATATTATAACCAATTAAATTACTATTAGCTTTTTTAATATATTTTAAAATTGTATTTATTCCTGTGATGGCTAAGCTGAATTTCCCACCTTATCCAAAATCATTCTAATACACTGATTTGTGCTTAAAAAACATTTGTTCTTATTATTAATATTGGAAACAGATTCTTTGATGAACGGAACTTTGAACAGCATTTATCTGAAATAGAAATATTTTGAAAAATGATAAATGTCTTCACTGTCACTTTCGAACAAAATTTTATATAACAATTAAAGAGCAATTAAATAAAAAAAAAAAATTTTGGTTAAAAAAACAAAAAAAAAAAAAAAAAAAAAAAAAAAAAACAAAAATATAATTGGAATTAAATTATATATACAAAATAACCTGTACCTGATAAGAATAACCTCGCCAAAATGAGCAAACTTGTCCAACAGGTCATCAATCAGTGCATCATCAAAGTAGTCATCAGGACCAGACGTGCAGAGAGAGACGAGGATGGTGCCATCTGGTGGACCCTGCAGGGCGATCACTTCCTTATACACCTGATGTCTGGCCTCTGGATCCACCTCAAGTATGTCCACGTCTATGATGGCCACCACAGGCCTGCAAGAAATAAATGGGAAGGGTACAAGAACAGTGATTCCTAAACTTAAAGTACCTGTGCCCCACAAACAAATGCAAAATTTGAACAATTACTTGCAGTAAAAAAATGAATTGACTGCCTTCTGCAGTACCACTGAGGCCCACTGGAGGGCACTAAACACATTGCTGGTGCAAACTTGAAAGTTGTGGTTCTGGTATTAGTCTCTCTCACCTGTGATCAGAGGTTTTGAGCTCTGCTCTACCATAATATTTTAGCTCTCCAGGGCTCCATGGGTACTGATCTTCCTCATTCACTGGGGCTCCTACTACATTCAACTCCAACTCTTCCGCTGTAATACACACAGGCAGATCTAATCAAAATTTTTCAAGGAAAGCGTAATCTGTTGCTGCATTTCCTGTTCGGTTGATGGTTGAAGATATGTTATTAATATAATTCTCACCAGTTTTATCAAAGTTCCACTTCCTTCTCTTCCACAGCACACGGTCAGTCCAGGCTGGTGTGCGGCACTTCTCACTGGTGTCGTAGTCCTCAGAAAACAGGTCATATTTGTAAGTGGGGGCAAAATCCAGCTTCCCTTCAATAAAGCCTCTAAAAACCTGAAATATGAATAAAATAGAGAAATAAAAATAGTGACCAAAAAAAAAAGACATGTTCCACTGATATAGCTGTTTTTTCCTGATATACCTGTCCAGCATCCTTCTGCTCTACCAGTTGATCTCCAGCAATCAGTGCATCCCAATTTTGCTGTCTGATCAGCTCCTTTGTCTCTTCATTAGGAATACTTATTCGGTAGTTGAAGTCGCCACACCAGAATACATAATCATGGGCGTAAGGAGCCGGCTAAAAATAAATAAATAGGTTAATAACTTATTATTATTTAATAATAATAATTTTTATATTTTTCTTTTTCATATAAGTTTCTATGTCATACAAAATAATAAAATATATATAATACCTATTATAATGTAGGTAAATAATATTATTAGAACAAAAATAATAATTACTTTTAAACATTTTTATAGTTGTTATTTAGTATTTAAGTATATTAAAGAAAATTACATTAAATAATATTACATGTTTTACATTCAATGTATTTAAATATTAATAATTTATAAGCAGTAATAAAAAAATAAGAATTTTTATTAAAAAAGAAGAAGAATGTGTTCATAAACGGAACAGAACTAACAGATATTTTTACATCATAAATGAATTACCATGGGGAAGGACAGTTTGCGTGCAATTTCATTGTAGTCGTCGTTCCTCTCTTTGACCTGTGATTGGCCGGCGGCAAAGTGTGAGCACACAAAGCAGATGCTTGTGGTGTGGAAGAGCAGGCGTATAGCCACACCCCCTTTATTACCAGTGGCTCCGCCCATTCCAGTCTTTACTGTGTCCACAGCAACGTCCCTATGTGAGGAAAACGACACACAATATGAGATCTCATAATAAACTCGAATCCTTTTAAATATCTGAAATCACACTGATTTGTCAATAATAAAATGAACCCAAACGTGTGTGAGAATACCTGATGAATGGTGCATGCTGAGGGCGTATGAAGACGAACAGACAGACACCCACCAGCTGCTCTGAGGCCAGCAGCACATACTTGTGATCTCGTGAGATGTTCTTCTGCAGTTCTGCAGCCCACAGCTTCTGATTAGTGGTGCTACCAGAGAAGAAAGAGAAGTTCAATAGTTCTCATAGGAATGAGAGCATGACAAATATATTTAACCTCAAATACTGATTGAATGAAAAGTGTATTGTGTAGCACATCACAACCACTGGACCAAAGGAAATTTTGCTTCTGCTTACTAACTAACTGCAACCAGTGAACTTTGAAATGTCTAACGTCAAGTTCTTACCTTGCGCTGACGATATTTCCAGCATTCAGCTCCACCATTTCCTCAAAGCCAATAGCAAAGATGTCCACTGGGTTGGATTTTCCATCTGTATGACAAAACCCACAAAAGTCACTAAAGTATTTGCACTAGTTTTTTTTTTGTCGCTGACAACAGCAACATCATTTCTTTGTAAAGTATCATTTGCATTGACGTTGCATCAACACATACCTTGGAATTCTGGGTGGCCGGCCTTCTTAGGGGCATCCATGAGCCAGTCATTGAGCGTGTGGTTACGAAATGCAATACTGCGGAACTGCTTGCCCCCGTTCACGTTCCACGTACCCACACACACTCTGATCTTTTTGGGACGTGTGTACTTGAAGTGGTTCTGACACATGCCCAGAAGCACTCTGGGAGAGGCTAAAACAGAAAGGGTGAGATATTCTTATAAAAAACCTACATAAAATAATCAATGAGAATATGAAATATGAATATGAAAGCTAAGTGCACAAAAAGAAAATGCAGAGCATATGACATTGACCAAACCACTGAGACACACCAAACAGACTGAATTATTTCCTTGAAAGTCGGACAAAAAAAGATGCAACGTATTTAAAACAAGACAACACAGATGATAAAAAGAAAAAACACACTGTACAATGTCAGAGGCGCCAAAATAAACAGTGAGTTTATGAAACAGGGAACCATATACAGTTATGGATTTATGGTTGGTCTGTGTATACTGTACCTGACTGTAAAATGGGCTCAGAGACTAACATTGTAAGCATTAAGGAGAAAAAGAAAGAACAAAGGAAGAGGGGAAGAGAGAGAGGTTAAAAGTTAGCCGTTAGACAGATAACAGAATTAGTCCTCTGGATCAACACTAATCTCACACCCAAAGCAGCCGGGAGTCATAGATTAGCACGCTAGCATGAGGAAATGCATTCAGATCCAGATCCACAGGATGAAATCAGTCCACTGCAGCAGACTGATCCCATAAACCGTGACCACAAACACAAAATACCAAAGGTGGAGATGTTTGAAACCTCCTATAACTCAGTAAAGTCCATAAAATCGGTAATTTCAACAAGCATTTGCTAGGTATTTTAAATCTATTCTTTAATAGCAAAACAAAAAAAAAAAAAAAAAAAAAAAAAAAAAAAAAAATGTATTTGAATGTTCATATTATGAATAGATTTACAGTGGGGAAAAAAAGTATTTAGTCAGCCACCAATTGTGCAAGTTCTCCCACTTAAAAAGATGAGAGAGGCCTGTAATTTTCATCATAGGTACACCGCAACTATGAGAGACAAAATGAGAAAAAAAAATCTGTACATTAATGTAATTAATTATATTACTAATATATTTCTATTTTTATAATATATCTAAATCGGAATATATTTGTTAATTTGTCAGAAGTTTTTCTAACACATGAAAACACACTGTGAATCGGTTTGTGTGAAATACTTCAACTTCATCATTAAAAGAATTTTCAATATAAACATTTATGGCTGTTACCTATAAAAACAACTCATCATAAAATACAAAAGAACATAATGCACAATATATTATAGAACAATAAACACTTGACAGAACACATTTTTAATAACTGTCCTAAGTATGTTGTTACATACTTGTAACAACAACGGTACTTATGTTCACAACAGTGGCATTTTTTTATCCCCTCATTTTAAATATTTGGTGTACTTTTGTTATTTTTGCGAGCATTTTCCCCCACAGCCCTTGTTTATTTCTGACTCAGAGGGGCTGTTTACACGACAATGTGTGTCGATTTTAAAGGCAAGCGCGAACAAACATACACAACAATGGCGGAGCACATGGTACTGTTGTTGCTATTTAAGAGTTTGCAAACGCTTCTTCAGCAAAGTGTGGATTTACTTCACCAATATTACAACCAACAGTGGAGACGCATCATATACATCACTTCCCTACAGGTCCTGTTTACTAACAAGGAGACAGCGCCAACTACTGGCCTGGCATAAGTAATACAGCGTTTTTGGCCGTTTTTCGCGGATATGTGTAAACATAAATCGTTTTGAAAACGTTGTCGTGTATATGTGAATTTTTTAAAAACGCAAGGGAAAAACTTTTCTGTTACTGACTACATCGTTGTCGTGTAAATGTAGCCTGAATTGTGGTGTTGTAAATCGTACCATACAGGCTGCTGGTTGTGAGAAGGGCTCGTGCCTTATCTGCCAGGTCACTGTTCAGGGTGCTGCCCAGTCTCAGGATATCAATGGCTTCCTGTTTCGAGCTGTCAAAGAAGTTGTTCTGAATGGTTCTGGTGACCGAGCGAGCTCCGTCTTTTAGCTTTCCACCCTACAGAAAGAAAAAAACAAACTCCAACAAATAGGAATATAAAATAGTCAAGATCTGGAAACATTTAAAACTCTCAGAAGAAAACAAAACTTTCAAAACAAACAAAACGCTTCTATACAAAGCAAAACATCTCAAACAAAACAAAACAAACAAAAAACAAAACCACACAAATTCATGAACCGGATTCAAGGGACATCAAAAGAATAGCGGTTGCTACACGACCCGAGCCGAGGGTCCCGAAATACTTTGGGGTGGTTGGTTAAGGGTTTAAGGAATCGCTTAGGGTTTGGGTCGGCCTCGGGGGGTTTTTTGTTATAGCTAAAACTAAAACTATATGCAGGCTCGTGCTTTCAATAGCGCACACCACCACCACACACACACAGTATTGCAAATGACAACACAGCACGGTAACTTTTATTAGTAAAATAGCTTCGACAGGCTACTGACTCGCAAACTTTATATTTCTCTGCAATGAGGGGGTAAAATCGCTGTTTTTGAAGGAACTAAGTCTCATTGCTTGTAGAGAGAGACGCGCAGACGCAGGTTCACACACACAACTTTAATCTCTCTCTCTCTCTCTCTCTCGAGCGCGCTGAATCAAATAAATGATATAATTAGCCTAATTAATTCAAATAAATGCGATCTTACTGCATCTCTGTGTCTGATTTAAAGAAGGCCGAATGCTAACGAGCCTTAACTTACGAAAATGACCATAATTTGCACGATGGAAGAATTATCGTCTTGTATACAACCATTCAAAAACTCGGCAGAAATTATGTGACCGAGGCACCTGATGTTCATAAACTTCATAACTGGTAAGTGTTTTTTCTTTTGCCTTGTGAACTGGCCGAGCCTTATTGATTGTGTTTCTTTACATGTATTTGTACCATACCGTGCCCAGCAATCCAGAACTACCGCATTTTTAAATGGCTATTCGTTGTGGGGGAAAAAAAAAAGGATGTTGGGTTCGGGCTCTAAATTTAACTGTGCCGCTCGGGTCGCGTCAGCGATCTCGGGTACGGGCCGGTTGGGCTTACTTTAAAGCCCGTGCAGACCTCTCTACAAAGGAATACTTTTATTTCTTTGCTGCTAGATGAAGCCTGGGGTTTGAGGCCTAGTTGGAAGAGGTTTACAGGCTTTTATAACAGTTTATAAAAAGAGGCCTAATTAAAGTTGACAGCACTGCCAGTTACAGTAATCTTTCTCTACTAACACAAAAGATCTCACACAAAACAGAGCAGACTAAAATAAATATAGCCTCACAACTCAAATTGACACAACTAGCTACTGTCAACTTACCACAGAGGAAGAGGAACAGCCATAGGAAAGCAGAGAAAAACAGCAGATTAAGACAATTAAGACAATCGTAAACTTACAGCGTGAAAACACCCGTTTTTCTGCTCTCTGCAGCCTTTTGTGCTGTACCGTTTGTGTGTTTTACAAGCCGACATGTACCTTAGCCTTGCCATCCAGAGCACCAGTGCCTGCGTAGATCTTGCTGATCGAGTCTCCATTGGTGGACCACATGGTGCGGAAAACCTCCTGAAAACGCGCCACCAGCTGAGGTTTCTCGGTCAGACCCATGTCTTCCAATTGTTTTGGAAGCATCTGAACACCACAGACATATTACATAATGAATGAAAAACAAATAAATAGTAAAAAGAAAAAAAAACTTCAAACTGTAGTAAGAAAACAGAACTGTGTCACAAACACACCTCAAGCGCAATGAAGGCCTGGACGCTGTTTGTTCGGTCCAAGCAGTCGAGACAATTGGAACGAATGGTCCCACTTTGACATCTGCGGTAAACAAAATTGTGTTGGACAATTTTATGAGCTAGTTTTGGTCATTTTGTGATTATCAATGTTTAATAACATTTTTAAAAGAAAAAATGTATTCCTGGTTTAAAATACCCAGTGGCTATGAGAAAAATTGATCCACTAGTTTTTTTAAGTATACACACAATGAATTAAACAAACAACCTAATGACGAAAATGTTTTGCTGTTCTATGATATTCCTCCACAACCAGGTGTGCTGGGATGCTATATAACCTCACCTCTGAATGCCGGCCTCTCCTGAGTAGTAGAAGAAACCACATTCCTCCAGAAACTTGATGATCTGAGGTTTCATGACACTGTTGAGCTTTTCAGTCTTCCCACCTTTAACCATCTGATGATAGTCAAAGTTTAACATTCTCACAGCGCTTGCATGCTCTGAAGCTTTCAGGTGACTCTGTGGGCGAAGACAAGACAGTCCTTACACAGTAAAGAACGTGGATCAACTGCTCTATGGTTTTGTCATACTTGAGTACTGAAAGACATCTTAAATAATGCATTGACCAACCTGAATATTTCCTAAACAACAATCACCTGGAATGCTTTGCTGAGCATGTGTTCACCCTCCTTCATACCCAGCAGGTTGATGATCACCTGTTTGCCATACAGCCTCCTCAGGGCACTAAAGTGTCTGGACAGGAAACATCACACAGGGTTCATACACATTCAAACCTTGTTGAAAAAGAATAAATGAAAAATGTTTATCCAATCCTGTGATCCATCGCTTCAAGAAAAATCAAAGGTGATTTAAAACAAAGGAAGCCAAGGAAACAAGTGATCAATAGGGGGTGGGGGGTTGTCTGCATCTACTTCCTCTCATCACGACCTGACTCAGCACTCCAGGGAACAGAGTAGTGACTCATGATGAATAAAGAATGTCCATCATGCTCAGTGTGAGGAGCCAAGGCTGGATAAGAATAAACCCTCCACATATTCAGGATAAGGCTTTCTTAATGCAGATTTGATTGTTTTAATCAACCTAATCTTGCACTGAAAAAAAATCAATAAGATATATTATTGATGAGCACTGAGGGAGTATGTCTTTAGTGGTTATTAACCACCCAAATATAACAAATGCTTTAAAACAGGCTCACAAAGAATGACCTCTTCCAGAGTTTTCATTTGACTGAATGTAAGATTTAAAAAAATATATAAATAACAGGTTTAACTTTTTTTTTTTTTTTTTTAAATATTAAACTATTAGGTAAATAAAGTTTAAATTAAAACGCTTTAAATAATTTTTAAATTAAATTTTAGTGTCATTCCTATTTGCAATTAATAAAATTGATCATATTAGAGGAATTATAACAAAATTATTTTTTTATGTTTTTAGTTTTAGTAATTTTTTAGCACTTCAACCTACTTTTTTTCAGCTAGTTGCCAGTGAAACAATTATAATTTTCTGTTGTAAGTTTTATACATTAAAATGTTTCATCTAATATTTACATTATTTTATTTCAGTTTTATTTCCATTAATAATAAATCCATTTTAGTTACCAACAATTATTTTAATGCAATGCATTTAAAATGTATTTTGTCCCACTTCTATTAGTTGCCTTTAATTACTATGTTATTACATTAAAACAAATTGTTTGGTTTCTTATGTTTTCACATATGTTCAAACCTATTGGCCCGGTTTCACAAACGGGGCTTAGCTTAAGCCAGGACTAGGCTTTAGTTAAATTAAGATATTTTAGCAACTTTTACAAAAATGCCTTAGAAGAAAACATTACAGGTGTGCATCTTGACACAGAAATATTTTAAGATATGTCAGAGCAAGATATTTTCAGTTGAGACAGTTCAAACATGCATTTTAGTCTGGGACTAGCTTAAGCCTTGTCTGTGAAACCGGGGGATTATGTTTCTTTTGCTGTTATTAAGGTGGGATACGGTTAAGGAAAGGGACAGGTTTTAAAGGTATAGTCAGGTTTAGGAGTAGGTTAAAGGGTTTGTAGTTATCTCTGTGTATAGATATTACAGATGAAATTACAAGCAGCTATTTTTTTGGTTACACTTTATTTAAGGTGTCCTTGTTACAGTGTAATTCATTATAAATTATAAATAAACATATTAATTAACTACATGTACTTACTATATGGTTAGGATTAGGATTTGTCTTAGGGTTACTTGCATGTAATTATGAATAATTTATTGTTATTATAATAGTAAGTACATGTAACGTGTAACAAGGACACCTTACCATAAAGTGTTACCAAATAACTACAACGTAATAACATGCATTGTATGATTAATGATTATGATTAATTCAAATTTTATTACATTGTAGTTATAAAGACACTTACTGTAAAGTGGGTCCATTATTTTAGATGCATTTGTACGGTCAAATGTTCATTACAGATAATGAGTGAGACGTGGTTACAGTGGGTACGGAAAGTATTCAGACCCTTAAATTTTTCACTCTTTGTTATAATTGCAGCCATTTGCTAAAATCATTTAAGTTAATTTTTCCCTTATTAATGTACACACAGCACCCCATATGACAGAAAAACACAGAATTGTTGACATTTTGCAAATTTATTAAAAAAGAAAAACTGAAATATCACATGGTCCTAAGCAGCGTTGGGGGTAACTCATTACAAGTAATGCGAGTTACGTAATCAGATTACTTTTTTCAAGTAACTAGTAAAGTAACGCATTACTTTTTAATTTACAAGAAAATATCTGAGTTACTTTTCAAATAAATAAAGGGTAATGCCAGTTTTTTAAAAAACTTTTTTTTGGGGTTTTTTCCCATTATGGACTGACCAGCTCTACTGTCCCCAATTGCGAGAAATCGGGAGTGGGGGGGAGGTTTTTTTCAAAAAAGAGGCGTTGTGTGCAGTAACATGATGTTACTGTAGTTCTAGACGAAATGTGAATGTGCATTAATTCATCGCACTCACAAAAAACAGATTTAGTATTCATTAAAATTAATTAAATCAGTAAAATGCAAACTCAGAATATGACGCAAACCTGCAATAATTAAATATGTTAAATAACACAATTGTATCTAATCCCATTTTATTAACCAATGTCTTTGCTCCTGACCTTTGATGATCCAGTTAAACCGTACTAATAAGCACAAATGACTTTAGATAAACTAACAATTTGGCTTCATTGTTTTTTTTATTGCTGAAGAGTGCTTCTTCTCCTGCATTCTACTGTACAGACATGAATTTACTTTTGCTTCAGTCTGAGGTTTATTCATTACACTTTTTGGTGTGTAAGGGCTTTTACATTTGCTATAAATAATAGAACTTCTTATATTAAAAACAATCAAGCCCTGCTTATATTTAAAAAGTAACTTGAAAGTAATGCAAAAGTAATATAACGCATTACTTTCCATAAAAAGTAACTAAGTAACGTAATTAGTTACTTTTTTAGGGAGTAACACAATATTGTAATGCATTACTTTTAAAAGTAACTTTCCCCAACACTGGTCCTAAGTATTCAGACCCTTTGCAATGACACTCATATATTTAACTCAGGTGCTGACCATTTCTTCTGATCATCATTGAGATGGTTCTACACCTTCATTTGAGTCCAGCTTTGTTTGATTATACTGATTGGACTTGATAGGAAAGCCACACACCTGTCTATATAAGACCTTAGAGCTCACAGTGCATGTCAGAGCAAATGAGAATCATTGAGGTCAAAGGAACTGCCTGAAGAGCGCAGAGACAGAATTGTGGCAAGGCACAAATCTGGCCAAGGTTACAAAAAAAATTTATGCTGCACTTAACGTTCCCAAGAGCACAGTGGCCTCCATAACCCTTAAATGGAAGACATTTGGGACGACCAAAACCCTTCCTAGAGCTGTCCGTCCGGCCAAACTGAGCTATCGGGGGAAGAAGAGCCTTGGTGAGAGAGGTAAAAAAAGAACCCAAAGATCACTGTGGCTGAGCTCAGAGATGCAGTCGGGAGATGGGAGAAAGTTGCAGAAACCATCACTGCAGCCCTCCACCAGTAGGGGCTTTATGGCAGAGTGGCCCTACAGAAGCCTCTCCTCAGTGCAAGACACAATAAAGCCCGCATGGAGTTTGCTAAAAAAAAACACCTGAAGGACTCCAAGATGGTTGAGAAATAAGATTCTCTGGTCTGATGAGACCAAGATAGAACTTTTTGGCCTTAATCCTAAGCGGTATGTGTGGAGAAAACCAAGCACTGCTCATCAACTGTCCAATACAGTCCCAACAGTGAACTGTTGGTGGCAGATCATGCTGTGGGGGTGTTTTTCAGCGCAGGGACAGGACGACTGGTTGAATCGAGGGAAAGATGAATGCGGCCAAGCACAGGGATAGCCTGGAGAAAAACTTCTCCGGAGTGCTCAGGACCTCAGACTGGGCCGAAGGTTACCTTCCAACAAGACAATGACCCTAAGCACACAGCTAAAATAACGAAGGAGTGGCTTAACAACAACTCTGTGACTGTTCTTGAATGGCCCAACAGAGCACTGACTTAAACCCAATTGAGCATCTCTGGAGAAGACCTAAAAATGGCTGTCCACCAACATTTACATCCAACCTGACAGAACTGGAGAGGATCTGCACGGTTGGATGGCAGAGGATCCCCAAATCCAGGTGTGGAAAAACTTGTTGCATCTTTCCCAAAAAAGACTCATGGCTGTATTAGATCAAAAGGGTGCTTATACTAAATACTGAGCAAAGGGTCTGAATAATTAGGACCATGTGATATTTCAGTTTTTTTTCTTTTTTAATAAATCTGCAAAAAGTCAACAATTCTGTGTTTTTTTGTCAATATGGGGTGCTGTGTGTAAATTAATGAGGAAAAAAAATTACTTAAATGATTTTAGGAAATGGCTGCAATATAACAAAGAGTGAAAAATTTAAGGGGGTATGAATACTTTCCATACCCACTGTATATCAGCAGGGACTAAGGGCTGGAATCTTACGCGCTTTTCAGCATCTCATCCATGAGTACTGATTTTTCTAAGACACCATGAGCAGTCTGCATTTATAAGTCACCCAAGTTAAAAAAGTTCAACTTTTAAATGATCCCTCGAGACCCCCTGCTGCACTTCATCCAGCTGTTCTGTGTGTAATTGCCGCCTACAAATCCATCAAATCGGCCTCTGGTAGACCTTAATTACCCACCAACTAGCCGAAAATGCATCCTTAGACATGACTGAGCTTGCCCATCCAGACTGTTAAATAACAGGTCTGTTTGAAGCAGGGCCCGTATGCTTTCATCATGCACTAACACTTGGGCCTGAGCCAGAACAGCTGGATACTAGAGCAAGCATCATCAGAGACCAGCAGAATCTTAATTACCTCTCAAAAGCCGGTGCGTTTGCTTCAAAACCACGGGACAGCTTAACACGATGAGATCCCACCTTTGTGGAAAGAGGATAAAAACAAAAAAGGAAGAATCGTGAGATGAGTTGTTTCATATTTGGTGCAAGAGGAAATTAAAGTGGCAGAAGGAAAGGAAGATGTGAGAGACAGCAAGAGAAAGACCACACAGGCCTGGCCCGCCTGCTGAGTTGAGCTGCATTTGAAGATACAAAAAACATTTGTACAGAATAAGACAGCGGAACCATCTGTAATGATTTCACAAGCTCACTGAAGCCTGAAGATCTATCAGAGATACCGATCATACCAGGAAACACATGAATCCTGGCTAGACAGTCGTGCTCTAGACAGAAGTTTCAACTGCTAAAGCTGGCTAGCTGCAGATTTTAATATTTGCAGGAAGCGCCTTTCTAATAATGGTTTTCTATTTGTGTGACATCTGACTAACTGCTCTCACAACCTTCAATATAACGTATTGCGTTCACACCTACAACCATAATAGGTAAGCTATACAGAGGACTTTCCCATCTCCAGGCTATGACTGGCTTCTCATTTCCTGTAGTCTCATATAACTTGGTCACTGAAACAGTTACACCTTTGAACACAATTGGTTAGTGTTCTAACCACAGGATTGTTGTTGTTGTGTCTTCTAACTAGGGTGACTCTAAAATCGCCTTTATACAGTCAACATTTGAGCTATATGCCTTTTGTTTAATTTATTTTAACCCAGTTTATTTCAACATTTTACACCAAGGGTCTTCAACAAGTGGCCTGCGATGGCACTGCAGATGGTCTGCCAATGTGAAGAACTATTAAAAAAAAAGTTAAACAAAAAAATCAACAAGTTAACTTAAAGCTAAAACAACCAATTAAACATGTTAAATGTGCCCCTCCTACATTAAACATTGCATTATCGATATACTATTATTTACACTATATACAAAATTACATACTTATACTAAATAAGTGTGTATACTAACATTTATACTATATTCTAAATTACACACTTATTATACTAAAATACACTTACAATATTATATACTAAAATATCAATAATAGGTAATTAAATAATTTTATAGTATTCATTTAAATTTAAAGTATGTTTGATAATTTGTTATGTTTATATGATTTTTTCCTTTTACACTTTAAAAAAAAAAAAATTTTAGCTTTAATTTTTAATTTAATTTAAATTTTATTTCAGTGTAGTGTTCATTTATTTTTTAGTACTTCAACTTATTTTATTTAAGGTAGTTACCAAGGCAGCATTTCTAATTTTCATTTAAGTTTTTTTAAGTTTAAGTTTTTCATCTAATATTTACATTTTATTTTATTTCAGCTTTATTCCAATTAATAAAAAATGATTAATAGTTTTAACTTTTAGGTAACAACTACAACACTGAAAAAAGAATGAAATAAAATCATTCATTATTACATATTTGAATGCAATGTATTTACATTTGTAATATATTTAAATATGTTAATTTGTTATTTTTTATCAGTATGTATAAGATGGTCCCTGTTCTGCCTCTATATGCAACAGGGGGCCTTCAATTCAAAAAAGCTGAAGATCTGCAGTTTAGAGCTGTTGGAAAGTTATGCTTTATTTAGACTCAGTCAGACTGTCAGAGTTCCACTCAATTCTGTTAGTTGCCTCTGCCATTAATATTTCATACATTCGGAATGGCAGCAGAGACTGGCTCATATTACCGTGAGCTTTCTGGGAGCAAAGAAAAAGCATCCAGTGGCGATTCAACTTCCTTTATTTTGCACCTAGCGTTGCACCGAAGACAATGGAATCCCTTATAACTAATACCACTATGGCCTGAAGTGACACACAAGGTTCTGTGGAAAGCTTTGAAAAACAGCTCAAGAAGGGTCACCTCACCAGCTTCCCACTAAAAGCAACAATGATAATGTCTATGCAATGTCAGAGGAAAGACACAGGCATTTCCAGACCTGCTTGCTGGCATCTTAACTTGATTTCACAAGAAGCCAACAGATTTATCAGAAACTGGATCCTTTCCAAAATGAGTCACGGTCGGTTTAGATGCAGCTTTCACCGACTGACATTGCACAAACTCTTTGCAGTGAAGAACAGATCATCCACCAGACAAAACTAAACCTTCGATATACCAACTGTCGGTTCCCATGCTGTCCTTTTGGCTCTCGACTTTGATTCAGCTGCAACAAAATCCCCTGAAACGAGTGTTTCTGATAATATGAATAAAGGGGGTCAGCACTGGCCATGTGTGACGAAGTGGAAACACAAAAAAATAAGTTAATTATGATGAGTCAGCAGGAGCATGGAACTCCAGCAAGCTCAATCCAGTGGAGCGCAATGCAAACATTTTTCCTTAGTGTTATTTGAATACATGCATACATCATATTGATTCAAAGCTTTATTGTACCTGAATTCCTGGCTGCTCCCAGAACAGAGGTATTGACCCTCGGATCTGAATGAAGGAGGATACTTTGTCATCAAGGAAAATAACCTGTAGGGAAAACAAGTAAAAGCAAAATCTTAGCCTTGGCATGTCACATGTGACATTTAAACCCTATGGTATTTCTCACTTAGAGGACTAACTGGAATGAATGTACAATATTTTATTTCAATAATATTTATTCTTTAATATTTTCTATTTTGAGGGGATTTCATGGTTCTAGACAATATTCACCTCTAAATTATGTACCATTTGTTTCTAACATAAGAAAAATGTTTAAAATATTATTTTCAATTAATATAGTGTTTAGGTTGAAAACAGAGCAAAGGTATTAATGGCAGATTGGTGCCATGTAGTTGGAGAAATAAAGCAAATTTTTGTATTTTTTGCTTCATTTATTTGGGGTGTGATATTTTAAGACCAGTTAGCCTCTCTTATAATATCCACATTTTGTGTGTGTGTTCATATAGCAAGTGCCACAAAAGTCAGTCTAAAGTATGATGTTTCGTACCATTCCAGTAAAATAAAAAAAAGAAAGAAAAATTCTAAATGTAATTTTTTTTCAGTTTAAAATGACTAAAGACCATCCGAGGGTTAAAGAAGTGAGTTCAAAAGGTGACTTGCAATTGACTCATTGTTGGCATACCTGCTCAGTCTCCACAAAGTTGGCCACCTGGCCGTCGTCATTTGTGCCTCGGACATTAAAACGCGTGCCTGCTCTCTCTGAGCTGAGCCGAGAGATCACGCAAGCTTTGGCCTGCTTGTGCCCAGCGTAGATGGTGCGGATCTCCACTCCGCCACACATCAACCTCAGCAGCCAGTCATCACAGTTCACCCCATAATGCTTGAGATGGAGATGGAGGGACTGATTCCTGTGAAGCGGTTACATAATTACATCACCCTTACATCCATTTATCATTCACCGATTAAATTCAACATTCTGAGTCAGTGACCTTTTGTTGGAAACATTGTGCACATATAAAACAAACCCTATAATGGCCACTAAAAATTTTTTTTTGAATAAAATGGTATTTATATATTTTGAAAAAGACCCACCAGAAAAAACGATTATCAGATGTGTCTTCTCTGATTCTGCGGTGCGCGTTCAAGCTGAGGTCCAGACTCACTCCGGTGGAGGACCAGGCAAAATAGAAGTTACCAGAGTTTAAGACTTTCCTGACATCAGAGATGCGGTCCTCATCCGAGGGGTCGTTTTTCAGAGAGACGAAGTCAGTGCCTGTTACGCGAAAAACTTCTGAATCCTGGACTTTTCCCACTGAACTGCAGCCTGTTACGACCACCAGGCTGTGCAGCATAGAATCCCCTTTGGAAGAAGAGTGAAGTGGATTCAGAGCTGGTAGATTATGCACATTTTGTAACCACATATTTAAAATGTGCAAGTTCATAATTAGTTAATTGAAAAACCCATTTGTATCGGCCCCTTATTTAAATATTGAGGTGGATAAGTCTCAATGTCTATGCTGTTTCCTAAGAACTTAAAATATGACAGTGAAAATATTATATACACTCACAAACTCAAATAATGGCTATCCTAGTAGTTACACTGTAATTAGAGACTATATTTGTACAACAACTGATTGATAACATTTTGCGCATTTACCTTTCATAATTTTTGTTTTGCTGTGAATTTCAGTGTTTTGGTAATATTCTGCTCTACTTATCCTCAAAAAGAGCAGTTTTTTTTTTTAAATCTGGCGACAGGGAGGATTTGTATTTGTTGTGATGACAAACACAACCAGCAAGTCAAATTAAATAAATAAAAAAAAGAAGCTGAGAACCTGTACCAAGGTTAAGACGAAGAACTCCCAGGATCCCATAAGCATCCAGCATCTTGGTGTACGCTGTCTTGATGGTCTCCTTCTCTGCCGCCGCTGTGGATGACATCCAAACATTTACTTAAAAAAAACCACATGCCATATTTATTGATGATTTATAATCTCCAAAACAGTTTTATATGCAAATAAGCAATATTTAAGCCATTTTGCTTTCTTACATCTAGGAAATTCTGTGAATCAAGGGGGGTGGGGCTTATGATTCAATAAATGACTGGTTTAACATTTTTCATATTTAAAATAAAAAAATAAGTACTAAAAAGGGTATATGGACAGCCTT
Source organism: Sinocyclocheilus anophthalmus (assembly GCA_018155175.1). Taxonomy (NCBI): domain Eukaryota; kingdom Metazoa; phylum Chordata; class Actinopteri; order Cypriniformes; family Cyprinidae; genus Sinocyclocheilus; species Sinocyclocheilus anophthalmus. Next base: position 32,553 of record JADLZN010012118.1, on the reverse strand, counting down.
ACACAGTACAGCAACAGCTCCAGACTCGAACATCAGGCATTCATCTCGATTTCTGGTCTCCACAATCACACTGTATGGAGGTGGATCCAGCTTATGATAAATACGATAACCTTTACTGAATGCCATGACTCGACACAACCCGTTTCAGCCCTGCATAAGAAAAAAATAAATACCATTTACTTTGAAAACATACCATATGAAGGAAATGCCACAGGGTTACCATATTCAAACCCTAAACCGCCTGCAGGTTCAGAGAAGCAGGTGCATCAAATGTCGCATCATGCAGAAAACACAATTCAAAATGTATTATTAATGCATCCTGTCATAAACCATTGACATAAGAGGAAGGAAATAGACTTGAACAATTCGGGTTTTTGTAAATACACAATTTCGTTGCTAAAATACACTCTTAAGATTGCAATAAATCCATGCATGTTCAGCGCATTATATGAAAAGAAGGACATCAAGATGCTTACAAAAAACATGTTAGTTATGCTGTATTTCAGAAACACGACAGCAAGGGATGGAGAAGGAACCCAAATCCCAAGCGACGAGTTAAAATGTCCGACTCAAATGAGATAAACCGTGCAGAAACAGAGGATGACAGGTGCTCATCACAATGCCACACCACATACGATCAGATCTGCAACCCAAATATATGAGAATGTTTACAATTCATGCACCCACAGGCTGTCTAACCTTGGGCCACTGTCTCAGCGTGAGGCTGAAGGTTAGTGCACATGAGATTAACAATCATCCACATGATAACTAGAATGAAGACGACCAGGCCCCGCCGGCCATTTATCTGTCAAAATCAACAGTGAAGACAGACTGACAGCGCTAAAAGCCTTTATCACGACCAGCACTAACGGCTAATGTTAGCCGGCTAGCTCTCCATCGTCTTCCTGAACCATATAAACAGACATTTAACTGATAACAGCGCCGCAATATGTGCGTTTATACGTTAAACGTACAAATGTAATACCTCAGTATTCATTATTCATTTACGACGATGCTTGGTAAAGAGAAGGTCTTGTGTACCTGTCAGAATTGTGTCTGTCTTCCCCGGGTTGGAGATCGTATAAGGCTAGAAACAAAATGATTAGCGGTGCAGGTAGTTCAAGCACAGAAATACAACCGAAACCTAGAAAGGACAAGTACTATCTGTTGTTATTCCCCGGACCGCTTCCGGGACCTTAAGGTGTGCACTGATTGGCCAGAGTTATGTCATGTGATGTAGGAACTCGATGAACTGACGGACATCGTGTCCTATCAAGTAAATTTTTTTTGTGTTAATTAAATACTACAAAATGACACCAAACTCTGGCAAGACGTATGTCAGGTCATTGTAGATTTCACATATAAAAACGAGTTTTTAAATGCTTTGTTTGGGTTTGCCGAGAAGCAATATGAACATTTATGCTTCTATGCAACTTATTTTTATTTTTTTGTTGTTTTCTATTTTTTGATATTCTATCCGTAAATGTAAAGTATTAAAAAGTAACGCCCTTTTTCTAAATTTCAAAGAGATATTATAGGCTCTATATTACTTTTTATGCACCTCCTTAAAAAAAGCTAAACGCATGCTGACTTGATAGTGTTTTTATATGATGCCTGTTTTTATTTATCCATATTTTGGGCTGTTGCATGTAAGTGATCATTCATATAACGTTTATTTGTCATCTCTATTTCTGATTGTATATATTAGCGCTGTGTTTTAGTTGGCTATGTATTAACCATTGGCTTTTATTTAATCGCAACCCACGGTATGTATGCAATTGTTGAATAAAATGTAGACAGTGACTTTAATTTTAATTCGGCCATTATGGGCCGTGAGGCGCCCTCTTCAGACCAAAATTAATTAAAGCAATAGTTATGGATTTATTTTTCCATGTCCATTTTTTTTTCAGTTCGGTCATAGATCCCTCCCATTTCGTACGCCTACTCAATATTACCGTAACATTTAGAAAAAAGGGAATACTAATACTAATACAGTAGTAGTATTAAAAAGTAATACCGTAATGCAGTGGTTCTCAACCACAAAAACAACTATGATAAGAAAAACGTAATTATATAATGTAAATAATGTTCTTTTATTATCTGGACCAGAACACAATCAATATCCTAAGATTTCAATTATAACGCAACAAATATGCAAATCTGTGAAAACGTCAATATCCTACAATTGACCAATAAATAAATAAATAAATAAATAAATGTAATTGAAGTAAATTAGCTACCTTACAAAAACATTCTGAAAAATATTAAATTAAATGCAATTTTAAATCCACACGGAGTCGTTTTAATGGTTTTGCACATTTCGATGTATTAATTATAATACATTTAAGTTACATTTAGTCATTTAGCAGACGCTAATTTTTATCCAAAGCGACTTACAAATGAAAACAAGATACATCAAAAGGTGCAAAACAAAACCCGTAAAAATGCAACGAGAGGACTGTTTCATTTTTACATTTGTAAAAATGTACATGTATATATCTATGGTTATGGATATGCACATATGTACATATCTATGGTTTCACCCCTCCCGCCCATTGCGATGCCCATAGCAATTTCACAACTCAACCCGCCCATTCGAGGTGATTGGCAGCCTCAACAACCAATGACTTGTAGTCCTTAAATTCAACTGACCAATCAGCTTCTCAAGTGCAAGAAACCGGCGTTTCATAAGGGGTTGCGATAAGTCATGTTTCATAAACAAAACAGAGAAGATTGTTTAACTGTCACATTGACTACAGAAGAGTCTCAGCAGTAGAGAGAAATTTCTGATGTATTCTTTTGAATAAAGAAGTAAGTCTACAATCTGTTTGCACTGTTTGTACAAGTGAGCTGTAAGCAGACTGGTAGCTGTCCAAGGTGGCCAGGAGTGTGACAGTATTATTTGAGCTCTCATGATTCAGCTTTCGTCTTGAAATTTGATGTCTCGTGTTGAATTATGTAGATCTACACTTAGTCTGATCATGCAGACTTATGCAGTTCTCTTGGCTTTTGCAGACACATCCTCGACACAATGAAGAGACTGTACTTCATCGAGCCGATCGTCGCGATTTACGCGTTTGCCAGTTTTATGGTGTATCCCCTCGTGCAGCAGTACGTGTATCGCAGATTGTGGCTGGAGATCACAAACTCTTCTTACCCCGTGTCCGACAACACTTCCCATTGCGCCGCCAACAGCTCCAGCCACAGCAGACAGCGAGATGTGAGTATTGAGTAATGCATACGTATGTCACATGATGACACAAACACTTTTACATCACGTACATATTTGCTTATAAATGCTTACTAATGAACTCCTTTGCATTATATAGCAAAAACATTTACAACAAGTGTTGCGCTTTTCTAATAGCTAACTTCATTTTTTAACAGTTATTTTTTTACCAGCTAGTCCCAATATATTTTTAGCGGTCGTGTGCATCAGTTCCCCTCGAGTTCACACAGGTGTCCAGTAGAGTAACCACAGGCTCATCGCATTAACCGCATTAGTGTTGTCGTGTCCACTTTTTAAGTGTTTATATTTAAGGGCTTATATTGTGGGCTTGTTTTGTCAGTCAGCTTAATTTTTTTCTAGTAGTATCTGGAAACGGGGTTTTTTAAAATAATTTTTTTATTTTTTTGAATAATCAAAATCTTTTTAGTGGGCCAATTTCCAGTATTTTGCAGAGCATTGTTTGAAAAATGATTTTTTTTATTGTTAAGATTTACCATGTATACACATCTATCATGACATCAAATACATTAAAAACATTAATAGTCATGCATAAAACAAATGCAGAAACTGGTTTATTTTTGTGTCTTGCCACATAACTTTTAAATAAGGAATTTTGTTTTTAAAAATTAAAACAAAGAAGCTATTTACAAACAATAGGATAAAGATGCAAATGAAAAATCAGAGCCAGTCAGGCTACAAAATACTACAGTAATTTAATAATCAAATGTAAAATAAATCTGCACTGTATGAATTAAATATACTGATATGACTGGCAAATTATGAAGGCTCCATAATGTGACCTTTTGTGAAATGTTTAGCTTGAAAAATATGCTTGTGCTGTGTTTTTTATGTATAAATTCGATTTGATGGTATCCTATTGTTATTGTTGTCATCAATTGTTATTGAGTGACAACAATTAACTTTTATAAGTAACTATTGTAAATCTGTACATTTAATTCTCTGGGATACTTCATTGTGATTGGTCCATAGATGAGCTCAGCAGTATATATTTATCAGAAAGCAGAAAAATGTCTAAATAATGACTGACTGTTGTCTATATGGCAACACTATTTAACAGACCACTCATCCGGGAAACCATGTTTCCTGTGCTGGTCTTCTGTCTCTATGCATGCATAGAAAGACAGAACACTAATAAGTAAGTAAATACTTAATGAGTAAACTAATAACTCATGAAATCAATATTTCATGTCCATGTTTTTATTATCTACTTAGTAAGTGTGTAATAAATGGTACAATATACAGTCAAATGGTCATTATTTCAAAATAAAACGTATTGATTACCCCTTTCAGGGTTTGTTTTATATCCTATAAATATAGTGTGAGTTACACCTGTTGTTGCTTTAGAGGGCAGTCTGTATTAGTATAGTTTTGGTCATTGATACTTAAGGAAACACATCTGTGTTTCATTTCCTCTTTCTTTCTTTTTTTTCATAGCTTTTCTTATTTGGACCAGGAATTACAACAGACATCATAAGATACATATGCAGCCACAGTTTTTTATGCACATGTGTTTCATTTATTTTGCTCTATTTTTCAGGAGGTGCAGAAAGCAGCTTCTCTGTTCTCCATGTACAGTGATTTGTCTTCCATGATCCCCAGTCTCATAGTGACCCTCCTCCTGGTGGCCTACAGCGATCAGCGTGGCCGAAAGATCACTATTATTTTGCCCCTCATTGGGTCTCTGGTCTACACGCTTTCATTCCTGGCGGTCTCCTTCTTCGAGCTCAACCTCTACCTCCTCATTGCCGCCAGCTTCGTAAGTGCCCTCTTTGGGGGTATCGGCACCATGCTAGGTGGCTGCTTCTCCTATGTGGCCGATTTGTGCGAGGACAGCAAGCAGAAAACTCTTCGCATGGCTGTAGTGGACATGATGATTGGCTTGTTGGCCGGTGTGGCATCAATCTCTACTGGCTACTTCCTGCATGCGGTCGGGTTCAACTGGCCTTTCTTCACGTCTGCCATATTTCAGGCGGTTAACTTGCTATATGCCATCTTCATTCTGGAAGAAACCAGGGTGATTGACCGGTCAGAGACTGTGGCTTGTTGTCAGGCCATGCAGAAACTTGTATGTGGTATCTACAACTTGTTTGCAGGAGGCAGTAGTCAAAGAAAATGGATTCTTGTGCTGTTGATTGTCACTTTCTCCTCCTTATCTTTTGTCAATACGGGGGGTCTGTCCATGATCACACTTTACGAACTCAATGAGCCGCTGTGCTGGAGCGAGATCCTCCTTGGCTATGGCGCCGCGGCCAGCACCTCCATCTTTATCACTAGTTTTGTCGGTGTGTATTTGTTCTCCCTCTGTCTGTCTAACACTGCCATCGCCTTCATCGGGATGCTGTCAGTCGCTATAAGCATGTTCATGACGGCCTTCGCAAAGACCACGCTCATTATGTTTCTCGGTGAGCATGAACATACACAGTCCAAAATTCATTTTAGAAAACCATTTTCATATATTATATATGATGTTTTTTTGGAATTAGGATACAGCATTTACCATGTTAGGTATTACTTTAGATATATAATAGTCATGCATGACAGAAAAAATTACAAGGGCAGAAATTGTTTATATTTGTGTCTTACCAAATTCTTACATACAGTAGTACACACACATACATTTAGAACACAAATGTAGTTACACTGTCTTTTTTATCATATTATATATTTTTTATCAAATTGCAAAATGAATCTACATTATAATGTTATGCCTAGCTTAAGCTTGTAGCTTAAAAAAAGTTTATACTTAAAATGATAATATTCTTTTTATTTATCAGCTATAACATGAAACAATTTGTTGTATTGACCATACGTTTAATATTAGTGCAATTTTGTTTAAAGTAAGTTGTTAGTAATTAGCTCCAACAATTAAGGAAAAGAGAGAATAGATAAACATTCAACAATTAATAAATCACAATTACAATTTTTATAATACGTTCAAATAATTTGTAAATGTGTGTCTTCTCACAGCTCAATTTTGCTCTTAACATCTGTTCAAAGTGGTATATATGGAACACTGCATATGTTATTGTATGTTGAAGATTTATCAAATTAATTAAGAGCTAACAGCAGCTGTTCCTGGGTACATCAATCTCACATATCTTATCACACGCATTATGTGTACAGTAATACAATGATAAAGTTTGCTTAATTAACTTCTTTGATAACTGAACACAGTTGCACTGGCAACTGTACTGAAGTGTAAATTAATTTCATTATCAGATATTATCAGCAATCTGTATGTTGTAGTTTGGAAAAAAAAAATTTCTTTGTAAATTAGCTACATAAATTTGTCCAACATGGAATAAAAGACAGTGTGAGTTCTAAATTTGTAGCCATGTAAAACAGGTGAAAATGTATGTAATTCTGGATGTCTTGTTTGTTTAGTTAATGTGAGTATTGATGTGTTTACTTACAGTAAGGATTCCTGCTATGTTTGCCATCATGCCGTTCCCTGTCCTGCGTTCGATGATGTCAAAGGTCATCTCAAAGTCTGAGCAGGGTGAGTGACTCTGAAAATCACCGTTCCAAAGCAAAAGTCCTTATTCAGCAAAATGCCGGCTCTTCTCAGCTCAAGAATGTGTTTTTGTGTGTTTTGTTTTTTTTCGAAGTGGTGTTACATTTAAGGATCCTTATGTGAATGCTTTAACCCTGTATGTATGCATTCCTCCTCCTTTTGAAGAGACAATCATATCAGACTTTTCTTTGTTTACCCTTCATGTTTTCTCAGGAGCACTCTTTGCCTGTGTGGCCTTTACGGAAAACCTGAGCACTAACGGGTCCTCTGCGGTTTTTAGCAGAATCTATGCGGCCACCGTGGCATGGTGTCCTGGCTTTATCTTTATGTTGGGTGCTGGACTCTGTATCATTCCCATAAGTCTATTAGGGTAAGAGCTGCACTGAAACATAACCTGTTATTGATCTTTATAATGCTGAAATGTATAAACCGTGCATTTAATACCACTTTGAAATGATTGCTGATATATATATAGCACTTTAAGTGTGAGAAAAGCACATTGTAAATAAAATGTATGATTGTATTATTATTATTATTATATCAAATTAAAAAAATTGTTTTAGAGAGGCTTCATAAATAGGAATAGAATACATTTTATCATTTTAAATGAAAAATGAAACACCAAAATCTACATTTAATCAGTTTTAAATGCTACAAGTGAATTTAAATATCATTATATTGGACAAAAGGTTAAACTAGATATATATTTTTTTAAGCTTACATAAACAGTGTTATTAAATTATTAGTTTGTTTTAAAGCAGCACCTGTAGCAACATGTAGAGTCTTAGAAAAGGGTTATTCTAACTTTTAACTGACCGTGGTTGGATAATAGGCTGTAGTTCCTCATTCATAAATGCCAGCTAAGTCTTACATTTCCTCTTTCGCTTTTTGCATCTGCTTGTATTTATTGCACTTGGGTGTTGGCTAAGAATGCTGATTCATTCTGACTTTGTGTCCCACTCCAGCATCCTTAGGTGTTTCCATTCATTGGATTCTAATGACACTCAAGCACTCTTGTCAGAAGATGGGACTGAAGCCTCACATGACCCACCTGAAGCTTAAAATCAACGGGAGTTTGGATACCTCATGGTTCCCCTGTGTGTTTCTTTACATTTCCTCATACCAACACATGTGGGTAATCTGTTCAAGCCTATGTGTATTTTTAGTATTTTGAGTCGCTGCCATGAAATATGCATTTTTGCTGAAATGCAGTATATGCTTATGGTGGTTTTGGAAGGGAACAGAACTTTATATTTCTAAAGGGAAATTTTTTGAAAGAGGGAGTATTTTTAAAAATAATAATAATAATAATTTCAGCAAAAACTAAATGTATATTTCCTTAAGGAAATACCAGTCACTTGCAAGGCAGCAACAAAACAGTAACAGTCTAAGGTGAGTTTAGGTTAGGCTTTGATTCTGTTTCGTCCACAAACAAGAATGTAGTTAATGTGAAGGGTAATGACAAGACCAATCATAATTCAGTGTGCAAATGAATGTAAGAAAGATGACCAATCCAATTAAGTATGCAAATATAACAATTATATCTACACCTTTAAAGAACTTAAGGGTTTAAAAATTGAAAATCGTGGTTTGAATAGAGTTAAAGAGACCAGAATAGAGTTAGTTTTAATAGATTTAGAATTAGAACCGAATTAATTTATTGTATGTACTGAATTAAGTGCAGAAGTTTAATACTTAGAGATTGAATGTTTGAAGGATATCAGTACATTGCTACCTTACAAGTGTAAAGTTTGGGCTGATGTGCAATACATTCTTGTTTTGTTTGAACCAACATTTACTGTAGATTTATAAAGTATATAAAATTGTATTTTATAAAGCATAAGATTTAGGATGCATCTTTATAGTGTTTTAAAGTTGTCTATGCTATTCTAAGTGTGGCAGGTTTTCATTAGTCTCATATTTGCACAGATCTGAGTAATGAGCAGTTTAGCCAATAAGCTCTGACCTGCCATTGACTGTCTGTCATCTGAAACAAGTTAAGATACATAAATTATACACTGGTGTAGATCAGTTTACTTTGTTTGGAGGCTTAGCTGTGAAAAAAAGTGATTTTGGAGGACTGGGCAGATCAGTCAGTTGATATTTGTACTTATCTGCCTGTATTGTTCTCCTACACACACAAACATACACATTCCCAACAGGAATGCATACTGAACCACTGGGGGAAATAACCCAGTTCACCTCTTTAATTCATACAAACATGCTTAAACCCAACTAAGTTTGGTAACTTGTGTGCAGTTGTGATGTTTTATATAGGAATACATTTACATAAAGTTTCTATTATCAAATGTAATAATATAAAGGTTTAATGTCTGTTAACTTTACAGCATGTAAAACCTACTGATGTGTTATGTGAAACATTTAAATTGTGCTTTCCAAGCTTGGAAATGATCAGGTTCTAGAAATTATTATTGTTATTATTATTAATACTAATCAGCTCTAATTCTATTGCTATATAGCGTCCTGCTAAAATGAATCAAGATAAATGCACAAAATAGCTCTTTGTGAGTTAATGTAAACATTTAGGCGGTAGATGTCTGAATTTTTAATTGTGTGTTGTTCATTGTGGCCATGAAGGTGGCAGTATAGATAACATATAAAATTGGCAGGTATAGGCAGTCTTGGCACCTTGGAAAGTTTATGATCTTTCGTTTAAGTAATTTTTATAAACTGGTTTCAATGAAAGTGAAGAGGGGTAAGAACTTTATACACAAACACACACACCACACACACACAAACACACAACACAACACACACACATATATATATAGGATGCAATACATTTGTCCAGACAAAAATAAACTGAATACACAATGGAAATTAGGAGTGCCCAAAGAAAATTAGTGCTATCCTGTGTATAAATTTAGAAATCCACTGACGTCTGTCCTGTCACACCTCCCTGTGGATTTGATTACCAAACCCCCTTTAGATTTTGACGTGATGAGAGGTCAGTGATCTGTATCTCTCCGTAATTGTGCAGTCAGGGTGTCTGCCGAGTGAAAGTATGATAAATCTGAAGTGGAGGGGCAGTGGGCTTCTCTGGTTTCCAAAATGAGGCTTCGCTGACTCCACATGATCTACCTCACCACAGACTGCTGTCTCCCCCACACCCTCTGTTTATCTCCCTCTCTCATTTCTCTCTCTTTTAATCTATGTATTTCTCTGTCTTTCTGCGGTCTCCCCTTTCCGTGCACTCCCATCTTTATTCAGATGCATAGGCACCCACACATGCCTGATTCACAACCCCTTGAACCGTTTGTGGTTGGCTAAGCCAGATAACACTCGCACCCACACGCCACCCATGGATGAAACGCATCCACGCTCCTAACAAACAGTTGGACCCTTCTCTCAATGGACACATCTGGGGCTTGTTGGACACAGATGTTTCTGCAGGCCCACGCCCCACTTCAGGGGTTACAGCCACATGCTGAACAGCTCGTGTCATATAAGGTAATGTGAACCTTGTTTGCTAGCAATAACTTAAAGGGATAGTTCATCCAGAAATAAAATTCTATTATTTAGCTACTCTCATGTCGTTTCAAAACGGTTGAGACTTTCATCTGTGGAAATAAAAGGACATATTTTGAGAAAGGTCTCCGATGTTTCTGTTGTCTATTAATTTGAAGGTTAATGCGATAGTTCACCCAAAAATGAACATTCTGTAATTACTTACCCTCAGGTTCCCAACCGTAAGGCGTGAGTACTTAATGACGATCTTATTTTTGCGGGTAAAATATCCCTTTAATGGCACCACAAAACTGTGATAACCAGCATCTTACATTCAGTCTAAGATGGTCAAAACCAGGTTTGGAATGACATGAGGGGTGAGTAAATGATGTCAATTTTAGCCAAAAATATCCTTAAGATGTGAAGTGTGCAATATTTATGCCAGTACTGTCACCAAGGTTGCATCCAAATACCATACTTTTCTACGGAAGAGGAGTTGTGACCAGGTAACAAAAATACTCTATGTTGTAAGAATATTTAGCTAACGTTCCTATTAAGTCATGAAAATGTTTATCCAGTTTTTTAGGTTTTAAAACGTTTATTTTTGGTTATGCAAACATTGAGGGAACATTCCATTTTATAATTTTGTAAACATTATGGGAACATTACTTTTGATTGTGCTCTGAATAGTAACATTTAATTTCCCCCCCGAAAGTTAAACTAAAACGTATCAGAATAAACCTTCCATGAACAACGTAGAAATACATTTGTGCTAAAATTTCTGTGCTACAGTAGGCTAAATATTTTTTATTATATTAATATATTTGTGCTAAATATATTTGTGCTAAAACATTATTTAAGGCCAGATGAACGAACAGTCTATTAATGTTACTGGAAGAACGTTTATTCATAACTTTGATATAACCTTGCAAGAACATTAGCTGTTAGCTGAGAAGTAGCAGTGAAGCAATGCAAACAGGTCACATGACAATGAAAACAAGGCACCACATTCATACTATATAGAACATACTTTTTAAAACAGTCGCTAAGAGAGGACAAAGTACAAACTACATTACTTGAAGTGAAAGCTACAGATACTGTGGTCAAACTATCTACCCATTACAAGTAAAAGTTTGTAACAGACAGAGATTTACTTAAGTACAAAGGTTAAGAAGTACTGCTTTTAAAGTACTTAAGTACCCAAAAGTAAATTCCCCTTTAGGTCATGACAATGTTTAGATGTGTAAGTAATAATATACTTAAGCTTTTGAGAATGTTAAAAACTAGGGGGGAAAAAATAACACACTACCCACCCCCACAAAAGCAGGATGGTAGTGATCTCACAGTTCTGAAGTATGTGTGCAACATCTATGTGTTAGCATTAATCCACATTTGAACAGGAGTGGACCGTTGAATAGTGAAATTTCTAAATCAACCAGCAAACACAACTGTAGCTGTATAACTTTTCAACAGCAACACTGCTTTAACAAAAAGCAAAACAGCAAGACCTATTTGACATAAAAAAAATTTAAATGCTGTCTAATCGCTCTTGTGGTACTTTGATGTCATACACAGAACGGTCTGTGCAGTGCTGCTTCAAGTCCAACACCTATTGTGTTTTATTAGGAGATGCTCAACAGTTCTTCTGTGGCTTTATAGGTAATATGTTCACTTACACAATTAAGCCAAATCAGAAAATATTGTGTCTAATATAAACCACAATATTAACTTCTTATTATTGAATTGTTATAAATAAATATCACATTTGCAACTGGTCAGTGTTCAAAAAATGCTGGGAAATCACTTCATGTAGCCCTACAAGAGTGATTACTGATAAACTGTCTGAAAAAAATACAGATTTTAGAGAAGAAAGAAATCACCCACTGACTTTCAAAGCTGCTAACGACTTTCTACTTCGAGGACCTTGATAGAAATGTAGTGGAGTGAAAAGTACAATATTTGTCTTTCAAATGTAGTGAAGTTAAAGTCATAAGTTTCCAGAAAAAATAATACTCAAGTAAAGTACAGATACTCAAAACGTGTACTTAAGTACAATACTCAAGTAAAAGTAAATGTACTTAGTTACTGTCCGCCTCTGACAGTCATAGATTACTTTTTCAAAATAAGTATACCTACTTCGAATTACAGTGAGTTCGGATGAAACCCAAACAAGTTTCCAAAACACTGCCCCCGTCTACTATTTGTCGAACATCAGATAGTCCTGACTCCTGCCCCCAAATTCACTATTGGTTCAACTATAAAGGGGCTTTTGATCCAGCTAGGGCAAAAAACAAAAACACAGTTCTCCATTTATTCACAGGTTCACAGTGTATTCTGACAAAATATATAGCCTACCATTTACTTGCCATATACCATATATTATTACTTTATATTATAGTAGATATATAGTAGATTTATCACCAGTACCCAATTATTTTGGAAACTCTCCTTTTTCTTTTTCTCTCTCTTTTCAGCTCAGGGTTGTCGCTGGAGGTTTTGGAACTGTTGTGCATTCTCGTGGTGCCATCAGCCAATCAGCATGGTCAGTAATTGTGTAATTACATGGATTTTACATCTCAGACAAATGTCTCAAAAAGTTTTTATATTGGATTTTTATTTATTTTATATTTGACAGAATCATAGAGAAATAAAACGCCAATGCACTAGCTACTGTATCCTCTTTAGAGAGAGAATATCATATTTTAACATTGAAAATGAAATAACCACAACGTAGGCTGTGTTTAGTAGAAGAAAAAGTCAAGCAACACTGATCAAACCCAGAGAAGACAGGCTGATATTGCAGAGTGGTGCGTGCATGGAGCTAATCGTCTGTGGGCTGTCGGATTCTGGGAGCCACGTCTGTCTCGAGCACTTCACATGCTCTACTGGCCAAAGGATTAAGTGTAAATTCATATTCTGAATAATGACTGACTAGATAACTGCTGTAGCATGTTTACAGTATTTTGCTATTATGATTTATATCGTTCCATTGGCTGGCTTCATCCACAGCACCTAGATCAGAAGCTGACAGGTATGGAGAGTGTCTCGGGTCACTGAGAGCGTGCCAGCGCAATCCACAGTGCTGCTGTCAGAGACCGATATGAAAAGAATGCATTTTAAACCTTGTTGGTTTGAACGTTAGCCAGCAGAATGAATTTTGGATACTGTTATACACTTGTATATTATGTGTCTGTTGAAATGAAAATTATGTTTTCTGTTGAACGAGTATAAAATATTTTTAGATTTTGTATATAAAAAAGTTATAACAACTAATATATACTAGTGATATTTTTATATAGCCTACTGCAAACATTTATTTTTATAAAAAAATGTATACATCATTTTTTTATAGATTTTATAGATTAAGTAGATTAGGGCTGACGGTGTTGACCAGATTTAATACGATTTATATAAATTATAAATGAATAATTAATAAAAAAAATGTAAATGCATTTTTTTCTTCATTTTGAACCTCAAAAGCACTGGCATTGCTGCCATTGCCTTTGCAACATCTCTTTCGGAGTCGTTTTTCCCTTTGTTTCACTCGAAAGGTCAAAACTTTGTGTTTTTGTTCGCCTGTCGCTTTGTACTGTTTGCTCTTCCCATGTAATTTCTTACAGGCTTGTTTGTATTTAGCTGACGCTCTAGCAGTGGGTGAACGCTTTGTGCCTCACCCATAATTACAGTGTTTCAGTGCCCTGCTGCTTGGCTCTGTGGGAGGGTGAGCTTCACTTACTGTAGGCACTGCCACTGAACTCACTATATTACTGCAAAGATAGAGACGGATACTACATCTGTCTAATAATTGTATAATTGTGTGTTCTGCTACATATTTGCTACATTAGCTAGCAATTTCTCTTTCCTAATTGCAAGATACTGTAATCTCATATAATATTAGCTAAACAGCATATGCATGTCCAAAAGTTTGGGGCCAGCAATATTTTTTTTTAAAGGATGCATTAAATTGATCAAAACTAATAGACAATACATTTATAATGTTACAAATGATTTATTTCAGTTCTTTTCGGAATTTCTAGTTATCACGATTTATTTTACTGGATAATTAACAATTTGATTATATATAAAATATTACATTAACAAAATGTGTGTTTCTGTGTGTATTAATGAATATACAAATATATTTTAATGAATTAATATTTACTCATATTTATTAAAATCTACAAATATTCATTATGTTAATATATACCAATTATTTAACCTATAATTAAGACATATATCTTAGGACGATCCACACTTTTTTTTTTTTTTTTTTTTTTACAGTTGACAATTATAGATTTTACCTTGAGTACCAGGTGGGAATTCAGTACTGAGTTTTCCATAGTACCTAATGATTGCCATGTGATACAATCCTGTACTATGGAACATCCACAGTTATATAATATAATAGGGAGTCGGACTCGTAACCCAAAGGTTGTTCGAGTCTCGTACCGGCAGGGATTCTGGGTGGGGGGAGTGATTGTACAGCGCTCTCTTCCACCTTCAATGAAGCAAGGCACCGAACCCCCAGGCCGCAGCAAAAAATTGCACACACAACATGCTCCAGGTGTGTGTGTGCACGTAGGATGGGGAACCATAATTGGCCAAAAGTCACTCAGTACTTTAGTATTGCACTTGTAATAAATGTAATTATGGCAATCACTTATTACCCTGGTGTTTTTCATATGGTTTATATCTGATACCAGCAGAGTACTTTTTTAACATGTGTGTGACTTTCAAACTTCCACGGTATTTTTTAAACACTATCGATTGCTTTCCGTCCACTTGTATTATTAAGTGTTTGTGTTCATATATTTTATGATTGTTCTTAAGTGAGTTTACATACAGAGGAATAAATTCACTACACCATTTACAGGTGATGCGAATCATTCGTCATAGATTTGCATCCTCACAGCTGGTCACGGTCACGCGTGACAGAGCAGTGAAGCAGACGGCCAATGAAAACAGAGCAGGCCGCAGACGCCACAGCGCACCGCTCACTGTCTGAGTTATAGATCCACTGGGAGAAATACACACTACATAAATACTAATACTCGCTCGCTCTCTTTCTGTGTTTTCCTTCCTCCTTCTTCAACAGTCATCTGCAGACGTGATGATTTGTGGGTCATTTGGCTAAAAGGACATCATTTATTATCTGACAGGTTTAACGCAGTTTGAACTGCTCTGAATCAATCACATGTGAAGGACTGTTGGGTCTCACAGAGATACTTATCATGGATTATGTTTTTTTGAGGTTGAATACAAGCATCAAAATCTCATGTTTAAAAGAGGAGATTTCTGTTTTTTTTATTTTGAGTTTTGAGTTTTGGTACAGTAATATAAACGCTTGCAAAACTCTCAAAAAATCTTGATTCAGTTTAATTTTTCGAGATGATTCAATGAGATTTAGTTCAGTTCAGTTGTATTTGTTTTGCTTTGAATTAGATTCCATCTAATCCAGTTTGATTCAGTTCAATTCCTTTTTCAATCTTGATTCATTTTGATCTAGTCCAGTTCATTATTGTTCAGTTGGAGTGCCATGTAAATGTAATGAAATTGAATTTGATTCACATCTAATTCATTTTGATTTGATTCAGTTCAGCATTGTTAAATCCTATTATACAGCCCTGTTGATCCAAAGGCAGTGCCAATTTGATTCAGTTTCATTTTGGTTTGAATATGATGTAAATCAATCAGAATCAGTTTGATTCTGTTATATTTATTGTGATTTGAATTCCATCTAATCTAATTTGATTCAGTTTCAATTTGATTCAATTTTGAAATTGATTCTGTTTTATTTGATTTGATCCAAAGCAGTACATTATTGTTAATTTGGAGTACCATGTAAATGTAATTATTTTCAGAACCATAGTATGTGATTCACATTTGATTCATTTTTGATTTGAATTGATCCAGTTCAGTTTTGCTCAAACCAATTTTATAAGTCAAATATATTATACAATCAAACCTGTTTTATTATTTAAATACAATGCTAATAATACCTTGGAGTACCATGTAAATAAAATGGATGAATTTCAGTATCAAAGTATCTGATTTAAGTTGATTCACATTGTGTATTTTGATTTGATCTGATCCAGTTTGATCCAATGCCGTTTTGATTCAGCATCTGTGAGACACAGCAAACCGTCACTAACATCAACAGATCTGGTGTACATAGAGACGGTGAGATCTGTCAGATCTGATTTCTCACATCTTTACTGGAAGGCCTTGAGTGTGCAAAACACGAGAAGCTTCTGTTCTGTGTTCAGTATTAATAGCCGTCTGATCTTTAAGAGCTTGGATCAGTGGACGGTAGTAAAGCATGTCTTTTTATTGCGGAAAGGTCTCAAACCATATAATAGATAGATATATATATATATATATTCTAAGATATATATATATATATATACAGTTCTGCAACATGCAAAACTGTCAAATTTTATTATTTCCTTAAACAATATTGTTATGCAATTACTAAACATTTTAGATTATTTTTTCATTTATATAAGATATTTACTCATGTTAAATTTGTCCACGTGACAAAAGTAATCTAAAATAGTGTAGACAAGTGGAAACTCATAGAAATAAAGTATGAAATTGACCATTTATTTATTTATATGAGTATCTACAGTAAAATATGCATTTATTTTATTCGTAAAACACGTTCACACATTTCAGTTAAACTGTTTTTTAAACCGTACGTAATTTAATTTTGAAAACATTATTTTAGTATCATTGATATTCTATTACAGTTTTTGTTCATATTTTGAATTTTATTTTATAGTTTCTGTTTTCCTTAGAATTTTAGTTAAATTGTTCATAATATTGTTGTGCATTTTTGTCGTTTTTATTAGTTTTGTGTCTGTATGGTTTTTATTATGTTTTTATTACTTCAACTTAAACTAAATGAAAATTAGAAATGCTGCACCTAATGAATTAAAATACGTTTTATTTGTATTTCCCGTAATATTTATTAATTTCAAGTAATGAAGTTTTTCATGGTTTCTTAATACGAGAATGACCCTGACCTAGTGTTGTTTTTGGCGGCCTGTTTTAATTTTAGTCTAGTCTTTGTGTGAAGCTGTCATTTTAGTTTTTATTAGTTTTAGTCACGTTCATACTCTTTTTAGTCTAGTCAAGTTTTAGTCGACTAAAAATCGGAGCATTTTAGTCTAGTTTTAGTCAACAAAAACTGATGACATTTAGTCTAGTTTAGTCGACGAAAACTGATGATATTTAGTCTAGTTTTAGTCAATGAAAATTCTATTTAACCCAGTCAATATAGTATAAGTACCTAGTAGTATAGACGAAACCAACATTTTATTTTAGCCAAACCCATTTCAAACAAGGTTATTATATTATTGTTACCTTATAGACTAAAGAATACATCCATTCCAGACACGGAAGACGCTCTGATTTGAATTTACAACATTTATTTTACCAACCAAACATGCTAGAAGTACACACATATAAATTTAAATAAAGACGAACCCAGGCTGGCCGGCCATCGGTCCCTTTCTCTCTGTGTCAGACTTAACTTTGTTTGGTTTTTGTCTTCTAGATCAGTGTTTCCCAACCTTTTTTTTTAGTCACGGCACCCTTTGGAAATTTTTACTAATTTGTGGCACCCTACAAAATTAATTGTCAAAATATTTAAATTTCTATATTCGATATGATAATTTGAAAAGTATAAATATTCAGTAAAACAGGGAAGAACTGCAGAATATAATATCATACAGATATTTTTAATATTATAAAAAATCAGTATGCTAATTTCTAATGAAGAGACCAATTTTTATGACAGATTTTAATGTAGGCTTTTACACATATGTAAACATTATTTAATTACCATTATAACTATCTCACAGTGTATTTTTGTAGGGCTATTAAGAGATTTTATTTTTTTTTTTACCAATTATCCAAATAAAGTTTAATCCTAGAAAGCTATTATTATAAGAGGACACATGAGCATAACGGTTAGCGGGATCAATGATGGGGGCAGCGTTACAGAGTTGCCATATACCACACCTTGGACAAGACAGTAGGGCTATTGCAGACAGAAACAATAGTGTACTACATCCATGCGTCCCGTCGGCTGGATTTCTGAGTGGACTCTGCTGTTCCGATGAGCACGAACGGTATATGAGTGGAGCACTCACATCGGCCGTGAGCGACTGAGCGGAGCACACACGCATAGAGCGGGATAACACACACACAGAGCGGGATAATACCATACAGTCTATGGATAAAACAAATGCAAGAGCGGGTAACACACACACACACACACACACAAGTGAATCCTCAGCGGTGAACTCATTTTCGGCAACCGAAATTTCGGTGCATCTCTAATTAATGGTGACATCAGAAATTGATATTATGTAATAGATGCTTTTTTTTTACATTTTAACAATTTAAAAATATAAAAAGATTATTTTTTACACGGCACCCCTGCTCGCGACAGACACGGTTGGGAAACACTGTTCTAAATAATGCGTGAGTGGGGCTTGAGTGGGGCTGGGAAGAAGTGACACATTGTAAACCACATTTAGTCTCGTTTTTGTTTGTCAACGATATTGCATTATACATTTAATTAGTCATCGTCACATGACCAGCATTTTAGTCTCGTCTCGTTTTCGTCACGTGATAAAAGTTCGTTGACGACGATATTTAGTCATAATTTTCGTTGACAAAAGCAACAGTACCCTGACCTTAAATTAACATCTCTCTCTGCGTCTCTTTCAGGTGCCTTTCATTATCTGAAACCCAGCATTGACTGAATGAAGACAGACAGGAAGGAGATAAAGCCATCTATGGATGGTCTGACCGTAAACTCTTGCACTTGAGCTCTCCTTCACCTCTTGAATGTTTGACCAAAATGTCCATCCATCCTCAAACTCCCGCTCGAGGAGCGCTGAGGAGAGGCCAGCGGTGCTGGTGGTCCTCTCTAATGCCTGTGGGTCCGAAGTGCAACAGAGTTGTTTTTACGAGGGGGATATTGCGGGTGGGCTTGGGTTGGGTTTAGTACCAGGACTGAGAATGGGTTAGTTTGCCCATTTAGACCTGGAGGAAGCAGCCTCTCCATATTTCCATCTCATCACACGCTCTGACGACACTTGCCACCTCCTTCCTGAAGAGCCACAAGCCATGGGACACAAGGAGGACAAAGGGAAAGGACAAATAAAAAACTCAAAGACTGAGACTGTGCTTATAAACAGCATGGAATGGCAGGGAAGAGTGTGGCGCCATACTCTGATATCAGCTGTCCACTGACGGACGCACTTTAGTGGCTGGTTTGTAAGAACTCGACAGTGACTCTTTGGTTGAGACACATTTTGTTTGACTCTGTTGATATATTTAGGAAATAAGGGCTCGGAAAAGACAGGTGTGCCAACTTTCCTTATTTCTCATTCATAAATAAATGACTGAATACACAAAAACATGCTCACATTTGGCACAATGCCCTCAGGTCCTCTTCATAGAGAGAAAGAGGGTGACCTAAACGGAATGCACTCAAGTGTCCGATGGCATTTCACCGGCTCTCTGTAGTGCAAATAGACTATACAGACCCCAGTCATCTGAGCACACACAAAATAGCTTATTATGAGACAGACGTGATGTTCAGAATGGAATACTATTGTACTTTTTATTGCATATTGTATACTAGTGTATACTAAAATAATGCAATGAAAAGTAGTATGCTACCTTGCAAATGCGGTTGCATTTTTAATCTAATTTAGTGTAAAACGTCTTTGATTTGGCTGATGACGTGTCAAATAAATAAAAATCAAATATTTAATTTACTGGTCACAGTGGAAAGTGAGTGAAGTGACTTGTGGCCAAGTATGTTGTCCCATACTTGGAATTTGTGCTCTGTGTTTATCCCATCAAAGTGCACACACACAGCATTGAGTAGTGAACAAACACACACAGACACACACCCAGAGCAGTGGGCAGCCATATTGCTGCGGCGCACGGGGAGCAGTTGGGGGTTCGGTGCCTGCTCAAGGGCACCTCAGTCGTGGTAATGAAGATGGGAGAGAGCGCTGTGCATTCACTCCCCCCACATCCCTGCCGGTACGAGACTCGAACCCGCAACCTCTCTAACCATTAGGCCATGACTTCCCACGGAATAGGAAAGTCAGTCGAATTTCACTTGCATTAGTTGTGCATGCGAAAAATGCACCACGATTATACATAGTGCTTTACGAACATTAGTAGTATGGTAGTATGCTATTCTGAACATTCAGAGAGACCCCTGCCACAAATCGAACCCAAGGAAAGTGCAATACACACTCAATACCTCACTCTCTCACAAAAATCATCTGTTCTTAAACTGGTTGTTTTTCATGCAAAGAAAGGATTCCAGATGATGCAGCGTTTCATAATGTGGATGGATGTCACCTTTATTTTTACTCTGCAGTTCGGAGAAGTTCTTTGTTCTGTCTCTGTAACACAATGTTCATGTCTTATTTTTTTTTTACCTTGTTTTTATACTTTCATGTTTGTTTTGTTCTCGACTGCATATAATTGTTGATGGATAATGTGTAAAATGCAGCACTATTTACTATTTATAAGAACAAAATAAATAAATCGCATTCGAGCTTATTGTTTTGAAATTATTGATATTTTACCTTTAAAAAAATTGTTTTGCTTTCTCTTGTTTCCTCTTTCCCTTTTTTTAATAATCCTTCTACCTTTGCTTGTGGGAATAAACAACAAATTGCATTATTTTCCTGGATCATCTTTAACGTTTTAAAAATCATTCTGCACCTGTATAAAATAATAAACCATGTATGAAATGCTGTTTTAGAAAAATTAGCATGACCGTTCACAATAACTATCAGATTTATTCAGCCTTCAGCTTCACAGAGCACTTTTATTCATGTAGAAATATATTCAGTTTCATAAAAACACTCTTTCATGACAAAGTCCTTCTCTCCAGAGAGCTCTTAACAGGGTTAATGACTAAAGCAGAGCGCTGTAAACCATCCAAGTCATTCGTTCTTTCTTTCTATCTTTTTCTTTCTTTCTTTTTCTCTCATAAATGCATCAGGTGTCTTCAGCTGGTCTTTTTCTTGTGTATTAATGTGTGCAATTGAGTGGATGTTTTTGACAAGTATAGGTTAAACCATCTTTTGGACATTAAATTTAATGTAGCCATGCCTTTATGTCTTTGCATTTGTTTTTCACATTCACAAAATCTGGATGTCTATGGAAGTGTCCCTCTCTTTTGCTCACTTTTCCAGCATGGAGCCTGGTGTCAGACACAATAACATGTACTGGAGACAACTTAACCTCTGACCTCTTGCACTCTTTGAAATCAGTAGACAATCACAGCATAGCGGACAGGGCAAGAGTTACTCCCCACTCCCCCACGTCATTCTGAGACAGACGGCTGAAAGAGGAGAGAAAGTGGGGGAAAAAAACAACAGGGAGAAAAACATGAAAGACATGAGACTGTTTCTCGCAGTATAACAAATGACATGGAATTTGGTTAGTTGAACCTCACGACTCATACGCAAACATGCAGGACAGAATGGGAGAGGAAATCATTCAAGAGTTCAACTTTTTGAAGATGTTTTGAAGACAGCTACATCAGTCCAGAACTAGTCATCAATCAAATATCTACAGAAGTCTTTCTGAACTGGTGGATCGTGACACAAAAATGGGCCATAGACAACTGAGAGAACGGCGTGATGTCCTCATGCTCAAATACAATGAAGTACGCAAATAAAAGAAAAAATAACACAGATTGCATTTAATATGAGTTCACTTGCAGTGATGATAAACATAGTTTATGCCAACCACAAAGTGATTGGGCTGCGAATTATTGTTCATGGTAATAATAACCAATGCCAGTATTTAATTTTTACCCTGTAAAGACTGACTTATGATATCATAATCAGAGAAAATATATTTATATATATCTATTATTTTTTTTTTAATGGAACAGTTTTATTCAGAATCTTCAGATAATGAAGTTTGAACAAAAAGTTTGCGGTGTGTTTTTGCATCTTATCATATTGATTACACCCATGCTTTATGCATCATTTGTGTGGTATATGTTGAGCCGATATGTCAGAGCCCCAACGGCAGCAAAAATATGCAGGTTTGGGGGAAAGTTTGATCATATTTATTGACCAAAAGGGTAAGGATGAAATTATGATAACTTGTAATTCATGCAATTTCTATTACAGTATAAACAGATACTGATTAAAATGCTTAGACATATCAGTTGTTGCTAGATATCCCAAGAATAGGCCTCAATAAAATTATATTTAAATGCCTTTCTTTTTTTTTTAGAAAGCTCTGTGGTTTTTTGGTAGGGTCAAAAACATAAATAACAATGCAATACAATAATGATTAGAGATTAAATAAATAAAGATCCTCAAACTTTTTAAATTTAACATGGGATATTTCTAAAAAACAGTATATGCATAACCAAGTAAAGCCTTAGAAATATCAAATCACATGTGATACAGTATAGGCTTTATAGGGTTATGGATGTTTTGGTACGGTTTGTGATTCAAGCACAATTCAGACCTCTGATCTATTGTTGGGAACTTAATTAAAATTAAAAATTAATTAAAAAAAAAAAAGGTACTATACAAATGCTTTTAACGGTACATTTTAATGCAAAAAATAAAAGATAAAAATACATAAGAAAAATAATAAATTTAAACATAAATTCAAAAAAAAGGGGGGGATGAATCAAATAAAAATAAGCAAAAAAGCATTGTACCAATGGCTTTGTATTACGGTTTACATTTTTATGCAGATGAAAGCTATTTACTTTACATTCAAGGTGTATTTTATTGAAATACTTTGAATCATTTCACGGATTTCCTGGGATTCAAACCCATGACCGTATTGCTCTCCTGTTTGATCTACAGCAATGCTTATTATGTTAGATTGTTACTACTTTGTTGAAAACTATTTTTTACTGTTGCATTATTATATTCATACAAAGCAGTGTTTTTTATTGAATGATTCAATGTATAAGCAATGTGTGTGAATTTAAAAAGTGACATGTCAAAACATTAATGTAATTCATTTTCACCTACACTGCTGTTGTCAGCTTTAGTAGAGCATAAAGTATAGTGTATGTTGAGCAGCCGTGGTCTGCAGGACTTTATCACAGCATAAATGATAAAGAGTGTTTATCATGGCAGTGAGAGAACAACTGCATGTCAGACAGCATTCCTTTCCAAAAGCGTCTCGCTTGCTATCATTTCTCTCTCTCTCTCTCTTTCTTTGGTCAGGCTACATGTTGTTCACAAAACAGACAGAAACCCTCATAATCACCAGAGCAAGCCCAACTCACCACTGCAGTGGATGAACTTCAGCAAAATCCTCTTGAAATCTCTCTGATATTAAGTTTAAGGAGCAAAACAAGCTGCATTTGATAACTGGGAGACTCAGCGTGTCCAGGACTGAAGCTTCAACGTTTGAACGTTACAGTGAAGTCGAGTGACAAAAGAAATCAGAAGCCTTTTTAAAACTTCTTACTGAAGAAAAAGAACTTCAGTCATGCATTGACATTCTGGAATAAATGCCTCCATCAGAGTACAACTTCTGAACGGCACGGATAATCTATCCCATACCGCTCCAGCAGCTCCACATCTGCCCTTTACATCAGTATCAGCAATCTTCATGAAAATATCAGTGATGTTCATGGACAAAAAGTGTACGTTCTGAACTCTTGTTCTCGTCACAGCTCAAGGTGAAGGAATCATCTTTTTGACCTTGAAGAGAACTGCAAACAGATGAAATTTGGTGAAGTTACAGCATCTGTTTCCTTTTGAGAGACTGAAACCTTGAATCTGACCTCAGTGTTAGTATCAACATGCCCCTAGGTGGCGCTACAACGAACCAAACACTGCTTCTCGCCCTGCTGGCCAGGTGCCGACAGGCCATTCTGAAAGAAATCGAGACGAACCATCAGGATTCCCGAGATAACACAACGAGCACAACATCCCCGACCTCCGCGGCTCTCGCCACAACAAGCAGGCGATCCTACGACAACGCCTACTTCTACATCCTGTTTGTGATGATCTTCTACTCCTTCCTGGCTCTGACTCTGTTCAGAGGTTTTGTTCAATATGATGAAGGCAAGAAGGATCCATACAAAGAGTTTATGACCCCCACTGACTCCTCAAAGCAAAAATCCAACCCAGGCCCAGCCGCTGACAAAATCGACTTTGAGGAGGAAAACAGCATCTGAGACAAGAGACATGTCAGTATATTCAACACTACCAGCGATTTCTCGGAAATCATAAATGAGATTCTGCCCAAAACAAATCATATATCTTAGATATATATAAGATTTTGCTTCGGTAATGTTAGGTGAGAAGGTTTTGCTTTAAACAGAAATAAATTGAATTGAATGAAATAAAAATAAGGCGAGCAAAGACACATTCAAATTAATCAAAGTGAGAGTAAAAAAACACTTTTACAAAACTTTATTGCAAATAAATTGCTGTTTTTTAAAAGTGTACATGCATAAACAACTCATGAAAAAATGTATCACGGTTTCCGAAAATGTTAAGTAGTACAACCATTATTAACCAGATTGTTGTCTTGTTTTTTTTTTTAGCAGCAAATTAACATTAGACTGATTTCTGAAGGATCATGGGGTGGACACTGAAAGACTGGAGTAATGATGCTGAAAACTGCATCACAGGGAAAAAAAATACGTTTTAAAATATATTACAATAGAAAACAATGTGTTTAAATTGTAATAGTATTCAACAATATTATACATCTAAGCATATGATATGTTATATATCAGAAGGCAAAAAATCTTTCAGTTGACAAAAAAAAAAAGTTTGTCATGGAAGATGTTATTGAAAATGTAAATGTATGAGTATAGGTGGTCTTCCGCCATGTTTGATTGAAAAAAAACCAGTTCATTTCGAAATGTCTTTTGGTTTATTTGGCAACACACATTATATAACAGTGTAAAAAATGCTCTAAATGTATTAAATGCATAATAAAACTATTCATTTTTAAAGTGAACTTCCCTATTAATAACCCATTCAACTTATGTTGTGTTGGCAACCATTTTAATAGCAAGAGCAGCAGTTTTTCTCTCAATGACCCCTGTGCGCAATGTTACCAGCAATTGCAAGGTGAATTTACAAATTAACAAAAGCAGCCCTATAATTACATTTGTTTTGACAAAATCAGTATTAGGAAGTAAGGCTATACGATGTGTGCTCGAAGGTTTTTTGATGTGGAGAGGTTAGATTTAATCAAGCAGAAGGCAGAAGGCAGGGATGCGGTGCAGGGGACGGCCGTGTACGGGATCTGATCCGTGCAGAAAGCGGCGAAAAATGCAGCGGAGAGCGTTCGTCTAATTTCAACCTCCCGCTGACCCCGTGTGATCTTACATCTTCGACCCAGAGCGGCGAGGACGCATGGAACCTTAGACTTTATCGGTTCTGTGAATTAACTTCAATTGCATCTAGCAAGGATGGCGGGGGATGCCTTTAATGAGAACATACGCTTTTCATTTTGACGGCATTCTGCCGGCCAGATCATGAAAGCCAGATTGAGAGAGAGAGATGAGAAGCGCAGAGAGAGACAGAGCCAAGCGGAGAGCGAGGAGAGAGAGAGAGAGAAGAGGAGAGGGGAGAGAGAGAGCGGTGTAGCATATCTCGGTAACACAACAACCGTGCTATTTTGCACCCCTCCCTATAGTAAGTTAGAGGTTTCTCGATTTCAGAAGCAAATCAAGGCTCTTCGGTATGATGGGCTTCGGCCGGGAGAAGAGAATGAGCTGGATGATCAAGGAGGGACATGAGGCGGCAAACTACACTGGAAATAATAAGCAAAAAATTAATTTTTAATTAAAAAAAATAATTATAAAAATACGCAATGACCATCACGGTTAATGAGGAAATAAACTGTATACAGATGTGTAATACATTATAAAAGAGATAATGTACCGTTATGCAAGAATAAAGCTGCCAGAAGGTGTTCATATGGCGCGCTTAGTGTTTCAAAATTACAGTGATTCTGAACTAGGCTATTTCATAAGTTGCAACCAATGACTTTTAAAAACTCTTGAGATTATCGTGACAATCTTTCTACACTGCTTTCCCCTCTTACACCCGCAAAGGTTTGAACCGTACGAACATAAGTCTCGGCGTGTCAAAGTAGGCCTGATTGCTTCAAAAATAAATTATATATCAAATTATGAATTATTTATTGGGATTATCTTGTCACTGTATAGAATTACAACACACACAATGTCTGCATGAAGTTACCAAATGAAAATAATAAGGAAATTAATTATGTAAAATTCTACCCAATTGATTGTTTTTAGACTAAAACTCGGCTGGAAAAAGTTGAATCTAGCTCAAAATGGTTTGGTCTGTTTTCTGATTTTAGACGGGGGTTTGGAACTTTTGGAATAGTTTAATTGACTTTTTTTTCTGCAGAGAAGTACTATAGTACTATACTATTTATTACTATTTAATAACTGTAAGGAGCAGCTCATTGAGTGGCTTGTTGTAAGATGGCTGCAACCACAATATGATATACATGTCACAATAGTTTTTATTTTTATAGTGCTCTCCACAATATTTTCACATTAAAGACTTGGTTTTTAAAGCCGTTTACAATAAATATATATCTTAAATATTTAAAAGTATAATAAAAATATATAAATTATTATGCTTATTTTATAGAAATTGTGAAAAAAAAAAAAAAAAGAATCCTGGTGTTTACAGTTTTTAAAAATTTAATCCATAGAGGCACAAACATCCAAGACTTCATTTCCTTGGGTGATATCAGTGGCTGATATTTGACCAGTAGAACCCGCTGCGTATCCGGAGTCAAGATGAGGAGCATCAGACCCGAGAAGAGGCCTGACCTGTATTAATTTAATCTGTCGCCATTGTTCTTTGTAAGACATGTTATCGCCCGGGGCAGAGCTGAGATGAGGCGGACAGTCTCCTTCTTTGACCTGATCATCCGTCACAACTTCAGAGAAGGAGCCAAGAAAGCTAACAAAACAAGGAATATGTTTTCACTTGAAAAAGTTGTTGTTGTGAGTTGTTGACTAAAAAATCCAGTTTTATTATTATTATTTTTATTTTTTTACAAATAGTGATAATTTTATTTACATTTTCATTCATACATTCACATTTTTAGTTCATGTTACTGTGTACTATGTATAATATAATACTTAAAAAAAATGAATAGTGTAGGCTAAAAACAAAATGATCAAAACCTGAAAACATTTGCATGAAAAACAGCAAAAGGAAACAGAAATATCAATCATTGTTTTCACCAGCAAATATTACAAAGAATAAATTGCATAAATGTATTGAGGCATGTGACCATATACTTTCTTGATGAAAGGGGACTTTTTAAAGTTTTAAATATATATTTCACTGTAGTTTTTGTGGTATTCTTCTTTGAGTTGGTTTACATCTTACCCCAGAATATGCTGTAAATAATGGTTGCACAACGTTGAAGCAGTAGCCACACAAACATCACACTACAATTTGTATTTTGGATATAAACATGTATTTAGTGCCTCCTTTGTGCAACTGCAGTGTATAATTATAAACACACAGTAAGGGTTTAGTTTTCTTGTTTGTTCAGTTATCCAGTTATCACCTTTAGACCTGATACTCGTTTTTATCAACAGCTCTTCAAAACAAAATAATCATATTATAATGGTGCGTCCGTGACAGTGGCATTTATGACTTGCGGTCAAAGGATTAATCGCAATAAGTGCATCCAAAAATAAAGTTTTGGTGTATATGTGTGATACTTGTATATTTATTAGATCTATAAATCCACACACAGCATGCATATATTTAAGAAATACATTTTTATGTTAATACATTTAAAAAAATATTGACGTATATAATATAAATTAGTATTTTATATAAACATATTTTAATTTTATGTTATACATATAATTTATATATAAATATATACATGGAAATCCATACATGCATGTGTGTCTATTTATATATACGTAATAAATATACACAGTACACACATATATATTATGTAAACAAAAGCTTTTATTTTTGGATGCGATTAATCGCGATTAATCGTTTGACCAGGCATTAGTTTTAAATATCAAAAATAAAATGAAGTTTGAGGTTATATGCTAATGAATATCATAGATTGATGAGATTAGTTTAATCAGTGGTGGGGGGAATATAGTTACCAAGTACGCGAGTTACGTAATCAGATTACTTTTTTTTTTTCAAGTAACTAGTAAAGTAATGCATTTACTTTTTAATTTACAAGAGAATATTTGAGTTACTTTTTCAAATAGGTAACGCAAGTTACTTTTTTTTTTTTTTTCAATTTATTGATTGACATCTCTGCTGTCCCCATGTTGAGAGAAATAAGATGTTACTGTAGTTCTAAAATAATTATGAATATGCATTCATTCATCTCACACAAAAAAAAACAGATTCAGTATTCAGTATTCCTCAAAATGAATAAAAGTAATGCAACTCAGAATATGACACAAGCCTGCATTAATTAAATGTTAAAAAACACAAATATCCTTTATGTATTTAATCCCATTCTATTAACCAATGTCTTTGCTTCTGACCTTCGATGATCCAGTTCAACCATACTAATGAGCAAAAAAAAATTACTCTAGACAAACATTTGTGTGTCTTTTTTTTTTTCTGAAGTGTGTTGAAATTTCTTCTTCTGCATTCTACTGTACGGACGTAAATGTACTTTCCCTTCAGCCTGAGGCTTATTCATTTCACTTTTGGTGTGAAAAGGCTTTTATATTTGCCAAAAATAGAACTTTTTTATTTAAAAACAAACAAGCAAGCCCTGTTGTTCAGATTTTTAAAAGTAACGCGAAGTAACGTAAAGAAGTACTTTCCATAAAAAGTAACTTAATTAGTTACTTTTTTATGGAGTAACGCAATATTGTAATGCATTACTTTTAAAAGTAACACTGGTTATAATAACCTGAAAAGATATAGGCCTACATAAACTTTATAATACAATTGCATATAACATTCAAATATTTTAGCTAGAGAAAATGAGTAAGGCTACTTAAAATAGTGACACCCGTCAGGCGAGGTTCCATCAGAGGTTTGGCCCTCTAGTGCCATCTAGTGACACCATTTACACACTCGTCAAACACGAGGAGGGAGACCAGATGCTGAAGGTCAGGTAAAACAATTATGAACTACTTATTCTCACAGAGGGTCTGCTGCTCTAATATAATATATATGATTTGATGTAGTCGTCAGTGATGTTTCTTGCTGATGTTTTAGCACTCGTAGACTGCAGTCTTCACATTGCTGCCTCCTCATCAAGCCCTCGAGGTGGAGAATGAACTTTAACCAGAAAAGAAACCGAGATAATGCTCACCATATAATAGTATTATCTAGATAATAGTATATAAAATGAGCGTGTTGGAGCATGTGTTATGAACTTAGTAATGTTAATCAGCACTCAAAACCCCTCACTTAGAAATCCCTTGCCAAAATATTAGTGATTTATTATTTAAAGTGTAAACAAATACAAGGCAGCCAATATAGCTTACTGAACTGAACATGGAGTGCATAATAATTCAAGACTGCATCAGTCATATCAGAATACACCTTTCTAAAAGTTTGAGTGAATATATTTTTATTCGTGTAATGAATGCAAATAGTCATATTTGTACCACCATAGTTTTCAGTGCTCAAATGAAAATTAATTTTAAGAATCACTTACATCCTGCACAGCATTGCCTCTTCATTGTGAAAGACTGTGATCATGCTGGTATTTTCTGAAAATTATGGACAATAAAATATAAAATAATATTTATTCCAAGGAAATTCTGCATCATATAGCTACCATTTTAAATTTAGCCAGAATTCCATATTATCTCTTCTCTTCTCTTCTCTTCTCTTCCTTTTCGCCTCTTCTTTCTCCCTCTCCCTTCCTCCCTCTCCTACCTCTCCTTCCTCTCTCTCATATCCCTCTCCCGCTCTCCTCTCCCTCTCCCTCTACTTCCTGTCCATCTTCGCTCCTCGACCTACTTCTCTCTCTTCTCTCTCTTTCTCTCTCTTCTCTCTCTCTCTCTCTCCTCTCTCTCCTCTCTCTCCTCTCCTCTCCTCTCCTCCTCTTCTCGCTCTCTTCTCTTCTACTGAACTGAGCATTAAAATGAACACAATATCCACACTGTGAAAACTGATTTTTCTAAGTTCTAATTAAAGAAGATTATTAGAGCTTGTTTCACTCTTGCTGCTTCAAAATTGTAACCTTACTTCAGTATGTTATTTGCTGTTTCTTTGGAAATTGTATTTGTAAATATAATGTTGCATTTGTATGTAATCTGTATTTTGCATAAATGTTAGTAAAGCAAATGCTGAATGTGAGTATTGTTTAAGCAACTATATATAAATATGCAGTTTGCCTTTCTGGTATTTTATTGCCTTTATATTGCCTTTCTGTGTGTCTCGGGTGCTGATGATGAAGATAGTGGTGAAGTTGTTGGTCTTGATTTTGAGGCTGATGAAGATGATGGTGAGGTTGGAAATGCACTGTGGGTACTGAACGCAGGGCTGAAACACAGTGACACAATACAGCTACATTCCTCCGTCTAGATGTGTAACGCAGTGTGTCAAATGTTTTTATGTTGTTGTTGTCTGATGTTTCTTTGGATGTGGTAATGTGTCATATGACACTGAACGCACACCTGGATAGATTTGCACCTTAATTGTTTACTGGAGTTTAAACCATTTCTGAGGACACAAAACAATATTTGCATTGTTTGATTGACTAATATACATTTTTTATTAACTTAATTAACTTTTTATATAACTTATTGCAATAAGATTTAGAAATTACACTTTTTTATTGTAAATGAATGCATTTTTAATATTATTTTGCAACCCCAAAACTTGCATATGATTATAATCAAAAATTATTTAAAAAATATATACTACCAAATGATATTTGGTTTAAATGTGCTTAATATACAAACTAAAAGCATCACACTTTTCCAGTCCACTGCACTGCTTTGGCAAAAATTTCTGTCCCATTTCAATAGTTTTGTTAATATAAAAGTCAAAAAAAAAAAATCTCTTTCTCCTTTATTTTAGATTTTTTTTTGTCCTTTCTACACTTTACATATTTCATTAACAAGTATAAATGTATAAAATTAATCAACTTTTGTAGCATTTTGTACTTTTATTAATCAACTTTTGTAGCATTATATATCATCCTAATGCACGTGACTCAAACTTATGTATAAAATAAGATTGATCTGAAACCTCATTCCTGTCAGTTTGGACTAGGAACAATAAGAAAAGCCAGGCATGAGTGCTTAACATTTTCATTTGAATCCAGCTGAGTGTTTATATGGTGGTTTGGGTGATTTTCTTTTTTAAACAGATCATTAGTGAAACACACACCCATCGGCAAAGTATGCATTCTTAAATTTCCTGTTACTACCTCATGTTTCGAAAGTGTATCATTTTACATTTTATCTTGTAATTCAGGTTCATATGTTTACAGTGAAGAATCTAACATTTAGCAAATGAATAACAGTACTTCCTGTTTGTCTGAAGCATTTTTAATCTCTCAATTATGAGTAGAGAACACTGCCATAAAAATAATTTGAATCACAATTATAACATTATATGATTAAACATAAGAGAGCATTCACAAAGTTTTATTAAACCAATGATAATTAAATGTAAGTCCAAAATATCTGTTTTATTATGAAATTTTATTTTCTGTTTTTTGAAAGGCTATATGCTGCTACTTTTAAAAACTACAACACTCAGCTTTGAATTCAAAAAGGCCTATGACAATAAAAGTAGCCTATGCTTAAAACTTTCCTTTTTGTTGTAGGTTAAATAATTTTACACTATGGAAATAAAGATTCCTAATAAGAATATTTGAGAAACAGGCAGTTATTTTATTATTATACTATCTATCCTATCTTTTGAAACAACATCTATGAATAATAGCAGAGTCCTGTTGGGACAGTCAAGTATATATATTATATAAGATTTATATATATATCATATATTAATATAATATTATATATATCTATATTAATATAATATATATATATGAGATGCAGGAAAATCTTCTATGGGAACAATGCTGTAACAAACAATATATTTATATATTTTATGGAAATGGATATGTTTAAAATGCCCTATGTTTCCCTCTAGTAGCTGACCCAAAGTATTTAGTAATTTTTCACAAACACTGCACTTTAAAAAAATTTTTTTTAAGATTGCTTCTTCTTACTGGCAACCTAACACACATTTTCTGCTATGACGCATGGCGTCAAGGTAGAAAGTTATGTTCCTCA